>WKFP01014374.1:294526-363698 GCA_011057875.1 Pterocles orientalis | reverse complement strand
GGAGAAATGGGGAGGCACTCTTTATCAGGGAGTGTAGTGAGAGAACAAGGGGTAATGGGTATAAGCTAAAAGAGGGTAAATTTAGACTAGACATTAGGAAGAAATTTTTCACTATGAGGGTGGTGAAACACTGGAACAGGTTGCCCAGGGAGGTTGTGGATGCCCCATCCCTGGAGGTGTTCAAGGCCAGGCTGGATGAGTCTTTGAGCAACCTGGGCTAGTGGAGGGTGTCCCTGCCCATGGCAGGGGGGTTGGAACTCTATGATCTTTAAGGTCCCTTCCAACCCAAACCATTCTATGATTCTATGATTACAATCCACACTATTTTCATAAAGCGTGAAATGGAAAAACAAGAAGACTATTTCTTCTCCCGGAGCTTTAGATATCTTAAGGGACTGGAATATAAAAATTGTTTTGCTTTTAAATTTTTGTTGGAGTGAAGTTAGGTTCCTTATGAGTTTGGAGTTCAGTTCCTGATGACTTTTAAACTAATTAGTAAAGCCAGAGAAACATGAGAGCATGTTTTTGAGACAGAGAGGGAAAACAGAAATTATTTAAAAGGAAAGGAAAGAAGCATAAAGGAAGGATACAAAGAAAAATGTAACTCAAAGGGCAAGGGGGGAATGACTGTTGGTGATCAATTCAACCACTGTGTGTCTGAAGTGTATGAAGAACTACTGGTGAGATGGGAGACATCAGCTCTGGAAATGCATGTGCCTGTCTCCAGCCTGTGCTAGCAGCAGTGGCCCCGCAGTCTCAGAGAGGGACAACTCCTTCTGTGGTTGAACTTCGAGGTCTAATTCTAAACAGTTGGTGAGTCCATAGCATGGAGTGCTTGAAGGAAACTGCGTCTAGGTACAAGTAAGGTGTGAATATGAACACATTGCCAGAGAGAGCCAATCAGACATCCTGGAGTGTATCTCGGGCTTTGTTTTAGGAACTGTACTGTACAGGTGGATCAGTACCTTGCAGTCTTTAGATAAGACTGTAATGTAAATAAATTTGATATATATATATTTAGGAGGAATAGCTCAATGTACTGCTATTGCAGAATAGATCCTTTATAACCTGAAGGCAATTGTTCTTTCTAGCTTACGGCACTTTCTAGATGAAGGGTATTCTGAAGGCCCTCTCCTGGTCTTCATGAAATACGGCAATGGCCACAGTCCAACACCTAGAAAACGTCCTACATCTTAGAAACACTCTCACAGCTAACATCTACTGGAATAGTTCTTGTTCATATCAGTGGTACAGCAAATGAAAGAATAGTTATGGAACTTAAATGCTCCTTTGAAGAATAAAGTGTCCCCCCCTTAAAATCTTCTGGGACAATTTATTTTCTCACATAGAGATAGGTGGCTGCTATCTGCTTTATGCTGCACATAGTTATCATAGGTAGCTAAGGACTTTGTTCTGCAGAGTGCACCAAACCATTTCCACTGGGCCCCATGTATACGTGTTCTGCAGGATTCTGGAAGCAAGCCTGGACCGTGGTAGTATGGTTTCAGTTGTGCAATTGGGAAGTTGAAACTGAGGGACTAAGCAGTTTGCATATAGCAATGCACAGACTTCGTAGGGGTTTGTTGGGCCTGCAGCCTTTCATTTGTAAGACTTGAACCTACCTGCAGTAGAGAAATTATTTGTGTCTGGATTTTTTCCCCAGTGTTTTTGTTTGTTTGTTTGTTTGTTTGTTTTGGAGGGGTTTTCTTGAGGTGACTGGAAATCTTTAAACAGGTATTTCAGATGGGGATTAGTTCTTTTGTCATTTACTAAAAACTGAAAAATGTTTTGTGCGCTGTTTTGTTTTCTTTTTTAGAGAAATCATGTTATTGAAAACAGATATTCCTCACTGAAATTTTCATTTCCTGTAAAAAAAACACATTTTTCCCTCAAAATATTTCAGTTAAAGAACTATGCCACGTCCCCAAGGTGTTCTTCTGAAAAGACAGGAAAAAAAATCTGTAGAAAAAAAGAGTGACTATCAACAGACAAATATTTGGTTCTGCTCTATGGTTCTTATTCAGGTAAAATTCTTCCTGGGATAAGAAATGACCACAAATTTCAGCATATAGGAACTGGAGAATCCTGTCTAACATATGGCTAAAGTAACTCCCAGATCTATACATTTTCCAGGAGTGGACACATTTTACACATACCTCAAGTAACCAACTTGTTCATTTTACAGAGTGAGCCTAACAAGTGAAGAATAGTTGTGAATGTACCATGAAGCTGGCTCAGCAAAGGTTTTCCTATAATTAAAATACATCTGGCTCTGTTCTGAGTGGGAAATAACAGACCTCTGAATGTTTTGAGTATTTCCTTATGCGCAACAGCAGTAGAAAAACTCCGTATGCCTTAACCCATCAAATTGTGTTCCCCTTAATCATGTGGATAAATCAGCTCCAATAAGGAACTTTAGTCTAGCATCCTTGACCTGAAACTGAGTGATTCAAAGCAAAGATGATGGAAATGGTCATGGAAAGTCTGAGGGGCACAGGGCAGCACTGAAATCTGTGGCACACTGGTGTTAATTTAAATAAACGTGAAATACCTTGATGTGCTTCTTCACATAAGCTTGTGACCACCATGGGCGCAGCTCCTTGTGATGCAGTTGCAATATGTTCTGGTCCCACAGCTACATCTTCCAACTGCCAAAAGCGCCACAGAGCAATGAAGGAGTGCTCGGCTGGGACTGGGGAATGGTATAGACATTGTGTATGTCTTTGTCCCTCACCCTCCTCAAAGGGGCAGATCTGGATCAGGGGGCAGGAACAGCTGCCTTACAACAGTTTTCTACTCTGGAAAGGGCTGTGCTGCCAGGCACTTCTTTGGCCCGGTGGCTGTCCAGATTGGCAGTGTTGGGGACAGGTTCGTTGGTGCACAGGGCCACCAGGCTGGAGCCATGTGTGCGTGGGGAGCTCGGAGCTCGGGTGCAAGGTGCCTTGGCCTTGCCCTGCCCTGCTGGGGATCAGTTCAGTGTGAGCCCGCAGAGGCTGCTCTTATTTGGATTGCCCTCTCCCTTCCCTGCCTGCCTCTGGGGCCTTTCATGAAGTCCTCAGTGTCCACCCCAGCTGGAACAAGTGACACTCAGGCTCTCCTGCCTGGGAAGCCCCAGGAGGCAGCTAGCGTGCTGCAAGGCAGGCGGGCAGGGAGTGATGGATGGAGGATGGGAGGACGGGTGGACAGACGGATGGATGGGTGGATAGGTGGATGGATAGATGGCGGGGCCATGGCGGAGGGGGGACGGCTGCCTGGCCCCGGGGGAAGGGGTGGGGGGCCAGGTGGGTGTGACCCGCGTTCCCAGCCGCCGCCCCGGCCCGCCCCGCTCACAAGGTGCCCGAGCCGGGGAGAGAGCAGCAGCGCCGCGTCCCCGCCGCCGTCCGCACGCCCGCCCCGCCATGCCCAACTTCGCCGGCACTTGGAAGATGCGGAGCAGCGAGAATTTCGACGAGCTGCTCAAGGCGCTGGGTGAGGCGCGGGGGAGCCAGGTGCAGGGGAGCCCGGGGCTGTGTCCCGCGGGCGGGGGACACGGGGGGGCTGCAGCCGGAGCCGCGCCCCGGTGCCCGGTGCCTCCAGAGCCCGGCACCCGGGAGAGCTCCAGGCGGGGGAAAGCTGCGAGCCCTGCCCGGGAGGGGCCATGGCGGGCACGGCGCGGTCAGAGTCTCACCTGCGGACGCCGGTGGTCTTGCCACGGCGGGTCCGGGCTGCCGCTGGCCTGGCGGCTGTTTGCCGTCTGTGCAGAGCCTGCCGCCGAGCCACAGCTCCTGCCGCGGCGGGATGTGCGGGGCCCCCCGTGGGGCTGCGCGGGGGCCGCCGCCGGCCTCTCGCCCCCTCGGTCCGCGCGGTTCTGGGCGAGCTCAGCCCCGGGCACGGCTGGAGACTTCTAGCTCTGCTTCCTCCCCGCTTCGCTCAGGTGTCAATGCCATGCTCAGGAAGGTGGCAGTGGCTGCCGCCTCCAAACCTCACGTGGAGATCCGCCAGGATGGGGACCAGTTCTACATCAAAACTTCCACCACTGTCCGCACGACTGAGATCAACTTCAAAATCGGGGAGAGCTTTGAGGAGGAGACGGTGGATGGACGAAAGTGCAGGGTAGGAGGAGAGCTCGGGCGTGTGTGTGTGTGTGTGTGTGTGTGTTACCAAGTTCTCTTTAGATGGGACAAACTCATCTGCTGCCAGTGCCCCCAGACAGTGGCATTACTGCCCTCCACCTTTGTCTTTAGGCATTCTTGGTGGTCACCGCTCCTCTTGTCCCTCGTCCAACATTCTCCCTCTTGCAGGGTAAAACTGAAATTTGAAGGCAACAGAGCATGGTGGGTCCCAAAGGCAGAGTCTGAGTACCTGCTTGCCAGCTCCTTGGCTGGGAGGGTATTGTCCAGCTCTTTTTGCTTCTGTCTCCCCTGGAGACCTCAGATGCAGTGAAAGCTTTCCCCAACCCCTGTCCCTGATGGGAACATAGGGGATGGTGGAGCAAGAGAGACCTCAGGAGTCAGGATTTAGTGCACAAACCTGACATAACTTTTGTCCTAAACTGCATCAGCCGAGTTCACAATTAGAACTGCAAACTGTTGGTAGTTAGGGGCTGAAATCCTCTTTCATTCCCTTGCAAGTGTACGTCTCCAGTTTGCTGGTCAGATAAGTCTTTAACAGTGTAAGACAGACTTTCAGCTAGTGTTACACCAGCCATAATTACACCGTCTTCTTGTGCAGAAGTGCATTAGAGGGCATTCACTGGAGTGTTTTGGGCTTGATCCTGTGTATGAGCCCCTCTGTAGCCATGGAGGCGGCTCTAAGTCAGCAGCATCCAACATCAGCTTCTTGCTGGTGTACATACATGGGATCCAGAATATTGCAAAACTGGGCTGGGATCATAGCTGTCTCTTGAAAAAAGTTATCAGAGGCATGGGTTAGTTATCCTTTCCTCAGGCACTTTACTTTCACACTTATAAGAGAAGTATATATAACATACTTATAAAAGAAGCATGAATAAAGAGTATCAGAATGTAGTCCCAACTGAGAATACAGTTTTAAAAGTATCTGATGATAGTGAAATAATGTACTTCTCAAAATATGGTCTCTGCTAATCCTTGGGCCAGCTTCTGAGACCATTTGCACCACTAAAAATTTGAAACTTACTATCTCCAGTGCAATTGCTGTGAATTTAAAATTATGAAAAAAGGAGGAATATTCTGGGAGTCAGTAAATATTTAGAACATCCACTTGATCTCTAGGATGAGTTATTGTATATTTAACAGTTTGTTCAGGAAATGTTGCTGGCTTTGTTAATTTATCTTGTTGGGCAAAAGTAGTATTTTAGTGTCTTCATGCATAATGCATATACAATAAATGTGACCCGCTTTCTAGAGAAGGATTTATTGCTGCAGATGGAAAAACAATAATTACATCTGTAAGCTATGAAAGTTGGAAAAATCTGAAAGAAATGTGTTTTGTGAAGTAGTAAATTTTTTCCATGTGTTGTAAAATTATTTATAGTCCACTCTCAGGAATAAGTTGTACTGCTTTGTGTATATAACCAAGATGTGGCCACAGAGCAGAAACTGACAGATAATAAAATAAGACTTCAGAATGTAATTTGCAATATCTGGCAAAAATTGCTGACTGCTGACAGATTTTGATACACTTTATGGAGTGGAGGGTTTTGTTCTGCCAACTAACTTGATCCATTGTTCATACAGACAAAGAGCAAGTCATATGTAGATGTACTGCAAGGCTTCTATAACTACCATTTGAGATGGCTTGGTGGCTTAAAAACCTATTGTTTTGAAAAAATCTTTGTAAATTAAACAGCTAATTTTAAATCCAAGTAAAGCTTTTTTCCCTTGGAAAGTCTGGGAAGCATTAACTGGAATTTATGCATACATATGCACACACACACATGTATATGTATATAATCACAGACTAATGAATGTCTCCCATGTGCTAGTTATAAAGCAATTACTTGCACATTCATTACGGGGCATCCTTCTGCACAGCTGTTCCATCGCAATGTAGAATAATAGTTCAGTGCTTGAATGAAAAGCAACAGAGTTGGGGCTTGCCTGTGTGTGAAAGCTAAACAAAATCCTCTGGGTTTTTTTTATTTTTTCAGTGGTTTCATAGTCATTATTGAAATGTTTTGAAAAATGCCCAAGGGTATTTCAATCTCCAGACCCAGAACCTTAAAAAAGTAATATTGCAAACACTAGAATTCTAACAAAGTTTCTTTAATTTAAGTTGTGATTTATTCCAGTTTGTTGGCACAATAATTGTTTAATATACAGTTAACTTGGCATGGTGCCATATAGCATGAAAGGTTGTAAGTGACCAATACTGCATTATTTATGACCACAAAATGATACATATGATTCTTGATGCGTTTACGGCACTCTGTAGTGATAACTAACATGTCGGATCAAACCACATGTGTACAAAGATGCTTGGGAATGTCAACACTACATTCTCATGTGCTTCTAAATTACACTTTTCAACATCAAGCTTTTCCTGAAAACTGAGTGGCTTTTAAAGTTGGAAATATATGTGGATTTACTTTGAAAAGGCACATTCATAATTACTCTCTTACTAAAATAATGATGATTTCACCACTTTCCACTGATGTCTTTTTCCTTTTTCCTTTATCTATCTATGTGTTGCTACTTTACTGCAGCAATTACTCTCACTACTGTTCATTGTTGTTTCTCTGCCTCATGCTTCTGGGGAATATAATTAATTTTATTCCTAATGGTTTTCTTGCCTGCAGAGTTTGGCCACTTGGGAGAACGAAAACAAGATCTATTGCAAACAAACTCTCATTGAGGGAGATGGCCCCAAAACATACTGGACCCGAGAACTAGCTAATGATGAGCTGATTTTGGTAAGAACCTTGACCCCACCCAAGACAAGCACCTTACTAACAGGTTTTTGTTACTGTGTAGTATGACTTACTATTTTCCCTTACTTAAATCCATCTGGAAAACTACCATTTTCATAATCCTCTATAGGACAATTCACACATCACTTTTTTTCCTTTCTTTTTATTTTTTTTTAAGAACAAATTAAGATATATGCAGGTTCTTACTTGCATGTTATTGCTATAACTTTTGCCATACATTTACTGGTAGAATGATCAGAAGTGGGCCACTTCTGCTCTGTAAATTCATACCACCACCAAATAATTTGCTTGATTTATTGCAGATTTTCTCTGGTGAAAGTAATATCAAGGCATTTTACCTCATTTCTGGAGAACCTTCTTTTTTAGGCATATGCATATGTTGCTTCTTACACACAAACACATGGTGTACAGCAGGAAAGATGTGGCATGTTGTTAGCATGCTCTAATATCATTCTGTTTATGAACAACACATAATTCCTCCCCCATCTCTGCCATCTTCCCCAATTCCTTGTTCATCTCTAAATCCAGTTCAAAATTGCCTTAATGAGTTTCTCAGAAATACACTGATTTGCACATTTGCTGTCAGCCAACTTCCCCCCACTCCTGTGGGACCTTCCATATGGCGGCAGGGTTCCTGTGGGCATTCTAAGTAGCACCTCTGCAACGGCCTCACCATTTATGCCACGAATCATGTGCAGTTTGTTTATTTGTATTGTATTTATTTCCGTTAGAGTTCTCTTCACTGAGTCTTTCCTCAGTAGTCCCTCTACGTTAAGGAAACAATGTCCAGAACTGGATAAAGACACAGTTTCTCTGAGTTACAAGTACCACTGTTCAGCTTGAGTTCAGAATCATTTTATTGCACATGTTCTTACTAGTGAATTCGAGATAGATAGTTCATTGGACTGTTACAACTCATCAGTTTGGGCACAGAAGACATGCTGCTTGAGTGATGGGTAAGACAACATCAAAGCAAGGAGCTTTTATTTCAAACTATCACAGTAACTAAACCTCTGCACTTTAAAAACCAAACAGCCTCCCCAATATTTCTCTAAAGCAGTTGGAGTTCTGTTTTTAAGATTGCATCTGAAACAAAATCAGGACCCAAACCTAACCAACTATAAACAAAAAGCTTTTAAGGTGTTAATGTTATTCCAGACATCCTGGAACTGTTCACCCACCCCTTATGAAGAGGTGTATTCTGTTAGTGAACTCACTCTGGTTTCTGTTGAATGAGCACAATTGAACTCCAGTTCTGGATAATTTCTTTTGACTCAACCACTGAAATTCTTTATATGATCAAAAAACTCGAGGAGGCAATGTACTTTGAGCTCTGTTTCACACTTTATATATAATGCAGCAGACAAGATATATTCTCAACTATAATTTTTCCAGCTTCCTAACAGTACATTTTTGTAGTTTATTATTTAAGCAACAGACTAGTGAGGCAGCTCTTAAACAAAGTGAACTGTTCCAAGGAAAGCAAGAAAGCCAGTGGTAATACAATTGCCTGCCGCAATCAGCAATGTGAACTTACCCAGCTGGGGAAGAAGAATGAGGTTGGTTAAGAAACCAGAGCTATTCAAATATTATAAAGCCATCTCATCTTTTTTCTTGTATAATACAGTCGGTTGAGCTTTTCTGAATTAATTCTTTTTCAAAATAGGATATAAATTAGAAAAATCTTCCTTCTTATTAAAATATTTCTGTTTACAGGAACTCAATCACAAGTTTCAGTAAGTTGTTTTACTGGTGAATTTCCTTGTCATTAAAATGTACACATTATTTCTAATCTGTATATGTCTAGATTCAGCTTCCAGTCACTACATGCTGTGTGTAAAAGAACCTAAATAATATGCTTAAAATTTGTTATTGCAAATACTTCTCTTAACAACACTGATTAGGTCACCCCTTGGAAGAACCTTCTCGTTGTTAAGCTAAACCATTGGAAGACCTTGAGCCCTTCAATATAAAGCAAGCTTTCCTTGAATCATTCTTCCAATGCTTCTCTAACCCCCTCCAATTTATCAGTTTCCTTTCTAAACTATGAACACCAGAACTGCACATACTGGTTTGCCAGCAATCACACCAGCACCTGATGTAGTGGTGACTTCGCCTCCCTACTCTTATCTGAAATTGTTCTGATTTATATGCAAAGACTTTGTTAACTCTTCTTTGTGAGCTCATGCTCAGCTGATCATGATCCCAAGTAATTTTACTGGTCTCTGATTCCCCAGACTGGTCCCCTTCTCTCCTGCAAGTTGGGACTATGTTCATTCGTTGCAATGTTCGATTTTGCCATGGCCATTATGAAAACATAGTGTTTGCTTCCAAGTGATCCAGACAGTTCTCTCTCTCTTTTACTATTTAATATGATATGCAGTTCCATTCTCCTAACTCTTTTCTGGAGCAGCATGGCCTCTTTTGCTTTATTAAATATTTGGACATTACTTGGTCCTCAGGACAAAGATTTTCAAGCACTTCATGACATTTGATGGGACTGAATGTACAAATCTTTTACATACATGGTCAAATGTTCAACATCTGACACCCTAAAGCTCACCAATGAGGTGTTTCTAAGAGAAGTGGTGGTGAGTGTGAGGTCTCTGGTCCTTTGGAGAAATTAAGATGGCCAAAATTAACCTTCTGGGAGGCAGCAAATGGTTCTACTGTTTGGAGGAAGACAGAAGAGGGTAAAGGAGGCTACATTTTCTTGTCCATGGCCCCTAATTTTAGAATATTCTCTCCGGACCATTATTTGGACTTTAAAAACTACACTACCTGCAGGGATTAGCTGAGGTGCATTCCTCAGCTGCAACAGGGAACAAAGTAGGAATAAGAGCTCTTCATGAGAAGACCTTGTGATCCCTTTTGATCTCTTGCCTCTCAAATGTGTTTTGGTTTTTCATCACTCTCATGAAGAAAGATTGAACTTAGATTATTTTATCTTAGGCTTGGAAATTTTCCTTGGGTCTGAGTCTGCAAGTCCCCACTTATATATTACTTCTTCAAAACTAAGATCAAAGTGAGAAGAAGAGATCTTTCTTTGTCTTCTCCTTTCTTTCTTCTTCTGTCCTCCCAGCTTTGTTAAAGTTCTTTAAGACCTGAAATTCATTCTCATTCAGTTTTGCTGCCCGTATCACTTCAAACATTTTAAAATTTTCTTCTTCAAACTTCTCAAACCTCCCTACTTACCTAAGAAACATTTTCTGTTCCTTTACACTTTCTCATGTGCTTTGGTAAGCTTTTCCTATTTCCATTCTGGCAGAGCACCTTAAATAAGCAGAAGAAAACCACATTCTTGCGAACTTCTAGACATCTACATCTGGGAAGCTGTCTTATGGGGCAGAGCCTGTGATGTAGCATTTTAGGAACTCTGTAAGGCTGATACCTATTCTCACAGTCTCTGCTCCTGTTTCTCTATAAAAAAAATCTTTCAAGAAGTCTTGAGTCTCCTTCTTAGCTATTACATGCATTTGCAAAAGAAATCGAGAAAACTCATACCCTATTTGGAAAAAGTTGCAAGAAGGAATCTAAACTGTGTTAGACTGAGGCATGAATGGAAAAAAGACTCGGGGCAACAGGCAGGGGGTAAGGAATGAGTTTTATTCTGCTAATACTGGCTGCATAAATGTTGGAGCTTTGCCACATAATTTTGATCTAATATGCTGCATTGCTTAGGGGGTCCATTAGATTATGACATTTTCCTAGTGGAAGGATATATTTTTCTCCCCAACACAGCATGTTAAATAAAATGCATTTATTATCACATATAATAAAAAAAAATCAGTGTTGAATTGTCATGACTACCACAGAGCTAAAATAGAAACATATTACTGTATGATTATCAATCTTCCTTGTATCCTGGCAGAAGAATTCCTTATGTTCTTCAAAGATACTCCCTTGGAGCAATATGATGGTCTTCCATGTCATATCACATCCTCTGGTACACAGATGCTGGGAACAAACTGTTTAGTTAGCAAAGGTTTTCTTTACCTTCAGGTACCAGTTAAGTTTGCCTTTAGTTCTCCTCAGCTCCTCGCAGCATGGAGAATGAGACTTCACTTAGTAGTAGAGTCAATAGTACAATGGCAGATGTAGCTCTAAAGTCCTTTCAGAAAAAGAGTCCTTTCAGCTGAGTAAGGGAAGAAGGATCACCCTCTGCTTTATAAAAAAGGTGCTGTGAGTGTGTTAGAACATTGCGACTCTTTGTCAGTGCTGTTTATTCTAATCTCATCTGATGCACTTGCTGGAATTTCAGTGCTGCGTTTTTAGAAGTACTGAACAATGTAGATAAAAAATTAGATGGAATATGCAAGCAAGGGAGGGTGAAAAGCATAGATCCCCATCAAAGTCCACATTTGTTTGTCTTGACTATATCTTTATATTGTATTGTACTTTAAGACTGTAGTATATACAGAGTCAGAATATCCGTATTTACAGCTCCAGTTTAATAAATGATGCTTGGATTAGCACTTGAGCAATAAAAGTCAGAACATAATGCAAAAGTATATATTTCCTTTACTTGTCTGAAAAGTAAGATCTGGGATGAAGTCTATTCTAATATGCTTTTTCTTCCCTTTTCTTTTATACTCTATAATGTTTTTGTTGTTGCTGTGTTTTTGTCAGGGACATTAATGACCTATAAATCACTTGTGCAAGTCAGAAGAACAAAAGGTCTGCTCTTACAAAGTTAAAGGATGCTGCTTCCAATTGTTAGCTATTCAAATGAGAAACATTTCTATTCAAACTTTATCTGCATTGCTGCTTTCATAGCTGCTCATGCATCTATAGATTTTAGTTTAATATGTAACACACAAACATTTTAAAGTGGATGATTACTGAAGAGGGGCTTTAAAAACAGCCTCAGACCACATTTTACACAGTTCACGTATCACACAGGGGTTCTCAGAATCAATTATAGCAAGGGTCAAAGATCAGAACAATAGGGGGGTTTCAAGCATGGCTTCTGTTCTACATTCCCTCCCCAGAAAAATCATGCCATAGGTGATTAAAACTGTTGAACTGAAGCCCAGATGAATGAGTGAACATTTTTTAAATTATATTGCTGGCTTCTCAAATTAAACATAGTAGTTGAGCAGGGCCAACACAGATTTGGAAAGATACTTTGCAGTCGAATGCTGAAATTTGTGATGTGCCTAAGCCTTGTACTGAGCAACACGGAACTACCTAAGTGTTTAACTTTTGTATGTTTTTGGAGACCTCTCTTAAATAAAATCAGTTATCAAAAGGAGGGTCTGCTCATACTGAGGTCAGTGGGGGGTTTTGCTGCTGACTTCGTTGAAGCAGCCCTGATGAAAGTTCAGAAGCCTGTAATAATGCATACATGTGTGTTGCATAGATGTAATGCTTGAATTTAGTCTTTGCCATGAGCAGATTTACAAGGGGGCTTAGGGATCTGCAGCCCCTGCTCACTAGTACAGCCAGGTGCGGGTCACATCCCAAACATATAAGCAGAGAAAGAAGCCAAAGTTATTTGCATCTTGGATGCATCTGATGTAGCCTCTTATAACACCAGTTGTAGCTTCAATGTTTGCTGGGTACTGGCTTTCAAGACTACTACTGGCAGATTCCATTGGCTTATGTTTTTACCTCTGTCATTCATTTGCTGCATGGCTCTGAGGAAACCGTATAACATAGTGGTTCTCAAACACAAATACCAGCATTTAGGTACCTTGATAAATGACCTGATTTTGCATGGTCCTGTCTATTGATATCCTGCAGAAAGTGAGGTCGTGTATTGGGTGATTTGCTATTAATTTCCAAGTTTGAAAGTGCACCTTCTGTGACCACAGCCCCATAATGATCAATCTCTTTCATAACACATTATGGGAGTCAGGCGGAGAAAGGAAATATGCAATATGCCTTTATTGTGAAGATTTATGTCTTTATTCTGGATAAGATGGAAGTTGGCATGTGGACAAAGCCTCTTCTGAGAACCCGTTTCATTAATATCTTATTTCTCCTTTTGTTGGCTGATGTATTCTGTCTTCCTTTTGCAAGTTGCCTCTGCAGGTTGGTTGGTCATGACCAGGTAACAGGATTTTTGCACGCACTGACAGAAATTATCTTTCCCAGGTGATTGTTTCAGTGACAGTCTTCCTAATTATACGGTGTGCTCCACTTATCACAAAGGCTCCTCAGCAAATGTTTATAAAGGCCTTCAAAAAGCAGATTTACTCATACAGTAATACACTACTGCCATGTAATTCTCATTTAATCTTGTTTAATCCTGCTGTGGAGGCCTTTGTTTGTAGTGTGCTTTTGGACTCTTAGCTTCAGGTTATGACAGACTAAGTGAAGAAAACAGTTCTCTAATTTGCAGTCTTTGCACATTTAAAATCCTATTTTAGATTTAGAGAGAAGCTTTGCCCTGTAGCATTTTGTAAGATAAGTGGGACCTCTGCAAGCTGATGAGAAGGTGGTGCTTGAAAATACTGTATCTTCTCCTTAGATTTGACTCGCAGTTTGGTAGCGTTGCACTTTTTTTTGGTTCCTCTGGTGGAACTTCACCACCAAATAGCCAGGGTGGCTCGCTGTCTGTGTTTTTATTAGGAAGTTCTACTCCTTTGGCTCATGGACTCCTGTCACTTTTTTCCAGTCTAGAACTATAACCTTAGTCACTGAACTGCTTCATCCTACCCCTGAATACAAGGATTTAAGTGTGAAGGATAGAGGAGTAACAGCCTTTTAGTTTGGACCTTGCCCTGAGCTTTGGTCCAGCTGTACATTAGATGTTTCTGTGAGAAAGCACAAGAAAAAGAATGCAGCAAGTTTGAACATGGTTGCTTTGTTTAGCAACATTTAGTGGAGTTTATCAACAATGCTAGTAAGTTACAATAAGATATGAAAACACCTTTTACGTAAGTCCACATTTAAACAATGTACATAGCTGTTACAATCAAAGCCATTTATTTATGTGCTTCAGTATGGAATTCACTTGCTGATCATCTGGACAGGTAAAATGTATAAAATCTAAGTGCTAAAAATGCAGCCTATTCCTGAAACAGGTCAGAGCCCACATCACCTAAGCTGGGTCTGGCTAGCTGAGAAGTGCCCAGTGGCTACATGGTACTCCAGAGTAATTATAATGGGGCTTTGCATGAATTTTATCTCTTCACTATCTAGATTTAAAGATACTACTGTGTTAAATTAGTGGTTTTGCAGACTGTGAGACTGGTGTGTGGAAGAGATGACAATCCTTGTGTATAGCAACTAAGACTACCATGTATTTGGGTTCCCTAGGTATGTCTGTTTTCTGCACTTAATCTTTGTACTGACAGAGCAATTTGAAGGCAGTCCATTGCCTGAGATTTTTAAGAGTCCAGAAGTCCAGCTGGAGCTGGATGTTGGAAGTACAAAACAAACAGCATTGCGTTTTGTCCACAAATGTGTCAAGTTGTGACTCTGTGAGTGCACCACGGTCAGTCTATGTGTACACACGGCAGCCTTGCTGCCTCTGCAATGTATTCTGGATGCACTCATACTACTGAGCTTTCCCAGAATGCTACTATTTCTTTTTCCTTCCTCCACAAACCCTTATCTTTATTTTCATATTCTCCTGTGGGTCTTGCAAGGAAGTTGCCCATCAGAGTACACTAATGTCTTAGGAGCAAGCTCTGCCCAGGAGCACAGTCTCAGAACTGGACATTAGAATTTCAACACTTGGGCGTACAGTAGCACCCTAGGACAGACTTGCAGTATGGATCACATCTACTTCAGTCTGGTTTTCCCTGCAGTGTTCCCTCTCAATACAACTGCTAACCTGTTGTGAGAATAACTGCTGGTGCACAGGTTTAGGGAAAGGAGTTTGTCTCTTAATTTCCCAAAAAGAATAGACATACATTTACTAGGGAGGTTACAAGAGTTTTGGCAAACCGCTGCTGCAGCCTTTCTCATGAGAACTGGCTGATGTGGCACCCACTCACATCACTAGATGTGGCTGCACAGCTGTGCAGCTCCAACTGTCAGCCTGGGGCCATGCCAGCTCTTAAGGAACACTACACAAAGACTGACTTACTATTATTTATGATTTGTGTTGAAATAGCAGCAGGGGACCCAAACCTCACTGTGCTTAGCAGGGTCTGAATGTACCCTATAAAGACAACCACTGTCACAGTGACCTTCCAGTCTTCACAGACAACCTCTAGTCATGGACGGTCTTGATTCTGACTTGCTTTGTCTGGCAAAGCTCCTGCCAAAATGATTCCACCTTTGTGTATAACTTTGGAAATGTTGAAGGCAGCCATAGTAAGGGTATTCGCAGCTGGTGCTATGGGCAATAGAGGACTATCTGCATCCTTTAACATTCGTTTTTAGACATTTTAATGTATAAGCTAAAAATGTATATAAAGATTGATATGATCAGCTCTTTATATGCATAAAAACAAAGCCTGTATCTCCAAAATACTAACAGACTTTTCTCCTCAATAAAGTGAACAAAATATAAGCCAGAATCAGTTTTAAAGCCAAGTCCTTTCAAAGAGGTGTTGGCCAAAACGGTCATAGAAAGCATTAAAACAAATAAAGTCCAGCTGAATTTTCATAGCACACTGGGGTAGATCTTAATTATATTTTTCAGTGAGACCTCGGCCTTGCAGCCAAACGTCCCACCTCACAAATTGTTAGTGATGATCTCAAAACTGCCAGTGGAGCTGAATGTGAAGTTTTTTGCAGTCAGTATTTCCTCACTATTGCACCCATTATTTCTTTCATGTTCAATTGGTTGCTTAGATTTTAGCCAGCCAGACCTGAAGTTCTATACACACACACTTTGGAGTTTAGGCAGCTTTCTCAGACAGCTGCCACAATCCCTGTCCTGCCTAAGTGTCCTGACAATCTTGCCTTTTAAGGGCAGAACTAGAGAGACATTTAAAAAATGCAGGCATGTCTGAAACTCTGTTTCAGTCAATGGTATAACTTCATAGAACACCAGCTCTAAGTATCTGGAAAATCAAGGTACTCTGTAGTACTGAATCTGGTATAAGAAATGGGATGATAATGGGACATAGTCTGTAGTAAGTCAGTGACTTTCAGATGTGTAGTGATCAAGTGTTTGTGAGATATCATAGGTGTTTAATCATGTGAAATGAGTTTGATCTCCACTACATTTTTCTCCAGTATGTGCCCTCATTTCAGACCCTTATCATACTGAACATACTCACTTGTTAAGGTCACAGCATCCTGAAAGAAGGTTGTGATTGACGCTGCCCATGTTACAGCTTGGAAGAGAGGCTTTTGGTATCCTAGCATGGTGTGTCATCATCTTGCAGCAGCATTGTGTTTATACATTACAGCTATACATTCTCCTGATCTTCAGCATTGCTCCACTGACTTCATTTGAACTGCTGGGATTTATACCTGCAAATATCAAAGAATACCTTATCTGAATTCCACCTTCAGCATTTCCAGTTCAAAGTGCTGCAACTGTTTCTAAATATAACAACAGTACATTCCAAATTCTCTTTCTTTTCTCATGTTTATTTATAAACGTGTGCCAAGAAACTATAGAAAAAGGGAATTTCTGTGTCATTCATCATTCTGACAAATTTCATTGTGCCTTGGAAAGAAGGTCACTTTTCCTCTTCCAGAATGACTCCTTTTTTTACTCTCGTCTGTCAAAAGACATAGGAAAATGTATTTCTGCTGTACAACTAGCAACTGTGGTGAAAATTACTTTAAAATATGATGTTTAATATTTGCTGGTTCCATCTCTTCTGATTGATTTCTATTTCTTTTCCAGACCTTTGGTGCTGATGATGTTGTGTGCACAAGAATTTATGTAAGAGAGTAAAAACATCAATTTACTTGTCATCTGGGATGAAGTGGAGAACTGTGAAAGCCCCCAGTATAATGAGTATCTGTGTGTGCTGTTACTAATGCAGTGTTGTATGTGACCGTGTGAACCCATATCCTCTCTTAAGTGTATTTTGCTTTCATTTTTCATCACAGACACTATTCCTTCCCACTTTCATGCCATCATTTTTCGTGTCTGCTTTGTATTTTGTAGTTGTCACTTGCTATGGTTTCATCAATTATTAAACTTATTGGGCATAATTCACAGCCTTCTTGGGGTGTTTTTAATAGAAAACCCAGCAGTGCTTTGGTTAGGACTGAAACACTTTTTACCCTGTGTTGAAGTCAGTGTGGAGTTTCACTCTGTTGGCTAGCACTGTGCCGTCTCCTCCTATGGCAACACAAAGTGCAGGAGAGCAACTGAACTGCAAGGTTTTTGCAGAGCTGCAGGCTGCTCTCTGAAACCCACAGCTCTGCTTCTTTTCTTCATTCTGTCCTGTCTCCTTGGGAGAGTTGTTGAGGAAAAATTCCTCTATCCTGGGATTGCTGGGACTGTGATTCAGCAGAACCAGAGAAGACAAGGAGAGATCTTTACCCTCTTTCCTGCTGCGACTCTGAAGAATGCCCAAACTTTCCCTGGTGAGACACTCATTATCCAAGTACAAAGGCCAGCTGTATCTACAGGACAAATAACATTGTGATCATGACTAATACTTATTGTCATCACACCCAAGCACCTCAGGCCTGATTAGAGAGCCAGTGGAATCTGACAGACTTTACTTGTTTGGGCCATGAAAGGATAAAGCTGAGGAAAGCTGCTTTTCTCCTACTTTGTCACCTGTGACAGAGAGAACTTCCAATGGCTTCACTCCCACTCAGTGCCACAGCTCTCACTTTTGGTGACTCAATATTTCGTTCTTTGAACAGCTAAGTATTTCACAAACCAGGGCCATAGTTCAAGAATGAAAGAAAAACCAAATTTAATGTATTTATTCTGGCTCCGATTTCTGGCCACTGCACTATCAAGTATTAGATTCAAGCTGAACAGACATTCCTCTAACAAACCATAAACTCTTCTGTTCTTCAGCCTTGGAAATAGCTGAAGATTGAGCCTAGGAGCCCTACTTATTTCAGTGCAATATCCAAGCTTATCTGACCAACTTTCAGCTTTGCAAGAATAATTTGCTTCACGTCACCAAATTGTAGATTTTTAAGAGGTTCAGTGTTAGCAGAGCATATGCTCTGTTCGGCAGACTGCACTCAATGTTCAGAATGGGAAAGTATGTCCAAATCTTGGTTGCCTTGAGACGTACATGGGAAACAAATTACTTTGTCTCTTCATCACTTGCATAGCTATGCAGAGGAATCCCCTTTGATAGGACTGTCAAACTGCTATGGAGAAATCAGCCACCTGTTCTATACATGGCATGTAAGCTACAGCAGCACAATGGGAGAGAAACACACCATGTTTCCTGTCTCCTCTGCCCTAACAGGTCACACTTTCTTTCTCTGACATCAGCACACGAGATAGGATGTTGCAGTTGAAAAGGGGGATCTTTTCCTTCCACGCTCTAACCTTGGCGAAACCCTGTTTCCAAGACCTTGGTTCAGTTGGTACCAAGTACATACACTGCATGTTAGCTCTCACTGAAGCGTGGGCTGAAATGAGTTCATTGTGGTGTGGATGCAGCTGAAGCTACCCCTCAGTAAGGACGAAACCATGAGGGGGAATGACAATGATCTATCTTTATTTTCTGTCTTCTTTTAAGATTAAAATTAAAATAGTTGGGTGTTTTTTTCCAGACAAATTCCACTTCAGCAGTATCTGAACCTGCTTCTGCAACCCGCTGTGCCAAAGGGGCTCCATAAAAAGTGCCAGGCAGAGCTAGCTCAAAGCATTTCAGTGATGCAGACAAAACCGTCTTGCCACATCAAGGCTGAGAAGTAAATAGCACTGTGTAGCAGGACATGTTGGCACATGCCATATCCCCACAGCAAGAGGAGCCCACCAACACTGTGGAGTGCTTTGCTTCCACCACCCAGAAGGCGGGGGGTGGATGTTGGGGCTGGCACAAGCTGATGAGGCAAGTGATAGAGCCAAAGCCAGTAGGTAGCAGGGCTGTTTTGACATTCCAGAAGAATGTTACTCTTAGCAATTACCTTTTCTGCCTGTGTCTAAAGCAGTCCTGCTGCGCAGTTTGAGAGGGTTCAGCAAGGTGTTGGTTTGAGGCTCCCATTGTCTAGAGCGGGTGAGCGCATTTAATGGAAGCAGTGATTTCTGTGTTTCATTTCTAGGAAGACTCATGCTAAGCTTTTGTGCTGTTCAAGAAAATATCCTTCAGAAAGTTTTCCCATCAACTGGAAAATACCAAGTCAGGTTTTCATCCAGTTGGCAACTACTATCCAAGTAGTAAACCATGAGGTGTGCAACTGAGTTGTAAAGGTTATGATTAAAAACAGGCTCTTGAGAGATGAGCTACCCTGCGTAACTGGGAACTTTCTTCTTCCAGGACTGAAACTGTTCCCTTAAGGTTCATTTGCAGTCTGGCATGACAGATGTTCCTTTCTTTAGTAATTTCAGTGTGGAAGCTTCACCCCTTGATTGGCTTTCATGGAGTTACATTAGAGTTACTGGTGCATGGGTAAATTCATATGAACAGAGACCAGAATTGGTCCAGGGTGTTAGTTTTATAGCTCATTGTTGAAACCGTGCAAAGGCCAAATTGCATTTTGTGAGCCCTCCTGGATTTAAAAGCTCTTCAAATCTAGGCGCAAAAGGATTTGGAATGATTTTACTGGCCAAAAGCCTTGCAGTTGTCTCCTGCCCTTGTTTGCTTTGCTGAGATTAAGCTCCTTTGGGAACATGGAAGTTGAACAATGCCAAGGTGACCATCAGAGATACTTTTTTGTGTAAAAAATTGTGAATTCACCCCTTCCCAGATGAGGTGATGGAAGCAGAGTAGAGTTACTGTCCCCAGAATCCACAAAAACTTGGTCTCACGATGTCTGAGTGTGTTAAACAGTTGCTTAGCAGAATAGAATCCTGAAAGCTTCAGGCGGCCGCTCTCTGCACATAGGAGGAATTTTATAGGCAAGGTGCCAGGACGATGGAGCACTTAAGGGTTACATAAATGGTTTGTTGATTACTTGATAGCATGTGGATATCTGAAAAGGGCCTCAGGGATTTTATGGATATTACCTTCCAGATTCCAATTCAAATCTCCATCACTAGGGCTTTTAATCAGGCCTGTGATGGAACAAGCAGTGAAGCCAGGGACAGAGCCTGGCTCGCAGTTACGTGTATCAGTGAGCAAGCAGAAACTTCCCTCCCCTCATGCTGCTGTGTTCTAATTAGCACTTTGTCACTTGACCTGGAAGTGCTCAGTGGTTACAAGCATAGAATGGTGACAAACGCAGCTCAGGTCTGTCTGGATGGCAGCTGACCGACCACTGTATGTGTAACCACCCACTGCATGTCTGCTGTCTTGCAAGACTCTGTCCCCAAGAAGCTGGACTTCTGACGTCTGCTAGTGCTCCATGGTGATGGCTAAATGACTTCCAAGCTTTCTCGCTGAGAGCTTTCTGACCATATAAGTGAATGCGTTAGGAACTCTTCCCTGTGAGTTTATCATACACTACTACTTATGTTTGAGAGTATTGCTCCACACAAGGCCAGCAGCATACAGATAGCTAAGAAGGTGAGAAGTCATCCTCCCTGAAATCTAAAGGCTTTGTTTTACAGTTGCCTAAACAGTCCTGCTGCTTGAATGGATACAGTACAAGTGAGTATTCTATTGCCTAACCGTAGGTGTCTACGGCTGTTTTGGGTGTCCTATGTATCCAAGAGATCTGCACAAAGCTGGCATGGAACACAGACTCTTCATGAGATCTGTGCCTTTTTTTGGAGAGGCAGGAGCAGACAAGGGACAAAACCTGAGGGCATCACAACATAGAGATGGCAACAGACTCCCAACCTATGTGCCTGCAGGCTTGGGACCGTGCTGTGCTCTGCATTGACCACACTGATTGCCAACTCATACAGAAATACAAAGAAAGGGTTCTTCAGATATCTGCAGCAACTTGGCACATGTGTAACATTTCACAGAAACAGAACTTCCCCACATGAGTGGAACACTAGGATCCAACCATGTTCTCTGCCCTGGGGCAAGAAGAGTTCATTTTAGGATTTTCCTTTGATTTTCCATACTTTGTTCTTATGCTGCTTTCATAAAACATTTATTGTTTTTCTGTTCTTCAGGAAAAATAAACATCCTAACCAGTAAACAGATCAGGCAGTGAAGTTGGATTCAAAATAATCCACTGTAGGAAACCCAAAATATGAAAAAAAAATCTCAGCCAGAAATGTGATATTGCATTGAATTGTTCAGTTCACACGTATCTGCACCACCAGTTACTATTGTGTGGGAACAGAGCTGTCCCTCTGCATGCTGTGCGCCATGCAGAGCTCGTGCTGCTTTAGCTCAAGTGGTCAGTTCTTGCACTCTGAGTGCAAAGAGATCTATTTCTGCTGACAGGAAGCTCCAAATCCCAGATGGCTGCACAACCCAGAGTCTTTGAATCCTGTTAAAATATGTGCTGTCTGAACACTGCCATGTCAGAAGGGGAACAAGCTAAGGTGTTCTCTTTGGTATTACAAATGGCTGGCTGGCTAAGGAGAGAGGTGAAGAAAATCCTGTTACTAATAATGGAGGAATGGGTGGGAATAAATGTTATAGTGCTTTCTGCTAATTTCTTCATTTTCAACATTCCCCATATTGCTTCTCAGAACATGAGGCCAGTTTTAATCAGAAGCAATAAGCCCCCAGGATTTTTAAAATTTTAGTTCATTCTTACTTGACTCTTGCTGTGCTCAGCTAAATCAGAGTGAGGTTCTGAAACCCAGGATTTTGTCTGGTGTCTCTCATTCTGTTTCCATCTGAGGGCCTGCCAGTGATGCTCCACTGACATGATCTGTGGCAGGCGCTCAGATTTTTTGCCATGTTCTCAAAACAAAGAGGAATCTGGCAGCTAATCTGCTTTACAAGCTTTACAATTTGCTGTTAGGATTTGCTCTGTGGTCACACAGTCCATTTAGAGATGAAGGAAGTGAGGCTAGAAATGGTTTCTGCAGCAGGCGATACCACAATCTTCTACTAGGTACTGCTAACTCCTGCAAAATACAGCTGCTCACTGGGAAAGACAGTTCAGCTGCTCAAGCAGAAAGGAGGTGACGGTCTAGGCTACTGACTGAACTACAGATTTCTTAAAAGCCCTGTAGATTTGTATCTCTCTGTTAGTCTTCACAAGATGTTCATGTGGAGCTGGGGGACTGATTTCATCATAGGTCTGATGAGTTCACAGCAAGTTTGCAAAGGGCTGGAGCTTTCATCTTGAAGTAGCTGCCACTGCTGGGAGATAAAGGTGCAATTGGAAATCAAGTGATCTTACAGAAACTGCAGACAGGAATAGCTGTAGTGGGTCAGTGCAAGATCCTGTCTCCTCCAGTATCTCTTGCCTAAGACTCTTCCCTGAGACCCCGGTGAGCCTGCATATCCCTTTAGCAGGCTGAAAGACATACCTCTGTGTGCTTGTGTCCTATTCACTCCATTTCCTCGCATTTGTGTTCCACATACACAAAAAAATGGCAGGACTTCTTTACCCCCATCAGAGAGATCAAGGGACCTGTCACCTTTTCAAGTGCATTGAGAATTTTTGGCATCTCCCACTGGGCTGACACAGACAGCATCACTGAAAGATACAGCAGTTTTGATGACCAAGGACTTCAGGATTCTACCCACTGTGAATAAATTACAAAAAGTTTGCTGTCCTTTAGTGCTTAGCTTCTATTCTGCCCTGTGACACAAACCCAGAAAATACACCCACAAGGTGAGAGTTTATCTTAGCATCTCTGGAGAAAGATCAGTGATTTAAAACAATCCTGATGGAAAGCAGCGTTATCAGTGTTACTCAGAGAGACCTTCTGAGCACTAATTTATTGTCCATGTCAGTGATGAGATTCTGATGCTGTTATGAGGCTGCTGATTGCTGAAGCTATTTCTTTTTATTTCCCTTGCTGCAGTTGGAAGATTTTTAAAATGTTCCATATGTGGAAGTTTATGTAAAATTGACACTGTGCCATAACGATGCATAGTGAGTCTGGAACATGTAAATAGTGATATTAATTTGCATATGATCCTCCATAGGGTGTGCCACGCCATCAGCAATGAGTTCAGTTAGAAGTCTGGGTCTGAAGCAGGCACCTAATAACTCTTTTTGCAGGAGATCTTAACACTGAGCTTATGCAGTCTGTGGCAAGGCTGGACACTGAGAACATATTGCAGTTATTACAGAGCCTGAGGTCCAAGTTCCTTTTAAGACACGTCACCAGCAATGTGTTTTAATCAAAAGTATTTCAGTGAAGTAAATTTGAATCATCTGGATCTGACCGGCATCAAGTTCTCTCAAATGTGATTTATTTCCTAATGCTTTTAATGAACTTGATTTCAATACTTTGTGATGAACATGAAGAACAAACAGTAAGGATCTGTAATGCTTTCCTTTATTGCAGGTTATACAGCAATGTTGCAGTTGTTGGCTTTGCTGCAGTAACAGAGAGAATCTTCAACACAGGTCACAGGGCAGCTAGGCGAATGGTCAGAATGCTGCAAAAGGACCATTTTCAAGGACAGACCTTTCTTCCTTGCTATTGTTTAAGTAACAGGAGAATTAATTAATTCACTGATTTATCGCCAACATTTCATCCTGATGAAAAAATACCTAAGATACTCCCGGACTTGGGGTGGGGGACATCTTGTAGTGTTTCTGCTGCCCCCATAGCCAGGGTCCCAAGCAGGATGGACACAGAACAACAATTTCAAGAAAGAGAACAAGGAAGCAAGAAAGGTGTGGTGTGTGTTTGTGTGTGTGTGAAATAGCCATCATGTCAGAGCACCTGGTTTTTACACAGCTCTGGTAGTCATAACTAAAGATGAACACAGCACTTTCTTGCCTTTCTTTCAGTTTATTAGAAAGCAAAGAATGTTGTCCAAAAGTTGGTCATTGCTGTCTGACTGAAAGACAGACATGGCATGACTGCACAGACCTCGCTCCAGTCTTGGGAGACCAGGCTGAAAGACAAGGGGAGATGTACAGCTGACAGTGTTAGTGACAGAAGGGACAGGGTGGACAGTGCTGGGAAACGTACCGTTCTGTTATTTTCCCAAAGCTTTTTGATTTTACTGTGTGGATTGACACTGTGACACACAAAATTTTCCATAGAAAACGTAAACAGCTCTTTCCCTTCTCACCACAGACAGTGTTCTGTGTGTTAGGTCAGTGGGGAACACTCCGCATTGTAGATAAAATTTTTAAAAATCTCATGTATAATGCTTGTAACCATAAAAGAATCTCAGAATAAAGCCCTGAATCTGTTCCAAGGTAAGAAGAAGGAAAAAGAGGGAATTTATAACTTTTTCTACCTTTTTTTTTTGCTTCTTGATTTTGGCTGAGAAACAGAATTTAAGGAAGAGTTTGAATACTCCTCCCTAATTAAAAGCCTGTGAAGAGTTTCTTTGTACGCTTCTTTAACTTACATGCATTTGAACAAATTGCTGTATAGTTCCCTAAACTGTTTGACATTTGCTCTTGTTAGGGCAAATTGTGGTTACATCTACTTTCGACCCTGATATCTTGTGAAAGAGTAAGTTGCTCTCTACCAAGTTCAAACAATTGCATGTGCTAAATGCTTGTAATAAGTGCGGTGGCCCGTTAAATTAAGCTTGAATTTATTCAGGATATGTTAATTTTATGAATACTTTTGAATAAGTAATTATCGTCTTGCCTGAAGCCTCTCATTTGGATGCTGCAGTAATTGGGGTGCCCATTAGCCAGATTTTATCATTTAATAACACAAAGCAAATGCAGAAGGAAATTGCTGGGTGAGGAGAAAAAGTTTGTCCCTTGAAAAAGATAATGGGATAAGAATTTAAAAAACATGTCTCTGTAAGCAAGAGAGGAGTTAAATGAGTTTTTGGAGCTGATTCAACAGTGACACAGTCACAGAGTTCCTCTCACAGACAGCAGCCGGCACAGCCGGGCGACTGGAGGCAGAAGCAGGCGATGGCCCACGGGGATGGCGGGGGGTGACCACTCTTTGTGTTGAGCAGAGCATAGAGTCTGATGGCAGCCCACTAATAAAGCATCTGGTAAAGAGAACAGTCCACATAAGCCCGTCATAAATGGATGAGATCAGTCTCAAGAAAATTATAAGAACCTACAAACACCCTGGTGCTCACTGGCCAGGAATGGCACGAATCTCCCTCTCAGTTGCCCACTCCTGGGAGGTGTATAATCATTCTGTTATCCTGAAATCTGGGCAGCAATTTTTAGCTCATTCCTACAAAACTGCATTATTGCCTTGCAAGGATTTTACTAACATAGTTACCCACATATATATAAAGGTGCTTTTTTAAACCAACTCTTCTCTCTGTAGTTTGGGTTTATGTTCCCAGTAGAGTCCATTGAGTCTCTGCACTTTCCAGAGTTTAGTATTGGCGCTCAGAAGATGGAAGGAACTATCTGGCTTTGGAGGGTTATCCATGGAAATAAAATGTGAGAAGACCTATGCCTCACTCAGACATGAGACATCACGGAGCAACAGGGTAGGGAATGCTATAGACAGAGCGAGTGCCAGTCAGCAGCCCAAAATAACCTGCCTTTGGTTAAGGAAGCAGCTCTTGTTCCTCCTCTGCCCCTGCTTGGCCAGAGTCAGGATGTGCCTTTCTGGGTGAGTCTAAGAGTAAGGCACGGGAATGTAGGAAATGACAGGAAGGTGGATGGTTAGGGATTACAACCATGATTTACTAAAATGGAGGATGTTGTGTGTGAGACACACTTTTATCCCTGGAAAATAGATGCAAGAGTATCCTTATATTTATGGATGTCTTACATAGCTCTTCCACTCCACCTAGTTAAGGCCTCAGCCCTGCGATCAGTATGATGAATGCTGCTCACTTGAAAGCAATACAGTTACTTGCTCAAAGGCTGCTTAGCATGTATTGTCCATGCACATACACACTTCTGCACTGGGAGATCCTGGTGCAAGGCTGCTGAAGGAAACTACTGGTATGAGCATGAGAATTTCTTTTAAGGTTCGTCTGTAAAGTGCCAGCTGCATTTCTGACTATAAAAACGGCAACAGTGCCCTTTGTATAGATGACTTTAAGGGCATAATTTTTCTTATATTATTATAATAATTAGTGTCTTCTCATGCTTAGTGTTGCAAGAATAGCCAGAAGACATTCAGCCTGCATAAAGCCTGCACCAGAAATGTATTCTCCATAACACGTGGCAAAGTCTCTTTTGTTTCTGGAAATCTTTGTAGTCTGAATGCATTATTTGGCTGTCTGATCATCTGCGTGCATGATAAACTTCTGACTATGGTTTTATGAAGCTGTGGCTATGAAAATAAAATGGCTTTTTATTTTATTTGGGCAACAAAGTGATTTATGGAGAGACACATCCATTTCCCTGCTGGGAAGTTCATGTATGCCCTAAGCCCCAGAGCTGACTGTGGGCTGAGACTGCGCCTTTGCCGTAGTTATTCATCACTTATGTTACTGGAGTGCACAGGAGGACTGAGCCCCTCTGCTGCCCCAGACTCTGCTGTGCTAGGCGCTGTACAAAGACGGTTTGAGGACCCCCCAATTCAATATCTCTGAATGCCCTGGGGTGATAGTCCTGGGGACAGAAGGACACAGACCTTCTCCCCACAGGGTTCAAATGGTCCACATGCAGGTTGCCATCTCTTGTATTTCAGTGGTGAGCTGGAGGGACGTGAGGAGGATTAGAGCAGCATAGAAAAGAAATCATTCATATAGCCTTGCTTCAGTGCCTCCCCTCTCAGCCCTCTCCACAGCAATGCCTTCCTCCAGAGCCACACTGGGTTCTTGGCTCAATCTGGGCCTGGGAAACACTGCCCCACATGTTGCGGGGGGTGTCTGTGTCTCAGGACAACCCTCACTTGCGTGAAATGAAGCTGTGCTCAGCTTTAATCGGGAGTTACAGCTGAGTGCATCCAGCTTGGTTTGGGCAGCCACCACAGCTGGCTGAGCCCACTTGGCTTCATCTGGTGAAGGGTAAATGACTGAAAGGATGAAAACGGGGCTTTTTAATTGCCAAGCCACCTGAATCAATAGGGAGCCCCACATGCTACTACGTGTGGTCTCCATGGACCCCATATGAAAGATGAAGGCAGCTGTGACCTCGCTTCACCACCCTTGCCTCAATCAATAGCTACCAGTTTGTAAAGTCCCAAAAGGTGTGATTAAGCCTCTGCTGCATGAAGTTAGCATTTCCTAGCATACAGCCCATTGTCCTGACTGAAAGGACCTAAGAGCCCTTATTCTGTGAAGGTTAATGACCAGATGTCCCTGGAAGGAAGCCCATCAGCCCTGGCCCTCAGTGCCAGGAATTGCTGCATCTGTGTCTTAGCACCAGTGGGCAGCATTGAACAGTCCCCTTGAGTAAACGAGTGTATCTGTGCAGGAATAATCCCAGCGATGTCCTGGGAGGGGACATTGCTGGGATTATTCACAGTGTTGTGTGGAGGATGCTCTTTGTCTATAAGAGGAGGCATGAGAGGGATGGAAACTCAAACCCTTCCACACCTGGGCATATTATAGTGCATGCTTCAAGTCCATATAACCCGCACTTTCTCTGGAGCGGTCCCTCGTACGGAGTGAGTGCTTGTGTAAATGTTATAGTGCCAGCAAGGCTTACATCAGACTGTCCCCTTGTAACGGTGAGGCTTTAATAATGCGTGAACAGGACAATGGCATTGTCTGTGTGAAAGTAGCAAGGACAGCTCTATGATTTGCAGCAGCAGATGCTTCAGCACCTTTAACAGGAAGGGAATGGGCAGTATAGTTTGGAGAAACAAATGAACAAAGCAAAAGTTGGCTCACATGTGATGAATGTCAGCTGCACACTTAGCAGTGCTCATGTTGATACATCATTCTCTAGGGGCCCCTTTGATGGCACCGTTTTCATGCAGAAATCCAATGGTACATACATCAACTTAAAATGGTTCTTTGAGCAGCTGGCTTTCTTACTTGCATTTTTCTTTTGCTCTGTCTCATTATTGATCCCAGAGCTGTGAGGACATCTCACTCCAGGGAAAACGCTAATACTGGTATCTTACTCTCCACGTGATGTATTATTGACTGTGTGTTACTCCTCTCGGGCAGCACAACTGGATGGGGAATTTGGTTAGCACAGTATAACCAGGGTACGTGGTAATTACTGGAGTGTCATTATCTGTCTCATTACATGTTTTTACAGTTGTTAAATAAGGCATTTATTTTCCTTTGTATGTTAAAATTTTGAAAAACTTTGAAGAGTATTTATAAATCTCTAGTCCCTGTAGCCAGCAGCAGCTTTGCTTTTGGAAAAAGAAAAGCTCTGTGAGTCTTCTTCCATAGGTATTGCTTTGCGGGTGAGTCTGTGTAAGGACAGGTCATCAAGGATTTGCTGCTTAAGGATGGAGGCAGAAATGAACTTACACATGCACAGAGTATGGAGCACAGATGAATCCAGCCATGATTCAGTTCAAGTGCAAGATTAGTTTCCTCTGAAATGCCATCAGAAAGCATTTGCTCACAATCTAGGTCACAGCAACAAAGGCTATGGGAGGGACTGACTGAAGGCAAAAGGAGGGAAGCTGAAATGACCTATGTTCAGCAGCTGGCTGACTCGAAGCCAGATGTCTGCAATGTTAAATATTCTGGGGGAACAGAGGTCTGTACCCATGGTGACCCTGTAGTGGGAAGAAACTGAATTGTACGTTTATGTAAGTCCACAAAATGACCTCGTAACTCTTACCTCTGCTATTACTAAAAATCTCTGCTTCTGTTCATGCTAAAGGCACGCTGAACATTCATTTTCTCAGCTAGCTCATAGTATGGTTTTTTCCACTGCTTCACATCCTTCCCCTGATTAACATCATTGATCTTTGAGCTCAGCACCATGAACCAAACATTGATACACATTAAGCAGACCAGCAAATGATGGGAAACAGAAAATCCAGCGAGACTCACTCAGCATAAACAAATATTTTTGAGGTGCATTTCTCAGGCAGTGATTAGTTTGCCAGCTGTAGGCAGAGCTACAGAGGAAATTAAAAAGATGGAGTATGCTGAAAACTGCAGAGGGAAAGAAACTACAGCAGGGTACACTACTCATAATGCAGCAGTGAAAGAGTGGGGTTTAGACTAGGATCTGCTGGATTTTAAGATTCTTGCCTCTTTGAGAGTCAGTCCATCTGTGAGACGCTTTCTATACTGTCACGCCAGCAGTGGAGCGGAAACTTCTTCTTTTTTAATAGGCAGGAGGAGGGGGAAAGCCCTGCATAAAAACCAAGCTCTTATATGAGGAAAATATTGCATGTACCTTTTCAAAATTATTCAGGATGCAGCTGCAGATAATGAAGACAAATGTTTCCTTCAAAATGCCAATAAAGATAATAATGGAAACAAGCTATGCCTAGAATTCACCTCAGCTTTAGACTCTGAGGGCAACAAAGATCATAGCTTAATGGAGCCTATTAAGACAGAAGGGGGCAGAAATAGACAAAAGCTAAAAGGATGAGGAGTTATTTAAAATCTCAAAATGATGTGTACATCTAAGGCAGGAAATCATCACTGAGATCATAAAATCATGAACAGTACACGCTGAATAATGGAAGTACATTATGGCCTCGCTACCTTTACTTGCAGAGAGTGTGAGTAGCATCTCTAGTTCCCTCTCCAAAATGAGATATCTCAGCAAACAGCATGAAGTGGAAAATACTCAGAATGTTTTCGGAAATACAACTCTTTTTGTCAAGCAACATCAAACAGCCAGGTCCCAAACCTCTCCTGTCAGCAATGGAACACCAGCCAGATAGGATTTCTGCTGAAAAAGCAGCCACATATTGAAAATACCCCAGCACTTTTGGCCCTCATGGTATTACAAGAGACATGGGAAAGCTAGTTCCAATTTTTTCTTCCTGTTTTAGATGATGCTGTGAGCTTCAGTCTGATACGGAAGATGCCTGCTTATGGTAAGAGCTTTCTGTCAGCCTGGAGATTCTCCTTATCCCTGGAAATTACAGAAAGATCTGAGAGAAAGAAATCTAAACTATATGCATGTCTAAAACAGAATACTAGTCACCTTATCACTTCACACCTAACGCTATCTGATAACGCGGCCAGGCCTTTTGTGCCATTTCCTCTGATTTTTAAGAAAATTTGCAACATAAATTAAACACAAAGGAATAGAAAAAACATATTTTGAGCTGGAAGTTCTGGAGGTGAAACTGAGAATATTCAAGGTTGTAATGAAACAGATGGGGAAGTAGAAAGCCTGGTTCATTTCTGTCTAACTCATCAGAGGATTACCGGACGATCACGCAGGCGCTGCCTGAGCCCCCGTGAGCCCTGAGCAACAGGGTAGGCCTGTTCTGTGTACAACAAAATATGATCCTGTCACTGAGGTCTGCTGAGAACAAGGCTGTAAGTGTAAGGGACACGCACACCATTGCAATAGGTGTACTCACAGATCAGGGAAAGCACAGCTGGCAGCATCTATTAATAAGGCTCAGTCTGTTACCCAAGGAGACCATACATCTATCACAGGAGTCTGTGACCTCCCAGAGGGAGACTGAGTCCTAACTTCACTAGGATGGTTTAGAAATGATCTTGTAGCCCCTTAAGGGCCTCTCCTGTACTGATTTATCATCTCACACGCTTTCGAGAACCTATCTCACACCTGCCCTTGAAACCTCAGCCTGCTCCTTTTTAAACTTGCCCTGGAAGCTCCCTTAGATTTTCACAAACTTGTAAAAATCTCCAGAGCCACAATTTTATCCCTCCTCAGAAAACCTGCCTGCGTCAAGGAGTGTCTGGCACATGGGACAGTGGCGTGGTAGCAGAAGGGCTGTGCCACTGCTCTGGATGGTCACTGGTACTCTGGGCTTCCCCAGCTGCCTGTCATCTCTGATGCTAAAGCTCTCGCAGCAGGAGCAGTCTCTGGTACACACGCCCAGTCCACATCACAGCGGAGCCTCTGATGGGAGGCAGCAGCATATTACCTCTAAGTAGAAAAATACCGCTACTAAGAGAACAAAGACTTTCATCTGAGATTAACATTTTATTGCCTGGGCGGTAGGTATCAAAGGGCTTCATAGCTCTTCTGGAGGCACTTCAGTCCAGTTGGATTAAAATCAGCACAGCTGTTCCCCAACTGGTTTCAAAGATGCTTCCAGCAAATGCCACTTCCTGCTGTTGCTGTCCTTCTGGAAGCTGCACCTTCCTGCTCAGCTTAGCTCAGAGCCTTGCTCTTCCCCTTCCTCCTCCTCCCGCCTCCCCCCTGCATCCTCTCTGCCTTCCCAGCAACAACCTTCAGCACAAAATGGATGCACAGAGCACAGTGGGGGGTTACCAATAAGGAAATGAAATTGCACACACAAGAGAGGCTGTGAGTATGGGAGATGTCAGCTTCCTCTTGCTCTGCTCTCCTCTCAACACTGGGCTTGGGCACCAGGAGTGTACAGCTCTAGCTGGTGCTTCCTGCAGCGATGGGACAAGGTGAGCTCTGCTGGAGCCAGCCAACTCTGTCTGCCTTGGGGCTGCTCTGCAGAGGCAGGAGGGGCATTTCTTTGTATGGGCCATGGGAGGTGAAACTTGCAGATGGTGAGGACTGCACAACCAGCAGTAACAATGAATTGCTTCTGCCTCTGCTGTGGCTGATGGGGTGCAGAAACCTTTGGTAGCACTGCAGGGATGAAGAGGGGCTGAAGACTCAAGCCTTTAGCTGTGCTTGGAAGGGAGCAATATCGTGTGTACATTTAAAGGAAAATAGTGCCTGTACTGAAGCAGCCTGAAGAGCAGGACTGGAGCAGCTCCTCTTCTGCTGAAGAGCTGCAGACGGCTGATGCTGGCGGGAAGCTGAACAGCTGAGTGACAGAAGCAGGGCTCCGAGTTTGTCTAAGCTCCTTTGATTGCTCTCCAATGCGCTGCATCGAACAGGACTCTTGCTGTGCTCTAGCCTAGATTTCACTCCATCCCTAGGATGCAGATGCCATCTGCAGGAGCCACTCGACCCAGCCTCCTGCAAGCTACAACTGCCGTGAAGGGGAAGACTTAATTTTACTAGTGGAAAATGTGTCAGAAAAGAGACTCCGCCTGCATCCCTGCCCGCCCCCCCCACCCCCGAGAAGGAAGCACAATCCTTTTTTGTGGAGAGAGCTCCAATGGCAAGTGGCAGAAAAACTGCCTCAGCCAGAGCTGAGGGCCGGGGGAGACTGGTCGGCTTAGGCACCCCTCCTATTTTAGGCTGGAGACTGAAGATCTGTCCTTGTAGAGCTGGGGCTTCCCACCACCAGCAGAAGTGTGTCTGACAGGATTTAGGCAGGAAGGCTGGAGCTGTCTGTTCCCACAGCTGACTTCTTCCCCAATAGGCCTCTCAGGTTCTCCTAAATACACGGGGCTGTGTGTCCTGACTTGAGGACCATTTTCTAAGACAGATGATACAGTGTTCTCCTCTCAGACTGTTACTGGTTTCTAAGAAGGATGGGCATGGTTTTGAATGGTCATTAGCTTCATGAGTTGGGTTTTGTCTCTCTAAAAGCCTCATTCAGTGCAGTATGTTAAGGAGTTCTGAGCATACCCCCAACATCCCTCTCTGTCCCTTGGGTCACAGTGCAGGTAATGAAATACCAAAATGGAACTTGCTGTGAGCCAGGTCCCAACTCACCAGAAAACAAAATGCAGAAAGTGGCTTGTCCTGCTGTGGAGGCTTCCAGGGATGACCGAACATTGCCAGGTGAGGATAGCTGTCATCATATTAGAAGCACTTAATAGCAATCAGCAGTTAAAAGGAGCTGTAACACCATCCGTACTTCCCTTGCACGCTAAAGAATTGCAGTGCCTGGTGCTGAAGGGTGTAACTTTATGATAATTCTTGCCAAGTGTTTCACTAAATCCCCCAAATTTCTTTCTGGTGGATGCATGGAACGTGTTACCTGCTGCCACCCCTCTCCGAAGGGATGGAGCTCTGGGCTCTCTGCAGCTGGGATGTGCCAGCAGTGGTGCCCAGCGCTCAGCCCTCCTCGCTTTCTTCCCTCCAGGTGTGAGAAATGCACATAGCGGTACTTGCCAATTGAAGCATTTTCCTGCAGTGAGCGAGGAGGGCTGGCGATCTGGCTCTCCAGAGTGTGTGTGAGCAGACAGAGGGTAAGCTCTACCTTCCTGAGAGGGAAAACACTTGTTCCCAGAGGTTTAGGGGTGAAAGCTCGCCAGCAACATCTGGGCTTGGAAAAATCCTGAGGTAAGAAAGCTGAGCTGTGCCTCCTCCCACCCTCCATTCCCCGCAGTGTTTAGGAAAGGAGGCAACAGATGCCATCCATTTAAAACTAGCATGTCAGTAACAACCACAGCCTGAACCAAACCAGATGTCAGCTCGATGGCTGTTAAGCCTGACATTTCACAGACTGCCATAAGCGCTGGACAGCGTAGCCTGCAGTTCCCCAGTCACTCGTTGCACTTCCCGAAATGAGGACCTCGTGCGCACAGCCCAGAATCCAGTTAATCTGCCATCAGCACAAAATAGTCCTTCTTCTTCCTGACATGTCTGGGAAAAGACTTTGCATGCACTGAGGCTCTGCTGAGTATTAGAAAAGGCACTTTTTCAAGCTCCCTAATGATAGAGGATCATCAACGGTACTGCACCCTGAAAATAGGTGCCTGTTTTCAGAATAGTGAAAGTTTGCCATCCTGCTTTTTTATTATGTGATCTATTTCAAAGTAGGTGTTTTTACTCTACTGAATTTCCCCTTTGGTACTAATAAGCTCTTCACAGAAAGGTTGTTCTCCCAAATCCAATTTGGGCAGGATCCCATATACTAGCACTTCTCTCACAAGTAAAAATAATCTTAAATACCTCTTTTCTTCATCTGGAGAAGTACAATGTTCTGAGTCACAGAATTTTTAGAAAAGCAGCTTCTGTGATACTTGAGCCTCTCCTTCTACCCAACCTGCTTCAGGACAGTTCATGTGCTATCTCTAGATATTTAAAAAAAAAAATTTTTTTTGTATAAATTAATATTAAAAGCCAAACATAAATGTCTCAACATTGTGTTAAAACCAAATATATATGGGATTTGCTTTCCAAAAGTCTGTCTGATGTGTAAGAAGGGCATAAAACCCTAAACATTTGGTGCTCAAGGATTTAGCATGTGAACCCCAAAATTCCTTTCCCTGGATGTACCTGACCCACCAAAGTCAGCCTTCAGCCAACAGGAGAACATAACCACAAGTCATTTTGTCACTGGCAACCTGTGGGCTCAGCCTGTAAGACGAGAGGTTTCTTTCAGAAAGGAAACAAGTGGGTCAGTGCTGGTGCAGAATGTCCCTAGAGACGCATCTTATCTGAGCCTGTCAAGAGACAAAGCTGCTGTCATCTGCCTGCCAGTACTTCATCTGCTTATCACTGCACCTCCCAGCACCGACCCCAGGAACTCCCCGCGGGAGCAGCCGCGTGGCCAGCACGTGTGAGGCAGCCGTGCGCTGGGGAGCAGAGGGTGAAGCTGCCCTTCGTGCCAAGATATCAGGCTGCAGCCCTCTGTGTGAGTTTTGTAATGAAAAACGGCCGCACTGATCCAACAAGGGTAAAAGCTATGAACAAGATGCCATACATGAAAAATCTGTTCAGACAGACAGCTTTTGGTGTCCTGAACATGCTTTACACAGCCGAACTGGGGGAGCTCCTCTGGACACACCTCAGCCACATCCTCCACCATCTTCCATCCCACTGATCCAGCTCCTTCCGCCTGGGTTCTCTCCAAGATACGCCAGGCATCGCTGCAGTCCAGCACTGGTAAAAAGACACCACAATTCTTGGTTGCTTGGCAGTTGTAACTTTTGCAGTCAGCATGTCAGGCCATTCTGTCACAGTTCAGGAGGCAGGTACCGTTTAGGTCAAAAGAGAGGCAGGGAAAAGGAAAATGGATCCATTAGAGGCCAAGTCACTGACACCTCTTTGATAACCCGCTTGGCTGCGTGCGGCTGGTGGTGAGCTCTGGCTGCTCTAGTGCCTAAACCCTCGCCATTGTCTGTGTCTTACAGCCTGGAGAAACTCGCGTTGCCTGGCTGGGTCACCCCTCGGAGTGTGACCTCCTGCACTGAGGATCGAAACAGCAATAAAATTCCATCATCCAGCTAAGACAAAAGACCAGGTGTGAAAGCAAGGAAAGAAGAAAAATATGAAAAAAATCCCCCCAAAGAAATGCAGCATCAGGCCGGGGTGAGGTTAAGGCAGGCTGTGTGACAGGACACTGGGAACAGGCCTCAATGCTCTTCCCGTGCGGGCTGTGGGGACACCGGTAGCCTGCAGGGGACCAGAGCACGGGGGCTGTAACGCCCTGCCCCGGGAGAGCTTTGCGCAGGGGAGCGGAGACCCTCAGCTCCATTGCAGCCCCACAGCGGCACTCCTGGGAGCGGCACCAGAGCCGTCTCACAGCGCCGGCAGCCACGGTAAGCCTCCGCCGCCTCTGGGAGCGCCCCTCAGCCGGGCTGCCGCCTGCTGCCGCTGCAGCGACCCTGGGCCGGGGACCGGGACACGCCCCCGCCGCGCCTCAGACACCCTCACCCCGGGCGGCCCGGCTCAGGCCGAGCCCCGCCCCTCCGCGCGAGCCGCAGCCACGTCACGTGGAGCTGCACGTGCCCGGGGCAGCGGCCAATAGGCGGTGCCCGCGGACACGCTCGCGCAGGGGCCCCTAGCTCGAGGCGGTTCCCCGGAGGGCAGCTCCGCCCCCGCTGCCTTCGTCACCGGCCTTGCGAGTATCGCGAGAACAGGCGGCTTCCCTCACTGAGCTACTTCCGCCCTCTCCTCAAAGCCTCGCGACATTTCGTGTCCTTTTCTTTCTGGATCTCGCAAGCGGCGGGAGGTGCTGCCCAACTCTCGCGAGATTGCGCTGAGTGCCAGCGGAGGCGGGGTGCTGGGCGCAGTCTCGCGAGACCTGGGGCCGCCCCGCCCGGGCCCGCTCCCCCGGCCCCCCGCTCCCCTCCCCTCAGAGCTAATATGGTCGCCAGCGATGGACCCTCCTAGGCCAGGTCAGTGGGAGCAGGCCCGCCGCTACCCGTGGGGCTTCCTCCGGCCTTGGGGCTGTCACTACCTCTCCCGGTGGGACCCCCGCGGCCTGGGATGCCGCCTCGCCCCCTCCGCACCGGCCTGCGGCGGAGCGGGGCCGGCCCGGCCCGAGCGCGGCCCCGGGGCTGTGAGGCGGCGCGCGGCGGTTCGCGCCTCCGGCCCCGCCGTCGCCTTCGTCCGGCGGCGCTTTGGGCGGGAGCGCTGCCCCGGGCGGTCCCCCACTGCCCCGCGCACCCGCCGCGCCCACCCTCCGGGCCTGTCACCGCCCCCGTTGGCGGCCGTCCCCGCCGCGGAGCCGCTTTGTTCTCGGCGGCGCTGGGGCCGGCGGCGGGGCCCGCCCTCTCGGCGGCGGCTGCCCGGGGCGCCTGGCCGCGGCTCCGAGCCTGTCCTGCCGGGCCGCCCGTTAGTCCTGGCGACCGTTCCGTCCCTTTGGGTTCCCTGCGCCTCAGGCGCTGCGGCGAGGGCGGTGTCGTGCCCGGGAGCTGGGCTCCCGCTGTGCCCGCCCGTGGGGCCGAGGCCTAGGCGGTGCTCGGCTGGGTTCGGGAGGTCGCGTTCATTGTTTGGCGGCTCTCGTGGCGCAGTTGTTGCTGGCTGTTGAGGGTGTAGCGTTTGCTTTGCAGTGAAAGTGTGGCTGTAGGGTGTTTAGACCAAAGCAAACAAAGGGTAAATGTTCCGCTGCAGATGCGGCGTTCCCGGGAGCATCTTGGGGATGGCAGGACTAACATATCCCCTGTTTGTCATCTAGATTTCGCTTCTTTAAGCTTTTACTGTATGAAGTTCTTTAGGCCTGACAGAGTGTATCACTGCTACTGTCCCTTTAGTTTGATAGCAATTAAATTAAAACGTTCTTGTGAACCCCTGCTTTTCAATAAGTTACTTATTCTCTCCACCTGATAGCTGTTACAAGGTTTATTTTTATCTCTTGTTTGCTTGTCATTGGCCTAGCACTGAATGCTTTTTCTGCTCTGTTAAGACCTGTATCTCATCCCTGAGTTGGTGAGGTGCATTTATCCTCTTTTGGAGATGGTGAACTGAGACAAAAAAGGTCAAATGTATTCAGGCGTGTGACTGTGCTGATTACTTGTATGACCTTTATATACCCTGTGTTACAGATACTTTAAAAATTTGTCGTAGTCTCACATCTACATCATTAGGTGTCTCGATCCGTTTAGAAACCTTTCCACATTATGGTGTACTTGCAGTCTTAGAGGAACATTATTTTTGGTAAAATAAGAAAGGAGAAGCCACTCTTACAAGTCCTCTGTCAGTGCTCAAAACTTCCATTCTTTCATGGCTTTAACTTTTTTTTTTTCTTCTCTTAGGAAGCCCTTACCAGCTGGTAATTGAAACACTAGAAAACTATCCACAAAAGAAGTTCTACAATGTCTCAAAGCTTGGAGGCGCCAAGTATGGTAATGATCCTTTTACATTGTTTGCAATTAGGGTGGTACCAGCAGTAAACATTTACTGCTTACTGCTGTAAGATGTGAGGAGAGGCAATCGTGAATACGTGAGTTCCTAACAGGTGTATTTGAAAGCTTAAAATCTTCCAGTCTGTTACTGCCTTATGAAGTTAGAAGGGGGTAACGCTTCATGTAGCTTTTTTTCAGTAAGAGAGAAAGTGTAAGTGTTGCTGGAGTTTGCAGCAATACTCCAAATCAGAGTAATTTTTTTTTTTTTAGTAAAGAGGAATTCTTGGTCACTTCATTTTTTTCTGTGTAGTCCTTCAAAAATAAATGTTTTTACCATAATTTTGTACTGCTGCTTGGTGTTCTGATTTCCATAAAGCTTGGAGCAGCAGCAGATATCTGGAGAAGGACTCTAAAGAGACTAGAGTAAGTGTCTTTGTCTTCCAGTAGAAACTTCTGTGCAGAAGTTGGAAGCCTCATAATAACTACATATTAGCAAGATATTAAGTAAAATTTAGGCACAGTGTGAGACAACACTTGACAGCAAATGCAGCATCTGGAGTTTCTCACCGTATTTATCACTAGAGCAATGATTTGGGGTTTTACCTGTTTGCCTTTGCCTCAGGGCTTCTGGCTATAGTCTGACGGCAAGTGCCTGTTTAACTTAATCACATTACTAATGTAAATGTTAATGGATTTATTTTTCAATTTGATAAGGAGCATCTGATTTTCTAGTGTTTAAAACAGTATCCAGCTATGGGACCGTGGCATCTAGAAAAAGTTCAGAATGATTTAGGGAAGGGGGGCATTTGGAGATCTAGTCTGTCCTCTTGCTGGGACTAGAGCTACTTTGGAGAGCCTGGAGAGCCTTTCTCCAGTGAGCTCTGCAAATGTGCAAGGATGGAAATGTCACTGCCTCCTTTGATCCTGTACCTGACCACCCAGCCTGTGAAGTCCTTTTTCCTTGTATCCAGTTGCAGTGTCCCTTCCTGTGCCTTGTGCCTTTTTTTTTTTGTCTTTTCACTGTGCACTTGTGAGAAGTCAGGCTGTGTCTTCTCTGCAGTTCCTGTTAGGTTGTGGATAGCTGCAGTCAGCTCGCTGAGCTTTCCCTTCTCAGGGTGAGCAAACCCGGGTCTCCAAATGGCTGCACCACCCCCATAACCCTCTCAGAAGGCCTTTTGCTAGATATGATCTCATTTGTTGAGATCTGTATCTTGGGAGGCCCAAAACTACCCACAGCGTTGCAGGTGTGAGCTTGCTAGTGTCCAGTAGAGAGAAGTAGTCACTTCTCCATAGTCGGTGGCTGCTAGGCAGCCTGTTAGACAGTTGGCTTTATCACTGGAAGAATGAACTGCGTATTATTGGCAATCTAAGAAAAAGCAGAACAGTTTTCATGTGGAAACTTGGCTTTTCAGTAAAGGGAGTGGTGGCACTGCAGCTGATTGACATGTTTTTGTGATGACATTCCTATTTATTTTGAGTGACTTGTCTAATTAGACAACAGTGTCTGAGAACAGTATCCGAGAAAGACGGACAATGAGAACAGTCAGCAAATCCTATAATAATAGTTTGGGGACAAACCTCTGGATTAGGTTGAGACCACCAAATCTAACTTTTTTTGTTAAAACTTAATTGTTTTACCCTCTTCTTCCAACTAATATTTTTGTATTTCTCACTGTTCTCAAACAGTCATTTGCCTACTTGAATGGTGCTGAAAATAATGGGATTTGGGGAAAAATGTGAATTAATCTTTAATTTTTTTTGTTTGTAGTGAATAGTGATAACTGCTTCTTTTTTTTTCCTCACGCTTTTTTCATTCTCGTTTCTAGTTCTCTAAACTTTCTTGTGCCAGAAAGCTGCTTCTAGTCAATGCTTTAATCCAGATCAGTAACAAAATAACTCAAGTTGTATGTGGTAAAATGTCATTCTTCTTTGTATTTTATGAAATGTGTTTGATTTTAGGGCACATGGCAGAATAGTTTCTGGTCTTTGTATCGGTGTTTATTAAAAAAAAAGAAAATATTTTTGCATTGGATGCTTTTGGCTTGACATCTCAAGTAGTGAAATGGTGAAATTTACAGTTAAATATTTTTTACTATTCTGATTGTTGTTGCTTTTCATGTACTCTGATCAGTAATCTCAGCTCTAGATTCCTTGCATTTCTCTCCTGCCAGCGTAGCGTGCCTTCCTAAATGTCGCTGTGTTAACACAGTGCGGTCAGGCCACTGGTATCTTCCGTTCAAATCCCACGTGATAACTCATTTTCTCCAATGTGTACATTATGCAGCTCCCTGTTCCATATTGTGGAATGAAGTACAAACCCAAAGGCAGCTGGAAAAGCAGGCCCTTGTAGCTCTCATCCTTCCAAATCCCTAGCAAAGTGGAGTTCTTTAGAAATGTGAGATTGTAGGTTTTTTTAAGAACTAGGTAAGCGGAAGGTGTTGTGCTAATTAAGTCAGTCACTGTGCTTTACCCTAGATACTCTGCCTTATTCCATACGAGTGTTGTTTGAATCCAGTGTCCGTAACTGTGACGGCTTCTTAGTGAAAGAAACTGATGCTATGAACATCTTGGACTGGAAAACGAAACAGAATAATGTTGAAGTGCCCTTCTGTCCTGCCAGAGTTGTTCTTCAAGACTTTACGTAAGTGTGCATGTGTGTGCCAAAACCACTGAAATAATCTGTGTAAATGCACTGAGTTGGATGTACAGTTCTTGGGCTTGAAGATAAGTGGCACCTTGCTGTTTGATACTGTAGTATCGCTTTGTCTCAAACCCGTGCCCTGCTGCTATCCAGCAGATTCCTTGTGGTCATTACACGTGGTGCAAGGATTGGAGTTGGTCCATAGGGTACCCTGGTTTTAGTGCAGGTTGGCAAGGCCAAAGCTGTTGGCCTACAAGGAACGCTTTATAGGAGAAGTGCCCAAACACAAATGGCAGCAGTGACATTTTGGCTGTAGCCAGGTGGCTGGTGGTTCATTGAAATATATAGAATTCTTGCTTGAGATGACTGGAGATTAAATATTGCTTACTCCACAACTATAGGCCATCCAGTTGAATCCATGAATAATGCATATATTTAAAGAGAAGTCTCTTAGGATATTAACTTTCTTTATGATTTGAGTGTGGTGTAGCTAAAAGGGCAGTCCTTCAGCAATTTGCAGATATTAAAGTTGTTTTGCTGACTTTTGTTAACAATATATTTTTCAAGAAGTGAGATAAAGGAATTGTGAAGTTACTAATAAAAATGAGATGACTTTGCTTGCTAAGCAGAAGTTAGGAAGATTTATATAATACTGTGCTATAAAAACACTGTCCTCAGTTATGTGCTTCACATACACTTATCTATGTAATAGCAACAAGCATGTTTTTGTAAAAATGCTATGAGCTTCAGAAATGGCTGGCTCTGTAAGAAAAGCTACATGCTAAGGTGTTGAAATGTATAGCGCAAATGTTGCTTACATAGCAAGGTTCTACTGTAAAGGTAATAAATACTGAAAAATTAGTTCTGTAGTAAAGTACCGTTGCACTTCAGAAGTGTAGCAGAACAAAAGAGAAATGTAATTCTCTTTAAGATGTTCCTGTGTTCTTGTTTGGTATGTCGTCTTCAAACATGCTGTTGCTTGTTGTGAATGTGTACCAACTCCATTAACTTTTAAAAATGTTTCAAGTTCTTTAAAATTCAGAGAATAGACTAGTAGGAGTCTATTATCTGAAATAGAGCTTGGATAAATCTAGACTTAAAATTGAAAAGAAACTTGTATGTTTTAGTGAGTTAACGTCCCATGATGTTATACTATTTTGTTTTTCTGTCTGTTAGTGGAATTCCAGCAATGGTGGATTTTGCTGCCATGAGGGAAGCTGTGAGAAATGCTGGAGGAGATCCTGCGAAAGTCAATCCTGCCTGCCCAACTGATCTCACTGTTGACCATTCTCTGCAGATTGATTTCAGCAAATGGTAACGTACCTCATTTTTTTGATGAACTGTACATTTTTGGCTGATGCTGAACTGTGGATTTATTCTGGTCTTGGTACTGGCCCATCAAATCATTTGTTGTGCATGGATCCCTGAAACTACACCTGATGGTATCTGAAAGAGGGCTGGTTAGAAACATATGCAGTAACACTCTTGAAAGAAAGAGTGGTTGTGAGAGGTTATGGATGAAGCTGACCAGCAACCTAAATTCTGAGCAAGAGATCACTGAAATAACTGGATCTCTCATAGTTTCCAGAAAATAGTATGTCTTAAGAGAATGAGGCAGATGGAGCTTATGATTTTGCTTTGCCTGGGTTGTACTGTTTAAACAAAACTTTTTTTTAAATGTGACTGGCTTGTCACAGCTCCAGCAGAGTGGCTTGGAATCCTACTGGACATCCTGAAAGACTGTAATTTCAGCCCATACCTTATGTTTTATTTTTGCCTTTTTTGGGCCTGGGTTTTGCAACAGATTGAAAAAGGCTGCATGTGTTTGCAGAGAGAGAAGTGTGCTTGTCAGAGTCTGGAAAAGTATTGAGGCTGGAAAACTGACAGCCTGGTTTTCCTTTTCTGATAAGCAGTAATGAGATGAGAACAGCCTGGGGCTACCACATCATACTGCAAAAGAGGAAAAACACATTTTATTCAGTGCTTGCTGAAGTATACACTATGTAAATAATGCAGCTCCCCTCCTCCTTCTCCCTCTGTCATGGGGCCTTTCCAGCTCACACAGAATTGTGTGAATTGCTCAAGCTCTTGGGGAGTTTAAAAGAGCATGGGCAGAAGGCCTGTGGTCACATGGAGGTGTGTGTACGAGTTGTTTCTGTAGACCTGCCAGATACATGCAGGATTGCAGTTTGGTTACTATATGAAGAGCAAGAAGCTGCAAATCATGAGTTGTTGCCTATGTGGTGTTTCAGCTCTGTGGTCTGTGTGTTCTTGTGTCTGGAGGGACAGCTGATCCCATTGCAATTAGGCTAGCCTAGAATTATCAGAAGGACCAAGTGTTGGCAAGAGGTCTCGCCATGCTGCTTTGTAATGATAAATCCATCTTCTGTAGTTTCACTTTTGGAAAGCTTACAGGATCTCAGCAGCTGCTGGCCTATGATAAGAAAGCCTTGGCTACAGGATGGTTTGTGTTTCTTCTGTTCTAGCTTCCATCTCCTGCTGATCAGAGGCTCCTGGGCTGGGGTGGGATTTAGACACAGTATCCTTTGAGGCCGTGCAATATCCTGCAGTTTGATAACCAAGTATCTTTTTGTGTTATTAAAGCAGAAGAAAGCAGTGACTTTAATTACAAATCCATGATTTGGTAGATGTTGAGAGGTGAAAAGTCATTCGTTTTTCACAACAAGCTTTCTTTGCTCTCATGTGAAGGCTGAATGCTGTTCAAGGGTAGCTTGCTATATGGACTTTATTTTTAAAATAAAAGAAACTTTTTTGTCTTACTTCTGACTGACTTGAATGAAATGATAAAGTTTTGTTTCTTTCCTCGAGAAAGCTTTGTCTGTAATCATTCCTCTGTGCATTTAACAAAACATATACAGTACAGTCCTACAAAAAGAGACATCTTCAGGAAGTCCTCCATTTGGATGAGGCTCTGCCCACACCTTTGAAGTTTAAATCCTGCTAACATTGGTTATAAAGATTTCTGGCCTGGCTGTGAGCAAGTTGAAGGACTTGTTTATTTGGTGTTAATCTTTCGGGCAGTCCAGTTCTGTTCCCTTCTTACTACACTAAATTAGTTAACTAAGCTCATGCAGTGGTAGTTCACTTTGCAACAGGATTATAGTATAACAGGTTTTTTTCAGAAAATATTTTATCTGCTGAAGGGGTTGCAAATAAACAAAAAAAAAAGAGTGACATTCCTAATGTCTAAATTATTCTTCTATTTGATGTTACAGTGCAATACAGAATGCTCCAAATCCTGGAGGTGGTGAGTCACAGAAGCCGGTGGCAAAGCTTTCTCCACTTAAAGCACAGCCTCGGAAGCTGCCTTGCAGGGGTCAGACTGGCTGCAAAGGGCCATGTAGCGCCGGAGAGACAAGTCGCAACTCAGGACAATTTTCTGCACAGATTGAGAACACACCTATCCTCTGTCCTTTCCATCTTCAGCCAGTGCCTGAGTATGAAAGCTTTCTTTTAAAATTATTTGCACCCTTCTGTGTTGTGAAGTACTGCATGTGACTGTTCACAGAGATGTGGGGTTTTTTTTGTAAGCATCTTTCTGTGCTATTCTTCACATGTGTGCTAGACAGGTTTCGGCATCTAGAAGAAGGTCTGATGTCACACATTTGAATTAGTCTACATTAAACTTTTTAAAAGAAGGGCTTTACTAAACACAGTGCAGATGGCCAACTGTGTGACTCATGGCTGTGATTTTTTTTTTAATTAAATTTTGAGACTTCTGTTGTTCTTTACAAGGACAACAAAGCAGGGGAGTAATCCTCTGTATGTTACAAAGTAAACTTCAATGAATGAATCAATGAAACATTGATTTACTTCTGAAAGTAAATTTTAGTTTTTCTTTGAGAACTTTTCAAAAGTCTCTGGCTCTTAAAGACCTAAGAACTAGCCTATACATCATCCCCCAGCTTCTACGGAATCCCACAGTCCGTCTGTCATTGAGTTGAAATTCAGTGAATATCCTGCCTGTATGGAATGGCCCAGGGGAACCATGTCTGTCTGCCTTTTCCAGATTTTCAATATTATTACCAATGATTGTGTACCATTTGGTCTATGCCAATTACGTGTAATCATCCTCCTCTTTCAGCTGCCACCTCTTTTCTCTGATAGCCTGTTCAGATTCCTGTCTTCCTGTGCCTGACAGGTGTAGAATTGAAAAACTGATCAAATCTGTATCCCACAGTGATGTGATGCTGATTGTCTTGGTAATTTTCTAGATGTGCAAATGTTCCTGTTCAGTATGGGGGTAGAAATGCAGAATTAGTGACGTTTTCAGCAATATTGATATTTCTGGCAGCAAAACAGTGGTGGTATTTATGAAGTTGTAGTGTGAATGATGGCCATCCCTCTGGGCTTTGCACAGCAGTGTCAGAAGGTCAGTGGCTGTACTGCAGAGGAGAAGGGGAAGGGTCATGATGTGAAATCCACCTCTAGAATACACCTCTCATATAAAAATGATGAAATAATACAAAATACACCTTTTCCTTCCTTCTTGGTACAAGGCAAGCGTGTTCCTTTCCTTGTCCACCTTCTCAAAACAGAAGTTATTCCTCTTAAGTTGTGCATTACTCCTTTATAATGGATATCAGTAGCTCAATAAATAATGCTTGTTAAGAAAAGATGGTTCATTTTATGAGCCTGTACCAGTGAGTACTTGTGAAGAAAAACATTGTGGCTTGGAGGCAAAAAGTACAGAAATGGTGGATAGTTAACAATTGCCGTGATGTTCTGCTCAGCTGCTAAAGGGCTAGGACTCATCATGGAGGGTGGTTTATACAGGAACTAGTGAACATCTTGGTTCTCTGCCGAAATTAAATTTCGAGTTGTGCAACCTGTGAGACTACTGATCAGGAAAAAAAAAGCTTCTGTGTATTGTGGTACGCACTGGGAATAGATCTCTTAAAATGAGTATTTCTAAAATCAAATGCTTTAGGCAAATTTACCTAAATAAACATTCTCAAGCACAGCACAAATGAAATTGGTTTTCACTGTTTACAGAAAGCTTGCTGCAAGGAAGGAATTATCTTTGTTCTAATAAACCACTTCAAAAGTTGCTGCAGTTTAAATGCATCTTTCATCACACAAGCAAAAATAACAAATTGGTCTTCTGTAATTTGAAATGAATTATGTCAGTGCTTATAAACTTGTATCTTCCTAGGCCTGAGACAGTACTGAAAAATCAAGAGATGGAATTTGGCAGAAATAGAGAGAGGCTTCAGTTTTTTAAGGTATGTCTGTGTACCTGTGGGCTTTGTATGGTGTTTTAGGAGCTTGCTCCATTTGCCTACTAGTGTTCAGATTTAGATGATAAATGAAATGTCATCTTTTGGAAATGTCAGACTCTCAAATCTTTCTTTAATATGGGAACAGAAAATTGGCTAATGACATGGCTAGTGACTTTGAATCTAAAAATTGTTAGGCAGCAGAGGTTCTAAAACTAGAACTGTTGCTTAAAGGGGAGAACTTTTTTTAATTCTAACTTTGATTTGGTTCTTGTCAGCATGAAGGTAGCGGACACAGTAGGTGTCTGTGAAGCATTCATCTTTTCAATGCTTTTTAATGAGCTGGGTGCCTTAAGTCACAGTGAGTTTCTGGATAAAAGATTCATTTATCTACACTTCTGTTACACATCTTACTGAAGCTGGAAGTGTTGAACAGAGGCTGGTGTTGAGACAGTGCCGCTCTCAAATGCGGCAGCAGTGCTGGTAAACTCGGTCTTAGTGGAAATCTTGTTTGGTGAACATCGGTTGTGTTGTTGCTAGCCAGGGATCTGCAACATTGGTATTTGATCCTCGTCCACAATTTAACATGGTTTAGGAATCTGATGCAAAGATCTAAAGATATTCCCATGTAGATACACTAGGTTTCCTTCTTAAAGTTGCAAATTAGCTTTTGCATTATTAAAGAAAGAAATGGCTGAGCTGAGTCTTGTTAAAGCTTCCATGTCAGCTGTTCTAAATCTACCATCCTGAGTTTGCATGTAGCAAGACGCTTTCCTAAGTTGCATCTTGCTCTCATCCAGGGATGTAAAACCTAAACTAAATTCCGCTGTAAACACAAGTGCTTAGGTTCTGTAGTGTAAATGCTAGTCTTAGCTGTGCTTGAAATTAGTTGTGCAAAATGGAAGGTAAGAGACTTAAGCAGCCCTGCTTTTAAGGGTGGGTATGAATTATTGATTCAGCCTTCAGCAGGAACTGAAAGGATGGTTTTGTTGATGATTAAGAATGTATACAATCCAAGGGGATCACATATTTCTGTGTGACAAATGAGCAAAAGCCAGTTCCGTAAATAGCAAGTACTGTTTTACTGCGTATTGGTTTTGTCTTTTTAGTTATGTTCTAAGAACTGAATATACCTTTGAAAAAATGCAACTCTTTTTTTCTCATTTTGGAAAAATTACAGTGGAGTTCAAAGGTTTTCAAGAATATTTCCATAATTCCACCCGAGACTGGAATGGCACACCAAGTTAACTTGGAATATTTGTCAAGAGTTGTTTTTGAAGTTAAAGATTTCCTATATCCAGATAGTGTGGTTGGCACAGATTCTCATACAACCATGGTAAATGGCTTGGGTATCTTGGGCTGGGGTAAGTATGCTAAGAACAACTTGATAGCACTTTGTAATGTTTCAGTATGCCTTTCAAAGAAATACTTTCTTCCACTGGATGTTTCTTTCTCAAGGAGAGCAAACTGTCTTGAATTATTCTTCAGAATGGTTTTTGTCTAAAAGTAATCTCAACTAACATTTCTTCCCATCAAGAAACTGTGGTTTGTGATTTAAAGATAAAATAACAAATAACCAATGGATACTCAAATAAGCGCTCTTTGTACATGCACTATAACATTCGTCTGAAGGTTTATTTTCTCTTGGACAGTTAATTTTAGTTACAGTATTTTCTGGTTGAGAGTGAAGTTCAGCAGTAGTCTTGCTTGATTTTATTTTTCATGTACAAATGTTTAACAGGACTTCTACATTTTCCTGCTGTAGCCTTTAGGCTTAATAGGAAGGGCTTTATTAATTTTTAAAACCTCAAAATATTTAGTGTTGTTTACTTAAACTTATGAAAAGCAACATAATATTCTCCTTCCAGGTGTTGGAGGGATTGAAACAGAAGCAGTGATGCTGGGGATGCCGGTTACTCTCACTCTGCCTGAGGTGGTTGGGTGTGAACTGACAGGCACAGCCAGCCCGCTTGCTACATCCATAGACATTGTTCTGAGCATCACAAAGGTAAGAGTTCAACGCCTTTTCAAACAAAGCAAAGTTTGTAGCAAGTTCTACCAGTGGTGTTTGAGAGCTGAATTAAATGCCAGGAGTATTTTTAGTATACCTTTAATCATGGTAATGCAGGAAGTTCCACATAATCTGTAACCATTTTTATTTAGTAGTATTCCAAAGTAGTGGTCTTTTTCCCTCCGTAGTGGTTTATTTACAAACCCTCTTTCACTAAAAAATAATTCTTAAAGTATGTGTGCAGGGTTGGGGGCAGGGGAGAGAAGCCTTGTTTTTTATTTTTCTCCTGCTCACAACTTGTAGGCTTCTTCTCTAGCTCAAGAACTTTTTCTGGGCACCCTTTTTGTTCTAAAATATTTCTGCAAGACACAAGGCCTAGCTATGGTTGTAAGCTGGTGCAACTCAAGAATGTATTTTCCAAAGACAGGGTTTTGCCAGGGTGGCATAAGCTGTCACTGTTGTTGTAAGTGAAGAGCTGGTGTCAAAGCATTGAAGAGCTGTGATTACTTTTGATGATACTTTCTTCTTTCTGGCATGATGTTTTAAGAAGGATGTATCTGTTCTTGACTAGGAAATCTGGAGAACTCGGAGAAGGAGGTGTGTTTTATTACAGCAGCTTCCAGTGTGGATTTTTAGAAGCCAGTATGTTAATGGAGCTTGGGTATTTCGTGCAAACATGGGCCTTAAGGTTTCAGTTTTTTGTTTTAAATGTCATTATGTGATAATTGTGGATCACTGCAACAAATGTGGCTTGCATTGTACATCCTCACCTCACAAATGTTGTTGTTGTGTGCTCTTTCAAACAGCATCTTAGGCAAGCTGATGTTGCTGGAAAATTTGTCGAGTTTTTTGGGAGTGGAGTTTCCCAGCTGTCTGTAGCAGACCGAACCACAATAGCAAATATGTGTCCTGAATATGGTGCTATTCTGAGCTTTTTCCCTGTTGATAATGTGACATTAAAGCACTTAAAGCATACAGGTAAAGATGAAATTAAAGCAGTGATCCATTGTAATAGTGGTTTAGATATGTGACGATATATTTTTTTGCTTAAAACTCTGTAGATCTTGAACAGTGACTTTCTGCAGAGTTCTGATGTGGAGTTAATGTATAAACTCTGCTGTGCAGTAAGAGGCTGTCATGAGATCTACTTGGCTACAACTTTTATCCTGTAGAATCTCTTGCATCCGAGTAATACCTACCCCATAAAATTGTCCCATACGTATTTACTGTTGGCTAGTTTTTGGGATGGTTAGTATGCGGCAGTTGGGTCTGAGTTATTTACCTGCTTTGTTGGCACAGTTGTTTTCTTGTGGCCCATTGTATCTGCATGTATCCTGTCTATTTAAGTGAGGCTACAGGTTTTGTGTGCACAACACTGGCACGTGGGTAGCTGACTTGCCCTTGAGGCTTGTGTCCCGTCTGATTCATTTGTCTAGTACCTGATCTACTAAAACGTTATTTTTCAGTGTCCAGAGTCCTTGATTTTGAAAGCATATGTAAACCTTTAAAAGAAAAGTATTAAGAATGTTATAACTTACATTTTAAAAAGTGTATGGAATATGTCATCTTAATATGAAATTAATCCCTTGACCACCTATAGTTTCCCTACAAAATTAAAATCTGAAATGATTACCAGAAATAAGTGAAACTGCCAAACAAATCAACATATTTGGTTCTTTTCACGATGTTTTTATTTTCTTTGGAAGAGTGTTATTTTGCTGACACTTCAAGCTAAGTTAGAAGGCTAGAAGGATGTTCATTCCTTATCAAGCTACTGCAAATGGAAAAGCCACAGGGTAACAGATATCAAAAAAACCTCATTCACATTAGTAAGCCTTTCTGACACTGAAATGTGTCACTTAAATACTAGTTAAATATTTTTAATTTAATAACAAACATGTTTTGTGTGGTCAGCAGAACAAATGAAACACTTTCTAACAGCAGCCAGTCATGCTGGCTATTATCAGCTAAGAACATGATTGATACGAAACAAGTAAATTTTAATAGAGAAAAGCTTCATGAACTTCAGGGGCAAATCTGTCAATTCCATTAGTTACAGCGGCTAGAGTTGGAACAGCTTATTTTGTTCCTTGATATAAGAAGGAAAGTTAAGCTAATTAAAAAACTTATTTTAATTTGTGTATCATTCCTGAGTAGCTGCTGGAGGTTGGGGCATGGAAGTGTGGTGTGCCTTGAAAAGTACTTTGGATGTTCAAGGATAAATCTGCTATTCTTGTAGTAGTCTTAATTTCTGAGAATTGTGTAGTTTGTTTTATTTACTTTTTTTCCTGTGACTTCTCTCATATTTGAAATAACTTTCCTAAGGTTTTGACAAGGCCAAGCTTGAGGTCATGGAAGCATATATTAAAGCTGTGAAGTTATTTAGAAATTATGAGAGTTCTTCCAGAGAACCTGAGTATTCCCAGGTATGCTTGAAATTACTTTTTTCTGTATGTTTGAATCTTATAATAACTAACTACTGCTGATTCAGCAATTTTGTCTTCCACTGAAATTTTCATTGCTTTAATAAAAGTTGCATTTATTAACACAATTTTGAGAAGCAGAGTAAGTCTTATGGATAGTAGAAAAGTTAAGGGTGATGTTAAAACACATGGAATAGATGAAGAGCCTTTTACAGTGAGCCGTCTTGAAAAGGGAAGCCCAGAGATTTGATGTCTCAGAACATTTAACACTTTAAACAAAAGAGGTCCTGGATGTCTCAAGTATATTCAGTGTAATGGTGGGCCGGGATTGATAATGCGTGCTTTTTCTTTGTTTCCTTTTTTTTTTCAGGTAGTGCAAATTAGTCTAAGTTCTATAATTCCATATGTCAGTGGCCCCAAGAGGTCCCAAGACAGAGTGGCTGTCAATAACATGAAAAGTGACTTCCAAGCCTGCTTAAATGAAAAGGTTTGTACAGCTCATGGACTCTTCAAAAGGTAGTTCCTGTAATCTATGTAAATAAATGTTGTGCTATGTATTCCTTGCTTACCTGCTGAGTGCTCCTTTTTGCTATATAAACAGCTTATCCAATGATACTCTTTTCTGGCTTGGCAAGTGTTCTGAGGAGAGTAGCTGGTGTGTTTTTCAGGAACATGAACTTCCAAAAATCCTTCATTTCAGTTGGATTGCTAGGGAGGAAAAACTTGATGTTAACTAATAAATAGCATAATCTTGGGAAACACTTTTTCTTTTTCAGAGTTCTTTGAACAGCGATATTTTACTTAATTTCCAAAACAGAATTACCGTAAGAAAAGAAAACTCATTGTATCTTAAAGGAGATGCAGAAAGACTTTTGGTGTTCTGGATTCTTAACTTAGCAAGCTTAACTTGACTTCACAGAGGAAATGTTTTTTCTCTGAAGGAATATGCATAGGTATCTAGGAATGCAGCTACAGGACTGCATCTTCATTTTTTGTGTTTATCATTAAAGTTGAAGACTGGCAGCAGTATTAGAAACATGCGCACTTAGACACTGTAAAAATTCTTTCTGTTGCTTCGAGCATTTTTGGCTTGTGATGAGGTGTATACTACAGAAAGACAAGAGAGAAGTCAACTGGTACTGGGTCACAGAATGGTTGAGGTTGAAAGGGTCCCCAGGAGGATGACTGCTGATGAGCTGGAGGGTGTAAAGTGTTAATGACCTAGTTCTGCTTTTAGTTATAAACCTCTTGCAATTAAAATCTTGGGTATGCTTCTAATTCAGAAGCAAGTATTGTATACTGTACTGAAGACAGGTACTTCTAAGGGTTTGTTCTTTCATGTATAGCAGGAACTGAGTGTGGGATCAGCTGTGCTTCTTGATTGGCATCTGTTCCCAACTGTTACAAAGTTAAAGCAGTAAGAGAGGAGGGTGAGAGCACTGTAGATCTGGAGAGAGGCATGAACTGAGGGCTGCTTTTAAAATCTGTTCAAGGGTTCCTAATGGGACAGCTGGGTATTTTAAAATGAGGGTTCACTTGGTCTTACTGTAATGTCATAGTTTCTGTGCTGTAGTAACTGCTAACATACCTTTTTGTCATCTAGTCTGGTGTTAAAGGGTTTCAGATTGCAGCTGAGAAGCAGGATGACATTGTACCTGTTCAGTATGAAGGAAATGAATACAAGCTATCTCATGGCTGCATTGTCATTGCTGCTGTAATCAGCTGTACCAATAATTGTAATCCATCCGTCATGCTTGCTGCAGGTATGTTGTGACTAGTGACAACTAACTTGATCTTAATGGTGCTGCCATGTTTACACAACCTTCACCTTCACTTCTGTAGGTTCTTAGTAATTATTTGACCTAAAGGTTTGAAACTGTGAACTTTGAGCCATAAGCTTATGTATATTTGAAAGTTATATAACAAAAGTTACTTTTCAATAATACAGTGGCTAAATTTGTGTCATAAGACAGTATTAACAATGGTAATTACAGTATATTTACGTTTGGTAGTATTTCAACGGGTAACCAGGGTGTTTCAGGGCTCTTTTCAAATGGGCGCACCTATTGGCGCAATTGATGCAGGCAGTTGACTCCATCCTGGGTGATGGTAGCTTGAGCTATAGTTAACCACAGAATCTGGCCAGAAAATCCATATTGCTGGACAATTGCTCTGTGCCTTAGCCACTAGTGAAGGAGTACGTGCCCTACCTTTGCAAGCTGCATACAATTTTCCTAGAACAGTTAATCCTCTGTCAGACCTTGCTCTCTTCTTTTGAGGTCCTTTGGCCAAAGCAAGCTTCCTTTTGAGGCTGTGTGGCCTGTATCAGAAGAAGAACAAATGGATTTGCACTGTCAGCTAGAACATGGGAAAGAGATGTTTGTTACAGAAAAGAATATGGGCATGTACGTTATGGGAGTGGGAACAAAAACCTGAATGGTATTGTTATGAGTTAAACTTTATTCAGGAGAGTAGTTGCTTTAATAATTTAATAAACTGAAGGTCTATTCATCCTCTTTGTTTTTTTTTAATGCTTAGTGTAACTAAGGTAGCATCATTGAGATGTTCTTTTAAGGGCTATATAAAACATAAGCTATCTCTCTTTTTGGTAGGACTCCTGGCCAAAAAAGCTGTTGAAGCTGGCCTAGTGGTTAAACCCTACATAAGAACAAGTTTATCACCAGGCAGTGGGATGGTTACACATTACCTCAGTTCCAGCGGAGTATTGCCATACCTCAGTAAGCTTGGGTGAGTTGTGACTTTGGACTGTATTTGTCATTTTTGAAAAATAGTACCTAAGGGCTTATGCAGGTTGATAAATGTGGTTGCTGTTTGTTTTGGGTTGGTTCATTCTTAACTTAGATTGTCATTTTAACTACTTGCTGACTTAAAGCTGTGTTCTGCTCTATTTTACTCCCACCTTAGAATTTACTATGTGAAGATCTCTACCTCATCTGAGCTCTGTTTTTTCAGTAGTGATCTACTTAGTTGTAAGTGTCTTACAGGACAGGATGTACTTGTTTGTAAAAGTCAAGACAGTCTACACTAGTCTTTTCTTAACTGCTGTGGTCATGGGTAATAAAAAAATTGTTTTGCTAATAAATTGCTTGTGATCATTCAACATGCTACCCGATTGCTTTCATCCAATGTAGGTTTGAGGTGGTTGGTTATGGGTGTTCAACCTGTGTTGGAAACACTGCCCCCTTGCCAGAAGCCATCAGGAATGCAATAAAACAGGTAAAGCTCTAAGGCTTGTTCAATACAAAAATACAGTTCTCACCCAGTTATGTGATAAAGAAATACAGTCATCTGAGCAAAATACACTTTATTGTTGGTTTGGCCTTTGCATGATGTTTTTGTGTGTCTGCATGCCAGAGGGAGATCATGGCAATTCATTGCTGTGTAAAATAAACATAATAGTATTTGTAGCATACAGATATAAATTACAAGATAAATGCATAAGGTCTCATCTTGTGGATGATGCAGTGTGTAGATTTTGTATGATAAATGAAGAGGAGGGTTTTAAAGAGCTATGGGCTTGACTGATATTAACCAGCGGTGTCTAAACAGCTGCACTGTTTTTCTCCTATGAAGCCAAAGAAAAATACAAGAAATAAAAGGCAGTAGGGGACTTCACTGAAGTGACTGGAGAACACATCAGAGGGTCAAGAATGAAAAGGAGAAGGAGAAAGGGTAGTGGGAGAGAACTAAATGCCTTTAAATTGAAGTGTTAAATGTTTGACATGGAATGCTAACAGCACATCTGACTTAGTCAACAAAAAACAGCACAAGCTGTTGACGTATCACAAAGTCTTAGAAAAATATATATGGGTCTGTCTTTCAGGGTGATATAATTGCCTGTGGAGTCTTGTCTGGAACAAAGAACTTTGAAGGACGTCTCTGTGACTGTGTCCGTGCCAACTACCTTGCTTCTCCACCACTAGTAGTTGCTTATGCTATTGCAGGCACAGTTAGAATAGACTTTGAAACTGAGCCTTTGGGTAAGTATTTCATTACTACTTATATTTCGGTGTCTCATGCATGCATAGAAGAGGTTTTTTTCATGTGCGTTTCAGCTTACAAAACCAGTCTATTTGAAGAGAAAGCACAGACATATTTGGTGTTGCTTGCAGCTAAAGCAAAGCATCCACTTAACTGATTAAATTCTTTGCATATCTGGTACAATCTCTGAAGACCTGAATATATACATGTTTATATTCTAACACAGACACAAAGTCTAATATCATAGTGTTCAAAATTACTATTCTGTTTAACGTCTTGCTCAGGCACTGGCTTTAATGGCAAAAGTATTTATTTACGGGACATTTGGCCTACTCGAAAAGAACTTCACACAGTGGAGGAAGAGTGTGTGATATCATCCATGTTTAAGGAATTGAAAGAAAAAATGGAGGTAAGAATGGTCTTTTCTTCTACATAACTTAAAGATTGCATTTCATTGTAGCTTTATGATGTCTTCCCATTGAATATGATTGATATACCAGTTATTTCCATTACTGTAAATGAGGACCTAGCTGAGTTTTGTATTAAATAGTGATTTGTAAGTAATATTCAGTGAGGTAACTTGTAGTATATAGTAGAAATTAAAGCAAATCACTAGTAAGTCTTTGGTTTCAGAATGTAAAAATATCATAAACCAGTTAATTTTCCTTTTTGTAGAAAGGAAACAAACGATGGAATTTACTGGAAGCACCTGAATCAACTTTATTTCCCTGGGATTTAAAATCTACTTATATCAGATGTCCCTCCTTTTTTGATAAACTTGTAAGTACATTGGATCTATCCACCAGATTGTGTGTGTTTAAGTAAAAGAAATATTCCAGTAAAACTTTAAGTAACAAATGTGATTATCCCTAATATTTCTCAGTCTTTTAAGTGCTATTTGTACCTCTGAAATGAGTGGAGCCTGTACATCAATGTGTCTTCATATGTTGCAGATCTGTTTTATGTCTCTAAGAATCTTGGAAGAAAAATGTGTGTTTATTTTTGTTTTTTATTCCCCACCCTCCCCCACCCCTTCCCTTTTAGGCCAAAGAACCAGTTTCACCACAACCAATTGAAAATGCCTATGTCTTGCTTTATTTGGGAGATTCTGTAACTACAGATCACATATCCCCTGCTGGAAGCATTGCAAGGAGTAGTGCTGCTGCAAAGTATCTGACCAACAAAGGGTAAGGACTTTTCATATTAAACAGCTTGTACCAAAAGACTTTCACATGCCAAATAATTGATCAGCACTGTTGCTTTTTTATAAATGCCTGCGTGCGTAAAGCAGACCACACATGGATAAGCAAAATAGTAATTTATTCACATTTATAAGTAATCACCTGTCTTGCAATCCCAGTAAAACCTTTCTTGCAATCTGTCTCAGGTTATAACAAACAGCTGAGACATACCCTTAAAGAACGCAGTCCTGTAGCTGTTACAGTAAGGTCTGCTGTGAAACACATGCCAAAGCAAAAATAATTTACTAATTTACAGATTGGGTGACTGATCTTCTGTTAGTGTGAGGTTAGTCACTCTTACTGTCAGTGTGGCTTCAAGAACAATCAGATGCACAGAACAGATCAGAAGCCCTAGAAATGTATGTAGTTTAAAAAAAAAAGTAAGCCTGGTTTTATAAATGAGTGTGACTGGTGCTCTAGCTTACTTCTGTCAGTGAGCATCCTGAAGTAGTAGTAGGTGCCTTGCACCGCTGCTGAAATTCTGAAAAGACACAGAACATGTCTTTTCAGCAACGGTGCTGAGCTGTTCAGTGTCACACCTCTGCTGAATATTTTGGAAATTACATGGTTGTGTTACTTTGCAAATGTCTATTGTTATTACAGTATCACTGAAGCAGGACAAAATAATAGCCTGCGGTGCAGGCTATGGCCTAACTTTCTATGGCCTTCAGTCTGAACGGGTAGTATTACGAGACAGAAAGAATTAATGGGCCTTTAATCCCGGGATGGTAGTTGGGTTTACGAGTAAAGCTCTCAATTTGGTACAAGGCTTGTTAAGAAATATGCTGGTAGAGGCAAGAGGATTAGTAAACAGGCTTGTTCCCTGGAAGACAACTCTTGAGCTTGAACAATCTCTCCATAATTCTTCTGTAGGTACTGTAGTGCTCATAGCATTTTATAATGAAGTCATAGAAAATCGATTTAAAATTGCACCTTTCCTCATGAATAATCTAGCAATGATTTGCATATTTTGTTAATGATTTATTATAATTACATTTCTTAGATGACTAGTTCTTTACAACTTGCACTGCAAACTTGGAGATGCTGCAGTAATTATAAAAATCATAATAGCGTTTTAAAGCAGATAATCTGTAAAATAACTTATTCCCTTTTAAATATTCCTTTTATTCTAGACTCACACCTCGTGAATTCAACTCTTATGGAGCTCGAAGAGGTAATGATGCTGTGATGACAAGAGGTACCTTTGCAAATATCAAGCTTCTGAATAAGTTCATAGGAAAACCAGCTCCTAAAACAATTCACTTCCCATCAGGACAAACGGTAAAAATATATTTGTTTGTATAGCTAATCTGAAATGGTGATGCGGACTTAGAACTCTCTCAAAACTATTTCACTTTGTTATTCCACAGCTAGATGTGTTTGAAGCAGCAGAGTTGTACCAGAAAGAAGGCATCCCTGTAATCATTCTAGCAGGAAAGAAGTATGGACTGGGTAGCTCAAGAGACTGGGCTGCGAAAGGGCCTTTTTTACTGGTATTGCTTGTTTGTTTGATTTTGGGGTGTGGGTTTTTTTTTCCTGGAAATACCTAAAAACACATTGTTTAGTTTTGGGCATGAATGTGGTTAGAAACTGTCCTTAGTCTTGAATATAATACCACACTTTGTTTTTGAAGACCTCTCAATTTCTTTGCTTGAATCTTCATAGAAGAGACCTGCTAGTCAGGAGAAATCTTAATTTCCGAAGTATGTATCTTACTGTTTCAGACTCCAGACTTTGAGATGAGACATTGATTAATCTAGTGCTGGCCTCTGTTTGGTCTCTGTGGGTATCCAGCTATCAGAGACTAATTTCCCCTAGAATTCAGAATATATTCTGAGTCAGCTATTTATTCATGTAGAGTAACGGAAGCAACTACGTGTGGTCTGGGATTTGCTGCCTGCTAACTACAGCATGGTCCCTGTCTGTTATAAAACTGTTTCATACTGCACGGGCCTGCCCTGGCTTACTCGCTTTCATCTAGCTGTGTACCTACTTACAGGCCTTACACAAAGCAGTCTCTTTACTCTTCAGTGAACTGCAAGATTTTGGACATAATGTGTTTGAAGCTTACTTTTACATTTCACTTCAGCTGACTGCTGCACTGAAACACAAAACCACTTGTATTTTTGCAGGGTGTTAAAGCTGTCCTAGCTGAAAGCTATGAGAAGGTTCATAGAAGTCAGCTGATTGGAATTGGCATAGCTCCACTTCAGTTTCTTCCTGGGGAAAATCCAAGTACTTTGGGTCTCACCGGCAGAGAGCAATTTTGTATATTGTTCCCTCCAGAGCTGTCGCCTGGAATGACTTTGGATATTAAGGTACCTTTGCAATATTGTTTTAATTTCTCTGTTGAATGTGCTGATGATTAAAAGCACGGAAAGAAAAGTTAATCCTGATGGTGGAAAGAAGGAAAAAACAAAAATTAATTTGTTTTGAAAGTAAGCTTATAGTCTTGCCTGAAGTTCATCAGGGCTACTGAAGTCTCCTAAAGTACACACACACGTCTCCTTTCTGTGCAACTTATGCAACCTGAGATTTTTGATGGTTCTTTTGGGTGTTGTTTCCCCCATCATGGGCACTGTATGAGGGTAGAGTTGAGTCTCATCTCATTCAGGCTCTTTTAAAGACAAGGGTGTAACTATTTGAGAGAGGCTTCACTTTCCATTTTGTGTAGAGGAACAGTATGCCTACGATGACATACTTTGTGCTATCTTAGGGAAGTGGCTTTTTCTGTATTATCAGTAGGTACTCCAGCTGGATCTGAACTGTGCAGTAAAGTAAGCAGTCATTCTGTTCCCTGCAGTGTCTCAGTTCTGCAGTGGCAGATGTGCAGGTTGAATTTGCTTGCGTTAAACAAAACTGGGGGTTAGAATGTTAGCTGCAAATAAGGAAGGGGAAGCGAAAGCAAAACTCTTAATTGATGTTTCTTTTTTGCTTTTGTTTTGAAGACAAGCACTGGAAAAACATTCAGCGTGATTGCCTTGTTTGAAAATGATATGGAGATAACTTTATACAGATATGGTGGAAGTCTAAACTTTGTGGCTCGAAGATTCTTATAGTAGCTACTGACTGTATGGGTACCTTGCATAACTGGTAATTCTGAAAATGCCTTGTGTGAACCCAGGAATCTGTACTGTGGAACTGCAAACAGTCCTAGTGTGCTCAAAGTTACTTCGTCCATGGATGTAAAAGATTGTGAATCATTGTAACTGCAACAACGATCCTTCCTGATTTTAAATAATATTCTAATGGTGCTATTAAACATTGCTAAAATCAATGTGTATTGTGGCGGAGAGCTGTAAGTATGGAGGAGGTGTTTTATCAGACCATTTTGTAAATAAACTCTGCGAAATCTGAAACTGATTGTGCTGAAGATTATTATGTAAAATTTTCTGCAGTTGTTTCCACTCGGTTTTTGCACCTGTAAATCTGTGTATTGCTGTTTTGTGTGTTTAAGGGTAGCACATTGTATGGAATGTTAAAGGCCAAACAGAATTTTTCTTTTTTGCATTCAGAGCTTAAAACATTCAGTTTTTAATTTCATGTTCTTTAGGTCATGGGCTGAACAGAAGGCAGTCCACGTGATCCATGGCAACCTGTATCACAATCGTGACTTTCTCACCTTTATTATGGGATTATATTTCATCTGGATCCAGACTTAAAACTGCTCACACTATGAAATATTGTGTGCTTAAAAGTATGAGAAACATCTCTCCATTAAAAAAAAAAATTTGTTCATGCAGATTCAGGGTAGCACCCTGGCTTTTTGGCAAGCTGCAGCATCATTCAGTTGAAGTTTGTCATACCTACTTCAAGGATGTGGTTTGTCATTTGACATGAGTTTTTACTGTACTGTCTGTGATATCATTAGACAAAGTATTTTAACTTTTAAAAGTCTTTACAAACATTTATTAGGACTGTTTAAATTCCTCTGCTTTAAATACAACCTATGTCTGATAAGTTATACTTACTCATCAGATGTGGCCACGCAGCCTTTTAATGCTCTCTCAATATGCTGTTAGTTCACAGCTCTTCCAAACAAGCATCAGATTCCCCTGCTGAAGATCCCAGAATGCTGAACGAATCTGGCTCTTACGCCGTTGCGACTTCTATAAATTTAACTGTCAGCATGCTGACAGTAGAACCCCTGTTCTGTATGTAATATTAACAGAAGATGCACAGTTTGTGCAAAAGTGCTGTTTTACCACTTAACTAATTGGAACACTTATAATCTGTGTAAGTGATGCCTCAGCTTCAGGATGCTATGTCTGTGCTGCTGTGTCTTGAAAAGCTTCATAATACTGCTTATGGTTTATGTAGAGATTAATTTAACTTGCCTATAACCTGTCAAGATTTTGCTTTTAAGATATTTTGTTCTTTATAAACATTGTCTTAAATATCAAAACTTTCAAGGGGACTATATTAGCTTTACTATATGTGCTTTGAGTTTATAACTAGACATTAAGCTAGCTGATTTGCAAACTAACAGTTGCACCATTCAAATCTTTAAATGTTTGACATTCCTTTAAAGAAACAAAACAAAAAAAAAAACCCTGACATAATTATATCATTAAAATATATTAATGTTTTGGCAGTTCAAATGCCACTTTAATTGTACTTTTACTGGTGTAACTTTGATACATCATCATTATTTTATTGGACAAAGTTCCCTAAAGCTTGAAATTCTGTATAATCTGTTTTTGTTTCATTAGTTACATGGTGGTTTTCTTTTAGTCAAGCAGTGCTTCCTGCCACTGCTATGGGCCATAAATCAATGCAGTTTTGAACACTATATCCAACTGAATGCTGAATGAATTTCTGTTCTGTGGTATACCTTTGCTAATTTTATCCAGAGTTATTGAGCAGATCTTATTTCTTGTACAACAGTCTCTATACTTTTATTTTCCCATCTCAAAGGTATAGTCTTGATTTAGTTGAAGAAAATACATGTTTATTATTGGAGAGCAAATAGGAATTCAGTGCTGGCACAGAATGATGCCTTGTGTAGATGATAAAAACACAACTACAAGCCTATTTAAAACTTACGTAACTGCAACTGCTTGAACAGAACACAGCCTCCCACCCTTGAGTGCAGTGACACGCTTGTTGCTTCAGAAGGAAAGTGCTCCAAGCCATGTCAACGTAACCCAGCCTGGTGGAGTGCAATTCCAAAGGATGTGACTTACCCACACATTGTCAACACTAAAGCTAGTCATCTCTTCTAAGAGACAGGATGGGTTCCATTGCCATAGCAACTCCTTTAATTTTGCTGTACCACTCAGGTCAGTGAAAGGCAGCTTTTTGGATGTGCTTTGGCACAGTTGCTGCTGAACTTCAGGTTCCTGCTGTTGTTGGTGCAGTGGGTCTGCCCCTAAATCTGACAAAGTCGATAGCATCTTTGAGCTGTGCAGTCTGACTCCAGCCCTTAGCATCGCTACACCTGGCGTGCAGTGGGTGCTGTGAGGAACTCTGTACCCATCTCCTGCTTCTCACATGGTGGTGAACTGCCAGCAAAGAGAATGCTTGCCCGATTGTCTGTGGTCATGTGCCTGTCCCCTCTTCCCTGTACAGCAGTGAAAGTTGTGAAGTCCAGTTCAACAGCCCAGGGGCAAAGGAAAGACATTTAACTTTGGACACACTACTAGGATCCTGTGAGCTTTAGAAGACCTCTTATTAGTAGTTTAAAGCATAGGAGGAAATGTACCCTTTGAAGAAGCGACTCAGTGTGTTAGATGTATTTAACCTAGAATCCTCTCTCTAGTTTGATTCAGAGAAGAATCTGTTCCAATTTTTCTAAATGTTTTCTCTCCTTGCGCTCCTTTTCTTCCCTCCCCCTCCCAAACTACAAAGCTTTGGGATAGTGCTGATGTTTATACATTTGCCACCTAAGTATAAGGACATGAAACTGTATATTCATTATATTTAAGCAACTGCAATTAAATGTCTGCTGTTTAAAGCCAACAGAACAGTGTGAGTTTTAAGTTCAGTAAGTATTGTATAGATATACCTTAAGTTCAATTGATGACAATTGTGCATAAAATGTTACTGATGCTGTAAATTATTTTTAATAAACAAAATTGTATCACAGTTCTCATGTTACTATCTATTTTGAATTGATAATATGAAATACACTTGAAATGGTACTGCAAGTATGTGTTAAAGGGTGGGGTGAGTAAGGAAAGGGGTCTAATTATGCTTGTTTTGTTTTATTGTTGGAAGTCTCACATGTGGGCTTACAAAGCATATGTAGTTGGCTTAAAAGAGGTTTTCTGTGTTAGCTGAGTTCTAGACAACTCTAGCACACATATTTCTAAATAACCTATTTTTTTTTTTCTTCAGGAAAATTTCTACTTGAGTTTAGCATCTAGATCAAATCCTGTAGTAAAGCAAGCTGTTGACCAAGGTTATGTTTATGGCATGCAGAGCTCACAGATAGGACAAGATCTTCAAAAGTGATACAGGGATGTCTGACACTGACCCATCTCTGAAGACTCACTTTCAGAAGAGGCGTTAGGCTTGCATCCACCACAGAAATGCTGATTTGTTCACGTCTTTCTTACAGAAAACAATAACAAAGGCGGAAGTAACTTAGTCATCTGTGCTGCCTCCCACCTGTGGTGTGCTTCCCACCAGAGCACTGGGCAGCCAGGAAAGGTGTCGAAGGTGATAGGCCTCAAGTCCTGACACTACTGCCTGGAAACTAAGGCAAGACTGATGAGGTACAGACCTGCAACTGCATTGTCATTTGTTTTACAGAGAAAATGAGTGTATTCTGATTTTTCTGAAACCTGCTAAAGTCACAAGCATAGTAAGAATTCTGTCCTGTTGTATTAATTTTGCTCTAGTGAGCTAAACGTCCAGTGAGCCTCGGAAACTATGAAAGGGAACACAATATTTTCTGGACCTCTCCTATTCTTAAAAATTGTTTCTGTGATTTTTGGGGGGCGGGGAGGGGGGAGAGTGAAGCAGGTAGAAATATTTATTAGTTGGTCAATCACTTTGTTTAGTAACATCTGTTCTGAAATTGGGGGGAATACAAGGAACTTTTTTGTTTCTTGGGGAAAGAGTTTTCTAAATTCACTCGGGTTAAAATAATGTTTTCAATTTAATGTCCTTAATATTATAAATAACAATGAAATATTGGGACAGGGGCTTCCTGGTTTATTTAAAACCTGGTTTATTTTTTTTTTAAACTTCAGTAAGCCTTTCTGAAATCCTTTTTTCCTTAGATTCCTAATTCCATCAAAGTGGGACCTTAAATATTGCAGATTATGGGGTTTTTTTAGTAGGGAGTTTCAGGAAATAAATTTAAGTTTGTATGTGGGGGGGACTGAGGTCTGTAATTAGTTAAAAATTCTCTAGGATGGGCCAAGTGTTCCCAGTCTGAGCTCTGGTCCAGTCTCAACAACGAAGGTGCCTCAGCTTTGTTGTAAGTAAATGATCCTCCGTCACAGCAGTTACTAGAGTTTTTCATCTTGTGTGCTGACGAAAGGATTTAAATAATCCAAGGTAAATCTCTACTGACAGCAGCGGGAGCCCTTTTTAAAGCGTTTTCCCTTTCTGCCACGAAGCTGTTTCTTTCCTTCACTCTCGCTCTGTTTGCAAACAAAAGCTAATGCAGCGCCCTTGTCTCGCCTCCCCCAGCCTCCGGCCCGGCTCCCGCCCTCCCTTCCCCGCAAGCAGCGCTGGACCGCGGCGGGGCTCCCGGCAGGCCCCGGCCCCGCTGCCCGCGGAAGGGGCGGGCCGCGCCGGGCCCGGGAGCTGCCGCGGCGGCCCCGGGGACAAAGGCAGGGTCCCGGCCGCAGCCCCGCGCCGCTCACGGGCTGTGTTTCACCCGCGGGGGGCCGGCGGGGTCCGGCAGACGGTGGCTCCCGCAGCGCTCTGCCCCCCGCGGGCAGGACGGAGAGTGTCCAGCGCCCGCAGGGTCCAAGGGTCGCGGTTTGTGCAGGAGGCCGGGACCCTTTGCGAGAGACGGAGCGGGCGCCTGCGGGTTTGTTCCGCGTCTCTTAACGCAGGAATCCTGGAGGCCATGACCAGACACAGAGATTTTGTCTGTCTTAACATTAAGATCTACTAAAATATTTCTTGTTTTTTTGTAGATGTGAATTTAGAACTTCCTGGACGGGGATTCAGCAACTCTGTTCCTTAAGAAATCACTCCTGGATAGCAGCATACCAGGTTAGACTACTATTGGAAATTAGCTAATGAAAATGCACTGAGTAGATAAGCTTTTCATGTCTGCTTGTTCTGAACGGATTGAGTGCATCTCTCTAGAAGTCTGTCTTATGGGGGGGCTACAGCATATGCAGTTGATGTAAGAAACCTGGGCTGGCTTAGTGGGTTTTCTTGTTTAATAAACAGGAAACTCCTCTCCAGTATCTGGATGCATTTTATTGCAGTAGTTACTGCTGATGTCTGGACACAGGTAAGGTCATCCAGCTTCTTTTTTTCTTCTAGAGACACAATGTCTTCTGGAAATGACTGTCAACCCAAGACATTCACCAAACCAGCACTTGGTGAAAAAGAAGCGATTGAATTGGTTGACAGAGTGTTTGGATTAAAAGTGTCTTGGATCAGGCCGCTCCCTAGCTATGAGGATCAGAATTTCCACATGCGCATCTCGAGAAACAAAGGTGTGGGTGAAGGTGCCGATGAGTATGTTCTCAAAATCACCAATTCAGAAGACAGCCAGGAGCCTGACCTTGTTGAAGCGCAGACCCGAGCCATGATGTTTCTCAGCGCTGAAGGCTTTCCTTCAGCTACTCCTTATCTTACTAAAGATGGTAACATAATGTCTCTGGAGTCAGGAGGTGAGCAACTACAAGCACCTTTACTGCCCTGCTGTCACCCTTAGCTAAGCAGTAGCTAGCTATATGGCGTGCCATATAGATACTCAAGTAAAACTTGAGGCTTATTTTCAGCTCTAGGGGATATGTATCAGGTGACCTGTATTTCCAGCCATAATAGTCCAAAGGTAAAATGTCAGAAGCAAAGCAAGTCAAAGAGAGTAATAATTAACTATGAAAATACTTTAAAAATAACTTCAGTACAACGAATTTGAGGAAACTTTGACCTGACCTGTCCATGCACAAGAAAAGGGAAAAAAGGCCTCATTGACTGAACGATGTTACGAGTTATTTGCCTACAGATGTACAATACAGTTCTGGCCCATCCGGAATGCCAGAATAAATTGCTTTAATAGTGCTTGGAAGAAAAATTGTGTTGGCATTTTGCTTTTATTTGCACTGTAACTTCTATATGAAAGCTGGGATTCCTGAGGCCTCTGGTTCTCCTGCAAAACTGTGTAAGTGGGCACACATGGGTACCAAAGGAAACCTGCTGTGTGTAGAGTCAATTCCAAGCACGAGGACTAGAAGTCCAGCATAGATTGCAAGTGTGTTAAGGTTTGCACATCACCCTACAACATTCTGGTAAATCACATCTTTGAATTAAACCTGTTTTATCAGCTACATCTGATGATTTCTACACCGGGAAAAACCTTTTTCACCTCTTGCATTAACTAATTTTCAGTAGCACCTATTGAAGTGACTGACTGCACCTCTTTTTGCTTGTTAGATACTGGAGCTGGGAACAAAAAGTACATGGTCAGGCTGCTGACTTACCTGCCGGGTACGCCTGTAGCAAAAATTGCTACAAATACTCACATTTTCTTTGAGATTGGTAAACTGGCTGCCAGTTTGGATAAAGCTCTTTTAGAGGTGAGTTCATGTTGCTCCGGCCTCACAAACTTCTTTCTCAATTGATTTCCCCTCTGTATTTCTTCTTGTGCTTGCTGTCTGCTTTCCTCATCTGAAAAATTCAAGTTGGTGAATGCAGATGTCAGTTTAACTCCTTTAGGGGCCAGCCTCTCAGCTGGCTGTTAATAAAGCATTTCTCCAAGTCATGTGACCAGTTGGTGCTTGTGACATGGTGCTGGTGATCCTCTTGCAATGCATTTTTATACCACGAACAGGGAGATAAGGATTTGTTTTCACTTATGCAAAACTCACTTGTTTGGCATTTCAAACCTGGCAAATAAGGAGAGTGAACCCTAGGGTGCTCAAATTAGAAGCATGTAAAGCTTATTTTAAAGCATTTTTGTGTAGCACACATCAGATAGAGCTGTCTGATGGATTGTTCTGAATTCATTTTGGCTTGCTCTCTTTCTCCTGGTCATTAGAACTGTGACTGTTTAATGCTGGTACTGGTTGGTTCCCTCTCTGCAATGCCAGCTGTGCTCATGAACAGAGATCTGTGACACTTTTCTCATTTGCACAGCTTCCAATCAAGTAATCTTAATGCAAAGTAAGTTCTTTCTTTACTCTGTAATTATACAAGATAATAAAGCTGATAAATCAGCCAGTAATTAAGTTTGATACATAAAAGAAATCTGGTGTTATTTATTGCCTTTCATTAACCTTTCCTTCTCATGTTCTGGCTGCTGGCTTCAGACAATTACAAAATGTGAATTGCCAGTTTTATAACCACATTCTTAAATTACAAGAACATTTTTCAATTGGGGAGGATAATTTACTGCTGCCTTCCAACAGTCTGGTCATGCTCTTATAATGCGATTAAAATAATTTATATAGATCAGTTAGTCTCTAAATATGCCTGTGACTTGTCCTACTGAGGAAGAAATAGCTGATGAGAAAGCAAATCTTGATTGAAAAGGTTCTTTATGCCCTTAACATATGGATTATAGCCTACTACAGTTTGTCATTTAAAAGAAAGAAAATTACAATCATTACTGTCAAAACTTCAAAATGTCAGTGACACTAAAAATGGTACCTAAGGTGTTACGTTTTCTGATGACAGATCAGGAAATACAGCCTGTCTTTTCTACCCAGTTGATTTGCTTTGTCAGCTTGATGGCAAAGCAATGTGCCATGCTCTGTTTTGTGCACCAAACAGTATTCCCCCACTTTCTCTGTTGGTGTCTCCTTTTGCTTGGATGTGGATGTGGAAATAATTGATGGCTGTAAAATGACTGGTTTGGTATTTACAGTAACAACGGCTCATAGCGTTTTATTAACCATTCACACACCTGGTATCCCATTTACAGCTTGCTGGAATACCTGGTCTGTGCTGGGAAGATTGCAGTGGTTGCTTACCAGCTGGCACTCTTCCTACTAGTGTGGTGCTTTGTACAGCATTAGGGATCCTGCATTGGCATTTTTGATTTAGACTTCATCTCGTCCCTTACTTTTCATATATGGTTCCAGTTTTGACTATCCTTTACGTATCTTTACGAACCTTAATTACAAGCACAGGTTTTTTTTTAAGAGAAAACCAGCTACTCTAGTGGGAAGGTTTTTTTATTTGCCCAGTACTCTGATAGAATCTGGCCCGCAGGCCACCGCAATAGGCATTAGATGAGTCCAGGAAAAGAGTGTATGCAGTGGGAGAGATACTTTTCCTCCATGAATGTCACTTTCCAAACCACCTTTTTCAATTGCTAGTGAGAGAGAGGTTAGGGACCTTGTTTAAAATATTTAGGCTACCTGGATGTGCAAAGGCACATTTTCGTAAGTATAAAGCTTTGTCCAGTACCTCCATAGAGTACTTCTGTCCTCAGGATTTTTCATGTACCAGCTGATCCTAAGGCTTGTCCCCAGAAGCTGCCACCTTTAAAGGCACAGTGTGCCTGCTCCTGGCACGCTGTCAGGTTTTGTGGCTCTTCTGCTCCGACAGCTTCCTCTATCACCAGCTGTGCAATCCAGCCTCTGCCAGTGCGGGGCTCTGGCCTTGGCAAGGCCTTGAAGTTGCTGTGTAATGGCACGTTACAGAAAGTCAGTATGAATTTTAAATTATTTCCGTGATTAATAACTTAAGATAATCTTTGTACTTAAAGAATGGGGAAAAAACCCATTTGGGTTGTATGTAGATACTTAGATGCTTGCCTTAATAATTCTTCAGGTTATTGTTTTACTTGTTGATATAAAGCAATAGCCAAAGCCATGGTGCTTTTCACATTAGGAACCTCATTAGGAACCTGTTAAAGTTAATAGGGGCTTTGAATCAAGCCCTTTAATCATAAAAACTGGATTTTTACTTCTGGTGTATTTTCTTTTGCTTTTCCCAAAGAAATTCCATCATCCATCAGTAAAAAGTCTGCATCGAGGTCAGTTCATTTGGAACCTGGCGAATGTTCCCCTTCTGGATCAGTACATCTATGCCTTGGGCCAGAACAAATATCGAGAAGTTGTGGAGCAAGTTATCGAGCTGTTTAAAGGGAAAGTAATACCCAAGCTAAGCAGTTTTCGAGCCTGTGAGTATTTTATTATCTTTGTAATTATGTTGAACCGAAACACTGAAATTTCTTACAGGAGTTTGGGTCTGCAAAGAAGGCAAAAAAAGCAAAACCACAAGTCTCCTTTAGCTATACCCAGACCTGTGCAAATATTGCGCTGAATGAACACAGTGCAGAATAAGCCAGCAGCACTGTGCTGTCCAGAGTCAGGTTTGGTTCCTCTATGCATCTTGTCAAAGCTGTTTCACTGGGAAAGGGGAAAAAAAAAAGCTAGATTCTGCTGTTCAATAATTATAAATACTGTTTCTATTTCTTCTGTGTTTAGGTCTCAATCACGGAGATCTTAATGACCACAACATTCTCATAGAGCCCAGTTCTGCTTCCCCGGAGAATCCTCAGTACCGAGTGTCTGGCATCCTGGACTTTAGTGACATGAGTTACGGGTATTTTGTGTTTGAAGTTGCCATAACTATTATGTACATGATGATTGAGAGTCCCGATCCCCTGCCTGTTGGGGGGCATGTTCTGGCAGGGTTTGAGAGCGTCCTGCCCCTCACCGAGGAGGAGAGAGATGCCCTCTTCCTCTTGGTGAGTGGGAGGTTTGCCCAGTCCCTCGTCATCGCAGCCCACACGGCCCTGCTGTACCCGGAGAACAGGGAATACCTCATGATCACCGCCAAAACCGGCTGGAAACACTTAATTACAATGTTTGAGCTGGGCCAAGAAGCTGTAGAGAGGATATGGTTTGAGACTGCCCAAGCCTATCCCAGCCCCCCACCGGCCCGGGCGAGCAGCGGCTGCTGAGGTATTTGCGCGGGAAACCTGACTGGCAATAAAGGCGGGCTGCCTGCGCTCGAGGCCTCCTCCGCCATCTGCGCGCGCGCGGGGCAGGGCGCGGCGCGTCTCTCCTCCCTCAGGCGCTGCTCGCTGCCCTCCCCTCCTCAGCGGGCCGTGGGCGGGCGCCATCGGGGCGGTACCGGCCGCCCCTCCCTCCAGCACCGTGCGGAGAACCGTGAGGGCGGGGCGGGCAGCCGTGACGGCGGCCGGGGCTCCTGCCAGCGCCGAGCCAGCCCCGCCCGGGGGCGGTAGGGGGAAGCGGCGCCGGCCGCGCCCCCATCCGGCACACGGCGCAGGCGCGGCGGCCATTTCCGACGCGGCGGTGGCGATTTGGGCCGGACCGTAGTGCCCGGTTCTTCCGCGGGGGACGGGGCTCGCTCGCTCTTCCCGGCCCATCGGTCCCCTCCGGCCTGCCGTGAGTGAGGGAGGGAGGAAGGGAGAGCTGCGAGGAGCGGGGCCCACCCCTGCGCAGCGCGGGAGGCGGCGGGGTCCTCGCGTTCCGCCGCGGTGGGATGACTGTGCACCGCGGCCGCGGAGGGGGCGCGGGGCCGGTTAACGCGCGTTGTGCTGTTTTTCAGGCCCGCGTCCCTGCCGCCCGCAGCGCGTCCCCGGCACGATGGTGAGTGGCAGTTGTGGCTGGGTCGCGGGGAGCCGGGGCCCGGTCGGGCGGGTCGGCCGCGCTGCAGAGGGGCCGGGGTGTGGGCACAGCGGGGGCCGGCAGCGGCGTTGGGTGCTCAGCCGAGGTCACTGCTCGATTGGGGTTTTTATGTGGGGCTCGCAGCATCGCTAAGTTCAGAATGTTGATTTCTGACAAGAGAACAGTGATATTTAATAAGCTGTTGCTTTTTACAGTCTAGAAGATATGACTCCAGAACTACCATATTTTCTCCAGAAGGTATTTTTTAACCCTGCCCTTTCAAGTAAACTCTGTTCTATCTGTCTTCTCAAAACTGCTGCTTGGACAAAGGTTGGTTGTTTATACCGTGTTTCCATCCATCCATGAGTTGCAAAATCATAATTACCTGCTAGAAGCAGCATCCAGTTCTGTAAGGACATCACGGGTCCAAAGTGGAGACATCCAAGTTTGTTCTGATTCTGTTCTCTAATAATGAGACCGCATCCCATTATTAAGTGATACCACCTGCCACGTTTTTGAAATAACTTGACCAAATCAGCACCATTCACCTTTTGTTTATTGATGGATTTTGTTACTGTTCCCCCC
>WKFP01014374.1:251819-294506 GCA_011057875.1 Pterocles orientalis | reverse complement strand
TCCCCCCCCCCCCCCCCCCCCGAGAATGTACAATATCCTGCTGGTGCAATCACACCTCTCCTTGTTATTCTTACACATGCTGAAGCACCTGCAAGCCATGTTTTCCTATTTCTTAGGCAGGATGGACTCAGAGTTTAGTATAAAATATTTTCTTTCATTATGGAAAATCCATTTTGACTTATTCTGCTGTAACAGAGAGTTCTGTAGATTTGACCTTTTTCTAAAAGAAGTGTTGCTTTTCCATATTGGCAATGCCTTATCAGATTTGTGGATTTTTCTTCTCTGACTTCTTCCCTCTTTTTGACCAATTAATTTACTGTCAACTGGTAATAGACCGAAGAAGTAAAACTAGGTTGTACAATGAGCATCTGTCAGATTCTTGCAAATTTAAGTCACCTTTTGTATTTGGTCTTGTTCAGTGTTACTTTTTTGATTTTACTAATTAAGTCCTTTCCTAGGTCGCTTGTACCAGGTTGAGTATGCAATGGAAGCAATCGGACATGCGGGTACTTGTTTGGGAATTCTAGCAAATGATGGCGTTTTGCTAGCAGCAGAGAGACGCAACATTCACAAGCTTCTTGATGAAGTGTTTTTCTCAGAGAAAATATACAAACTTAATGAGTAAGTTGAAATGATGATCAGATGTCCAGCGACATTATCAGTAACAAAACACTGCTATTATTCAGATGTTTTAGCACTGAATCTGGTTTTATTTTATTTGGAATGTTAGTATTTGTTTTGTTCAGTGTTTTAGACAGGTATAATTATTGTTTACTTCAGGAGTTCTTTTAAAGTAGAAGGATATTTTTTTTTTTTTGATCTCTAGGAGAATTTTCTAGGTGGAGTAGCCTGTTTGTTGGTACTTCCCCATACTAGGTAATGTTATTGGAACACTTGGGAAAATTGGGAATTTTCAGTTCTACAAAATACCATTTGGGGACAGAATAAAGAATGCACACAAAAATCCCCAGGCTACATCAGCACAGTGTCCTTTCTTGTGTCTTTGTTTTTCTTTTGTGATTTAAAGAGAACAAGATAATTAGATAAAACATGCCCTAGGTTTCTTTGCCACCATTGTAGTAGAGATGATGCATTTCCACGGAAGGCCTGTCACATCTGTATGGCTCCTTCAGGATTCCAGTGTGCCGGGTCAGGTGGCCTCCTGATAGGCACTCGTGTGTGGCTAATGCCTCCTGTGAAGACAGGCAAGATGGAATAGTGTTTGGCATCATGATCTTCTTCTCAGAACTATATGTGTACCTAACATGCTGACCTGCTTATTTTCTGATGTGCATCTCTGCTCTTATAAAATGGTTACAAAATAGCTTTCATGCACCCTAAAGGCGGGAGCTCATGAACCTCTTTTTATGTGGCAGCCTCGTTGTTTTGATCGGAAAAGCCCATTAGTGTTCTGCTTGAACCACTGTATGAAGACGTGACTATTTGTTGGGGATTGATAGGAATTTTTTTAATGTGTACGCTTGTATTGCAGGGATATGGCTTGCAGCGTTGCAGGAATAACTTCAGATGCCAATGTTCTAACAAATGAACTGAGACTGATTGCACAGAGGTAGGTCTGCTGATAGTTAACATGGTTTTATTTGCCTGTGCTGTCAGGTTCTGTTGTTTGGGTATTAAATCAAAATGAACGTGCATTTAGTAGAGCAGAAGTAGATTGTTTGAAATAAAGCAGCTAGATCAAACAGGCTTTAACTTCAGAGCTTGTTTCTTATTAAGTGTAGGACAGGATGCTGTTGGCAAAACGAGTTTTGAAAACTTTTTTTTTTCTTTCATCTTAGGTATTTGTTACAATATCAAGAGCCCATTCCCTGTGAACAACTGGTAACAGCACTATGTGATATCAAGCAGGCCTACACACAGTTTGGAGGTGATGAAGTGTGATGAACCATTGTGCTTTTAAATGTTGCATAATTGGGTCTTTGTGCAGTTCTACTGAATTCTTCTGTAACAAGTTATGCTGGGAAAAACACAATAGCCAAATGTGAGAGGGGAGTGGGGAGTCATGGTTACTGTTTTGCTGCTGAAGGTGCTGCTTTTGAGTCATGGAGAAATTGATGGCTGAGATGCCTGGCCCATTGCATAGAACGCTTTGAGTGCTCTTGGATTTAGTGAATGCCCTCAAAAGACCAGCAGCGAATTGTTTGATATGTCACCTTTCAACATTTTGTGCCCATCTGGCATAATACCGTAATGAACCACAAATAAGAACGTATGTAGGGGTATCAATATTGTAACACTTGAAAAAATACTATTTCTGTGGATCAAGCAACAGGTTAGAAAATGATGTTGTAAGTAGTGTTCCTTGGTACGTGAACTGATGATTCTGGTACTTTAGATATAGGTAGTGTGAAAAAAATCACCTTTTATGTACCTGGCTTTTGACATTGTTAAGTTACACCCTTTAAATCAAAACTTAAAGTATGTAGCTTAGCTGTTCAGGTCCTGAGATGATAAATTACAATTTGTGGAGATAGAAATGAGTTGCTCTCAGGGTTAAATGAAATAAACCTCTGCTGCCCTCCACCCCATGACTTAGAAAGAAATGCTGGTGTGCTTATCTCAAGGAACAGAAGTGCAGAACAGTCTGTTAAATCCTAGTTCAGAGGAATAGATTTTAAAAAGGAAATCAAAGAAAATCATTGTCACTCATGACCAATCTTGTTACTAAATTTAGAGTGCTTAATAGCCTTCTTTTCAACAGGAAAACGTCCTTTTGGTGTTTCATTGCTGTACATTGGCTGGGATAAGCATTATGGATTTCAGCTGTATCAAAGTGATCCTAGTGGAAATTATGGAGGGTGGAAAGCTACATGCATTGGGAATAACAGTGCTGTAAGTTCTGGGTTTTTTCCTTCTCAAAAAGTCAAGCAAAAAAAAATTAGTACAGTGCAATTTAAAACTGAGTTGTTGATTACTAGTGCAGAGCAGATACAGATGCACTCCTGTTTGTCATGTATTGGTATTATCTGGCAGAAAGCCACTGTTCGGTTGATTGCCCAAATATGTAGTTGTAATTTCTGTGAAATTTATAGGCTGCTGTGTCAATGCTAAAGCAAGACTACAAAGAAGGAGAAATGACCTTGAAGACTGCACTGGCCTTAGCCATTAAGGTTCTAAACAAAACCATGGATGTTAGCAAGCTCTCTGCAGAGAAAGGTAAGCTGTTTGCTTACACAGGGTAACACCCTTTGCTTAGAAAACATAGTGAATGTATATATACTAGATGTGGTTTATTGGATTTTTAGCTGTCATGTTAAAAATGTTTTTAGAAGATGCAGCAGTTCTCAGCCTTAACCTTTCCAAGAGGCACATAGATATCCTAGCTGAGGCTGATCTGCCTCGGTCAGCTCCAGGGGCGAGACCACAGGACAGGAACCATAGGCCGCGTTGGTGCGGTAGCAGAAATGCCACGTGTCTGGTAAAAGAATCACTGGAGAGGTATTAACACGCTCGTGTATGCTGCTGCAGAAGAGGACTGCTGCCGTCTGGCTTGCCAGTCAAGTTTTTTTGTAGAGGCAGGACAAGAGAATTCTGCTGCGTTGTCAGTTGTAACCACAGATCTTCCCCTTGTGATGATAACTCTGCCTAAATGACAAAATGTAATGCCGCTGTTTGTTCCATGTGTTTCAGTTGAAATTGCAACACTGACAAGAGAGAACGGAAAGACAGTAATAAGGGTTCTGAAGCAAAAGGAGGTGGAACAGTTGATAAAGCAACATGAGGAGGAAGAAGCAAAAGCTGAACGTGAAAAGAAGGAAAAAGAACAAAAAGAGAAGGATAAATAGAATATGAAATCTAGTGTTATGTAGATAACATAAGACCTGCTTGAGTAAAAGATAATCTGGATTTGTGTTTTGTAGAAGGCCACAAATATGCCATGGAGGACCCAGAATTACTTTTGGTGAACCGGGTCCTCAATCATCATTCGGAAAATTAGTTTACTGCTCCTTACATAGACCAAGAATTGCTTTAATTCTTGAACACTATTTCTTTCATCTTCTATTTTTTATTATTGAATAAAATTTAAGAATAATAGTGATTAGTGTCTGTATTTCCTCGGTAATGCCTGGATATGCACAATCTCAGGGGATTTCATTGCTTTAAACCATTAAAACAAGGTATTATGCTAGTCGGTAAACAACTACGGTGTTAGAATTGTTTAGAATTTTGTATGTATGTGTGGGTTTTTCTTTTAAAGTAGTGAAAAGTGCTCCTAAGTTTAAAAAATCATTTCACAAATGCTGAAATAAAGTGTGCTGGCCTGCCAAATTTTAATTTTGGCCTATTTTGATCCTAGAAAAGGCTTTGTCAAACTGATGTTCTTGCAAGCAGTAGTGTTTTAAACATGCCCTGTCAAATGTGTTCAGTTTATCATAGCCTTCCATGCGTGCAGGTGTTTTCTAAGAAATTAATCATATAGCACTAGCTAAGTTCATACCAACTAGAAAGACATTTTATAGATGCCGTGTGAAAATGTTAAGCTATCTTGTCAAAATACAAACAGGTAAATAAAGTAGTGCATGATTTAGGCCATGCTGACTATTTTACATTTTATCCTGAAAGGAAATTGAGATGGTTTATTTTTAGTTCAGTGTTGCTGATACTTCCCCAGAGAATTTGGTTCCTTTCTCTGACAGACAACAGTCTAGAAAACTAACCAGTTAACTGCTTGAGAAATCATAGTATTTGTGCATTAATGAGAAATTACAATAATTTTTGTTCATGTTGTCCCTATACTGAATGCAAAATAACTAATACGATTTTCAGATTAACTAAACTCTCTTCTAGTTCCGAAAAAAAAAAAAAATCTGGAGTTAAGAGAGGAGAGAGAAACCAGTTCCTGGAAATTATTTTGTGCCCTTTCAGTTATCAAAAGCAAACTGAAAAAGCTCACTCGAGTGACGTGCTTAAATGAGGTCTTAGCTGCTGAATTTCAAACTGGGGCACTGGTGATCCAGCATCTTTGATCCAACTTGGGGTCGTGTCTATCTTGTAGTTTTTTTGGGGTTTTGTGGTTGGGGTTTGGTTTTTTTTGTTTTTTTTTTTTTTTTTTTTTGTTTTTGTTTTTGTTTTACTCCAAAGGACATCTGGTGTTCACAGGATTTAATATGACTATTTAAAGAAAAGGAGTGAATCCATGCAGTGTTTTATTCTATCCCAGACATTTTTGACTGATAAAAGGTACCTTGTCAACATGGCCAGAAATTACCCCTAGTCTCAACAAAACCCATTTTTGAGCTCATTGCTGCAAGATTCACAGATGAGACCAGAGGAAGGAATGATGTGTGTCTGTGCGGCAGCTTGCAGGGATGTTCCGTGCTCACTTAGGCAATGTCTGTACAGACAGTGGTGTGGGGTGGCACGGGTTCTGTGCGAGCTGCGGGACCTGCTTGCTCATTTCACAAGTCTCAGTGCAGGTCAGTTGCTTTAGTCATTTGTACTTGGTTAGTATTTGAATTTTATAGCTAATAAAGGTTAGACTGAGTTTTGTTTGCACAGTGGGCAACAGTAGATCTTCCAAATAATAACACAAGAATGACATTTAATGTAACAAATCCTGAATAGCTGCAGACAACATGCAATGGGTAAGATTTATTTTCCATTATGAAGGGTTGTATAAATACCTCAAGCTTCATTTTTATGTAGAAAATTCAGTGCTCAATCTTATTATTTTTTGATACCGTGAATGCAATGCATGAGCATCTTTTGCAGATTTCTGGATCACTGATGATGGTTATACAAGTACTTGGAATATGCCCGAAAAGCAGCAATGCCAAAACGGAGTTTTTCCTGACTTCTCCAAGATGACTTGACACAAAGTGATACACTCCAGGACGCTGTCTTCTAGGAAACCATTAGAGCATCTGAATCTGGGTTCATCAGTGTATATAAATCACACAAGGCAATTTGTTTAGTGTACTTAGAAGTATTACTAGATAGCTTAGCATACAGATGTATTAAAATATTTTTTCTTAAATGCTTCTGTTTCTAACAAAGGGAATAATAAATATATTTGGATCTTTGTTTAAAGAATTACCAATAGCATTTCTTTGCCAAACACTGCATCATTTGCTGGTAAGGGAGAACCTTATTAGATACTGTAAAAGTTGGAACAATTTAAATAATTTTCTGATCTGTATTCCATTATTTATTGAAGCATTGTGATAAGTTGTATAGTTACGCTACATTGTAAAAGATCTATTTATTTAAAAGTTTTGTTTGCCCAAAGTAATAGTATTGTCAAATACTTTATCATCTTGGAACAATAATTACTAATTTAATTTTAAAACCACTGTCTCTACTGAGTGCTATGAATAGCTGGTTGTGAGATGAACCTCAGAACTGCCTTGGAACAGGCAAGTGACTCTAGCTGGCACTCGTATCAGGATGTACAGTAAAGTTCTGCTCAACTACATTTAATTTCTGATTTTTTTCTGCATTTGAACCTAGGACAGTAAGGAGATGCTGGAGGTCTTTCATTGACTGGAATCTTCCTGGGACACTCTTACACTAAAGAAAGTTCCTTACCTGTTTTTCCTAGAAATAGAGCAGTGTTTGACTGCATAGGCCTATTGTGTTGATTCTGGCTTTGTGTGTTTAAAAACAAAAACCAACCCAAAACCCACCACTATCTGTGCCTTTTCTGGGAGTGGTTTGGGGATAAGTCATAAGAACAGAAAAGTTATTTTGGTGATACATTTAAATTGTCTTTGCTAATCAAAATAATCTTCCTGTTCTTTGTATGTTTTTTTTGGTGTAGGTAGTATTTATGGTGTAATACGTAAGTATCTCAAATATTTAGCTATTGCTGTGGATTAAATGTTACTTTAACACCAGAACTTCATGTGGTGCTGTGGAAGGTGACACATTTTTCCAATTAGGTAAAAGTATTTACTTGAAACTTTGCATAATATGATGTTAGTCAACTTAAAGATGGGATAGTTTATACCTCACTTGAGTGCATGACAGAACTTGTTAGGGTAAGTATTCACAAACAGATTGTCCCAATAAATTGTCATGTGTTTTGTTATTCTAAGTAGTTTAAGAAATAATGAAACTACTGCTTCTCCAGTAATACCTGTGCTGTCCCTTGCACCTGTCAGTGTTTAAAAAAAAACACACAGTATTCTGGTCAAATAAAAGTCAAATTAACTTCCAAGACTGCTGCTTATGTGACTGACCATATTGTGCACTGGAAGACAGAAGATTCCTTTAGATATATTTCCCTATTCATCCAAATATTTTTACTTGTCAGAGTTATAACAGCACCCAAATTAAGACGATAAACAAAGGACTTGTGTTAAATTTGACTGCTGCTTCTCTTTTGTTATGGATTCCCAAGGTAATTATTTATTCTTTCTGTTCATAATCTTAAAATTAAGGACAATAGTTCTCCACTGTGTTATGAGAACTGCTATGTTAATGATTACAAGACATTCAAATTAATGGTTTTAGATGCCACAGAACTGTAACTGCTAAGTTTATACAAGACATCTAAGTCCAAAAAGTTAATGTACTCGCATCCTTCATACACGAGAGAAATGATGTAGCTTCAGACTATATGAGATTCTAGGATTTATTAAATGTCCTTCCTTTTCTTTAAAGAGTATGTTCCATTACAGTTTTTCCATAGTAAAAGTTGCCCTCCTTTTCAAGTTTTAATTGCAGTTATTTATATTACAATATGAAAAAATGCAAAGTAACTTGATCTGAGAGCACCCTTCACTGGTTATATAGCTCTTGGCTTTAATCTGGAGAAAATTCAGCTTCACAAAAATTTTTAGAATATTTCTGATTTTACAAAGACAACTGAGCAGCTTGCTGTTTTTATCTGTGATTAATTTGGCGTTTGGCTTTCCAGTTAAAGTACTCTTCAGTGCACAGGAAAAGCTGCCACCAGGCAATTTACTGAAGATTCTCAGAACAGAGTTCAGTGGGGACCTTCAGATGTCAGCTCCTGCTGAGAAGACAGCAGACATTACTCATGTAATTGTTTAGGCTTTCATTTAATGATAAATATTAAACTTAACATGCTGCTTCTAGTATTAATGTTTTGCTCCAAGTTCAAGGCAGCAAGAAAAAATGGCTTCTTATTTTAACTACTCTTTTCTAAAATAGTAATAACGTTTAATCCTTTGATATCTTACAGCATCTGTTTTGCCTAGCTAGGACCCAGCTGCAAACAAATTCATAGTTATGTAATAAAACGAGTTTGCTATGTCCTGCACATTCAAGTGGCGACTATGTTTAATGCTGTTAACTAGACATTATGGCTCTAAAATGCATTTACTGCAGTGCACATAATATGCTGCTACCAGAAATGTAGATTTCATGTGATAACTTTATGTTAGGAACACCAGGTGCAGTGCAGCAGTGGACCAGTTGTCATCAAAAACTATGGATCTGTGATTTCAGTAGAAATACTGTTCAGTAATTTTTTGAGTACTCAGAAAATATTAGAATTCCAATGCATCACAAAAGAATAACACAGGGATTTTTTTGCCATGCTTTGGGCTAAAATATATTTTTACTTACTCCAAAATCTTGGGCTGGCCACTGCATACACACTGTGCATTTCAAAATAAGAGTCACATGCTGCATCCTTTAACGCATATGTATTTCGATTGTGGAAGACATGCTGTATACAAATGGATTCTCAATATATAAAGTGACCGTATTTACTGCAGAGCATTCAAATCAATGCAACATATCTCCAGAAGTGGGCTGGAAGAAACTACTGTGTAAGCAGCCTTTTTTTCAGGGGGCTTATACTGGCTGCATCATGTTTTCCACAGACATGCACAACCTAAATATGGCTGCAGGACAAGTTAATACAGAAAAACATGAGTTTAAAAATTAAGAAAGGGATTGAAATGCTTAGCTGCTCTGTTTTGGTCATCAAAACCATTCATGATTTGCACACGGAGATGCACTCTTTCTATAAAATGAGCACTATAAAAGAATATTAATAATTGACAACGTGCTTAATGAAATTCCTACTTTGAGTAATGCTCATCTGAGGAAGGTACAAAGTTGCCAAAATTATTTTACTTGAATAAGGTCCATTTTTCTGAGGGATCTGGTACCTGGCGCTGCCCAAGCAGCAGCTGAGTGACAGGGTGTAAAACCATTTAGCCCTTCTTTCCAAATCTTTTCTCTCTGTAAAAAATCTCAAACAGTATCTTAAACGTAAAAAATGCATCAATGCCAGCTGCTTTTATTTTCTGTGGCAATGTGTACACTGGACTTTTCCGCTAGGACGATTTAGGAAAAATCCCTAATTATATTTCACGGTGCATTTGAAGTTGTCTTTTGTCACAGTTTTTTATTTAGCTGCTCTAGAAAGAAAGGTGGGGCTTTTTGTACAGCATATTCATTATGTGCTATCCATCTGTAAAGACACACAAAGATGGAAATATCCCAAGCCTTTCGAGCTTCCATTAGTTTATCTGTTTTTGACTAAAAGTTCCAAACATTCCCATTTAGAAACCAAAACCTACGGGCTGTTTCATATGGAACGGAAATCAAAAATCAGTGTAGTATTTTTCTGTTATTTATTTATCCATTTACACCGCAGCCGCCGCCGGGGGTCCCTGAGGCACGGCGGGACGCCCCGAGGCGGGAGCGGCGCCCCCGGCTCCCCCCCGCCGCCTCAGCACCTGCCGAGCCCCGCACGGAGCCTTTTCTCCAACTCCCACACGACGGGAGCGTCGTGAGAGCCGCCTCGGGCACAGCGCCCAGGGGCCCGCTGCAGCCTTCCCTCAGGTAGCTCTGTCCCACCGCACCTGCTCCCTCACAGGGGCCTTCTCCAGGCAGCCGAGGGCGGGGTTGGCCGCTGCCCGCCGCTGAGGCACGCAGGGTTGCCCGGCTAGCCCCACGCCGTCCCTGCACACCTCCCACACAGCGCGGGGCCGCCACTCGGTACCTCTGGGCCACCTCGGAGACTGGCCACCTGGGACGATGCTCTGCTGAGGCCACTGCTGAGGCTTGCGCCGCCGCCGCCGCCCCCCTTTTCCCGCCCTCGCCGCGCGCCAGCCCTTGTAACGGTTCACGCCGCGCGCTCCCCTCCCGCCCCTCGCGCCCCCTCATGGCGTCTCGGCGGGGCGTGGCCAGCGCTGCCCGTGAGGAGCGGCGTCCGCCGCTGCCCCCGTCCTCGACGCGGGGCTGTGAGGCAGCGGGGGTCGTGTTCCAGCGATGGCGGAGCCGGGAGCCTGGTTGCGCTGCGGCCGCCCCTTGCTCCTCCTCACCTGCCTCTTTGCGCCCTTTCTCGGCCAGCCCAGACCCGGCCCCGCCGCCCGCGCCCCCCACGCGGGTAAGGCGCCGCGGGGTGGCCCCGTGTGGGGGAGGTGGGAGGGAGGCCGCCGGCGGGCGCCTCAGCGGTAAGCGGGGAGGGTGTCGGAGTGGAGGGCACTCCTGAAGCCCGGCGTTCCCGTTGTGAGGGGCGAGCTTGCTGCCGGGGGCAGGGGGAGGTTGCACTGGAGCCCAGGGGGCTGCCGGGCCGCCCCCGCCTGCGCGGACCTGCGGCGGGAGCGAGGAGAGCGCGTTTCGTGTGGAGAAATGAGGCGGGTGTCGGTGTGCGGGCGAAATGCCGCCGGGGGTGAGGCGGCCGCTTTTCACTCGTCAACTTTTGCCCAGACGAGGCTAAAATCGGTCTGAGTCCGAGGTGGAGCGGGGCTCTGGCGGCTGCGGAGAAGGGTTGAGGTAGAGGTGGCACGAGTTCGGCGAGTTTTTAAAGAAATGAACGTGACCCGCAGAGAGCGCGGTCAGACGGCCTGACCAGAGCTGCCCCTGTCACAGAGGAGGGAAAATCGCCTTCGCCAAACTACGGCTTTTCAGGTGCACGTCGGTCCCGACTACCACACGTTTCATTGCACAGTTGTTATGCTTTTTAAATGAACATACCGTGCTTTGAAGGTTTGAGGTGTCACAGCGTTCAGTTTTTGCTCTGTTCGCTCACTCAGACAAGGTACAGTTGTAGATCTGTGGTGCTTGCATTTGCAGCTGTTATAGAGGTAAATTTGCAGAATATAGTTTAATAATTGCAGTGTTGCATATAGATCAGGCTGCACATAAAAATGTCAAGAATTTGTAACAAAATTATTTTTAATTTGGTTATGTGTTATTTCTTTGGCTTCAGAAGAGTCAGTCTCATAATTCAATCGGGATGTTACTTTCAGAGTTGAAGGATGTAAAACAGGATGTGAAGCTGAAGTGTTTATAAAATTGCACAAAGATTAAAGGAGCAAAGTCAATGGTCCTTCAAAGAATTATTTAGAAATATTGCACTGACAACTTGTGAGAAGCCCAAGGCCTGTGTCTTATATGCGTAAAGGTCTTATTGACATACATTGTGGATTTGTGTTTACTTCCATGATGCATGCCCTCTAAATCTATATGAATAAATGTTTCTACTTTAGAGATTGTACGTATTTGTTTGTTTTTTCATTCCTTGCGCTATCTGCATGTGTATGCCTGCTTTTTGCGCTTGCATTCAGCATTCCTCAGTGTTGTCTTCACAGTCCATCTTCAGTCCTTAGTGGCAGGTCAACAGTCAGTGAAAAAGATGCAGTGGTTAAGAGTGGTATAAAGAGAGATGACAAAGTCCTGGATCTGTTACAGAAAAAGTCCTACTGGCTTCAGAGTGACCAGAACGTTTAACCTGAGGCAGCCTGACATGAGGCAGCCTTTTGATGTGCCCTGTCTGCTGTTCTTGTGTCTGCTGGAAGCTGAGTGGAGAACATCATTAGTGTTGGTGAACTCACAACGTGCCATGCCACAGGCCTGTAAAGGTAGCGCTGTGGGTGGCTGTTAATCTGGAGACTACTGCTGAAAATAGCTTCACTACTGAGTTCAGGAAGCATTTTGGGATATTGTATGTATTTATGATAGAATCCATAGCACAGATATTTGGAAAGGAATGGTTTCTGCTGCAGTTAGCTCTTAAGGACTGACCATCAATCATAGTTGATCGTCTCTATTTCTTGATTAGTTACAAACTACATGTTATGCTGTTATTCATCAAACTTGTAAATACATTCATTAATATGGGCTGTAATTATCCCTTGATGCTAAGCTATTAGGGTATAGTTTAATTCTACTTTCCAATTATCAAGCCAGAAACTTTAATCTTTTAAATGAGTTGAATGTAAGAAACCCCTGCTTTCTGCGCTCTTATACCTCTGTTCGTATTGGTAAGGGCTGAGTAATATCCTTGATAGTTCAAAATCCTTGATAGTTTTGTGTCCATGGTATGTTGTTTTGTTTTGCTACTGGTTAGCAGGAGATTGATGTGCTAGGTAAGAAAGAAGGCAGAAATCCTCCCAGTAACTTGAAAGCCTGGAGTAAATGAAAAATCATAAAAGTTTCTGCAGTAGCCAGGCATGTCTTAACGCACAGTGATGGAAACGCAAGGCTGTCACTTTTGTACTCTCAACCTTTGAAATTGCTAGACAACCTCTGAAAAAAAGAAAGCAAAACAAATCTGCAAAAAACCCACCAACCCTAAGTGGACAATAGACACTTTTTCCTTGCTTGTAGGTATAGGGATGGGTTTTGGCTTTGTTTTCTAAACGGGAGAAAAAATACTTGTAGGAAGTACAGAATGTTCTGACAGTAGTAGTCACCAGCTTCGAAAATATTGTGATGTGACTAGATCTGCTGAGGGAAAAACTGTAAACTTAAAGGAGGAAAAGCACTGATGCTTCTTCACTCACTGTAGAAGAATTTAGTTTATAGGAAAGATGGCAAACTTTTTTTTTTCCCCTTTCAAAATGATTACTGAACAATTTTTAGAGCAAGATTTAAAGTTACCATTGTGCTTCCAGACTTCAAAGTGCTTCTGTTGTTATGAATTATGTAAAATTTATTACTTTTAAAAAATCACAGTATTATCTTAATAAATCTACAAGTGTACGGAAGGAAGGTGTACTGTATATGTTAATTTACCTTCCTGGTTTGTAGGCAAACTATTAGTTGTATTGTAGTTTGTAATAGTTAGATTTGTGGATAACAGTTTATATGTTAAAGAATCTAGTGTTAACTATGAAGTATTGATAGTTTGCCATGCTTATTGTCCTTAGTAGTGTTCTTTTTATTATAGTAGTATATGATTATAGATCTCCATTAGTAATATATATTACTTCTGAATTTGCATCTTAATGTTAGGCTTTTAAAAAGTAACCCTTTCCCTTCTCCTATGTGACTCTTCTGAAAATGTACCAAGTCGCGATCCAGAGAAAACCTGAAATTGTTAACACTCAACTATATCAACTAGGAAATGCTTTGCACTGCATTGCTTAAAGAATACAGACCAGTGTTATGCCTGCAATCCCAGCATGGTTCTTGGACACTTTATCTAAGGCAGTGCAGAGGAACAGAGAGTTAAAGTTATTCTTTGGAGAAACATGAACTGGGATGTTCTCTCATTTGAAAACAAACAAGCAAAAATTTATGAAAAGCTATGAGGTGTAGCTGTAACACTAAATGTTTCACTGGTAATTCTTATCAAAAGAATACTGCTGCTAAATCATAGTAAGATGCTAAGAAATTTCGTCCCATAATGGTACAGTAAGAAACAATGTAAAAAGATTTTACAAAAGAATAACATTTTTGTAATTTATCTGAAGCATTTAAAAAGTCTGCCATTATCAGCACTAGTGAAATTTTGACTTGAGTATGTTCACAAAATTGAATAGACGTGTACGTTTTGTCATGCTGTTAATGAATCTGAGACCAATGTGATGCTTCCTCTTCTTTTCTAAATAGCTCTTCTAAAGTACTTTAATAAAATAAGTTTTTTAAATATTTAGGACTGAATTTTTAAATACAATTCTGTCTGAGGTCAAGTGTTTAATTAGAATTTCTACTTACCATTTTGTCAAAAGTGTGCTCCAACTACTTCAGAGTTTAAAAAAATTGAATCATTAGTCTGCTTTGTGCATCAATGCTTGTCTCCTTTTTGCAGAATTCACATTTTGTCCATCCAGCGTTTTCTCATGTGATTTAGGTGACTTTTTTTTTTTTGCTGAACCTAGGGATCACACTGAAAGGGAGTGAGTGGAAAAGAATTTCAGGTGTAAATTAGAAAGTAAACGTTTTTGGGATTTATCACTGGACCATATAGAGAGCCTACCTTTGACTTAGACTGCAGAAGTTGCCTGACCTCAAGAAAAATAAAGCCACACAAATATAGGCATGCTTAGAATTGCTCTTCAAAGGCTACAAATCATCTAAGTGTTTTCTTAGTACAATCAACTAGTAGCAGCAGTGAGTGCTTCTGTAATCTCTTACCATCTGATGAGACTTGTACTCCAGGTTCTTTGTTTGCTAATCTTGCTAGTTGTAGGTTTTAACCTCTTCCTGCTTTTCTCCAACTATCATAGCTAGTCTGCTGCCTTAAGCCACTAACTGTATTTTACCTCTTTTACTCTCTTCTGTGCCTTTTTTGTTCTTGTCACAAGTTCTTTGCATTTTTTAGTTGGTGTTAACAGAATTACTCCCTTTCTTATAATCTTAAAAGCATACAGACACACAGAAAAGATAAACACATGCAGTCTGTGTAAAAAGTGAGCTGCGTAGCCCTATTAAATAAAATATGGAAAGGTAGGGGTGGTATTTTTTTTTTTTTTTGTTACCATCTCCAGCCTCCTTAATGAAGTTCTCCTTTGTATAAACTGCCTTTTATAGACCAGTATGCCCCAACTTATTAATAAACAGAATAAACTGGAAATATGAAAAACTGTGGATATTTCTATGACAGAAAAAAAAGGAAAAGTCGAACTATATTGTTAGTAAACATGACCATCTTAATAAATCAGTGAGTATACTGTAGGCTGAATATGAAATGTTTGAAAAAAAATCTGCAGGTATATAAAAGTGGTAAAGGATCATGTCCCCATTTAGCATAGCAGAGAAGATACTGTGTTTTAAGAGAAGCTTAATCTGGAAACAGCATGTACCTTGAAGATGCTGTATTGCTGTACAGGAGGTCATCTTACAGGAACACAGAAATGGTGAAAGTGCAACTTTGCGTCTGCATTGCTTCAAGGTCAGTTAATGGAGAGAGAGTATCCAGCTGCATAGTCATTCTCAAATTGTACAAAATATTCAGATGGGAGTTGCAACTGTAACAGGGAAGTGTAGTTAATGCTAATACAGAAATCAAGTATTTATAAAACAGTAGGCCGAAATATACACAAAACCATTAATAATGCAGGAAATAGAGATATAAAAATAGATAAATGAAGTTGTGTCTTCGGGATGCATTCTTCTGGATGTCTGTAAACAGCAGGACTCAGCAAATCTATGTATAGTTACAAATAAGAAAAATTCCTTGGCTAATAAGGATACACTGAACTTAATGTATCAGTCAAAATATTTTTTAACCTAGTAGCTGTGAAGGTAACTGGTGTGTGTGTAGCATTCTGTTGCTGGATCCTTTTCGGCAGAAATTCTTACATCCTGTGTGTTTTCACAAATCCACCTGAAGTATGCTCAGTGCAAGTTGCCCATCAGTTCTTTGCTGTTACACAAGCCACATGTCAACAATCTTTCATTTCAAGATGTTAAATTGTAGAGAATGTGCAAATCATACGTCTCGAAGAACAATATGTTGCTAGGTATTTGCAAATGAAGGAAGTACACCATGTTGAAACAAAGGTGAACTGTCTTAAAACCATAATGCTGATTTGGCCTGCACCAAGAACCATGCAGCAGCATGTTTGTGTATGGTAAAATCTGGAGGGAAAGAAGTCCTGTTGCTCCCACTTCGCTGATCCTGTTGCTTGATCTGCATTCTGCTTTTGCTCCTGCTATTAAATTTCAGAGAAAATCCAATTATTATTCATAATAATAGTTCTGCTGGACTGCCCCAAACCTGCAGTGCAGAAGGCAGTGAATTCTCTTGTGGCTGGCCTCTGCAGTGTTTCGTTTGGGTGTTTGTCTGAAGGATCTGTAAATGCAGCCTTTTGCAGCACAGCAGAAAGCTGCTTCTGTCCCAAGAGCACCTTGATGGATAGGAGGGAACGTAGAAACTTATGTTGCCTGTCCCAGTTGTCTAGGCTGCAGTGGCTGCAGTTATGTAGAACTAGTTTAGGATTGTTTAAATTAACGGCTTAAATGGTGGTAGCCAAGTCTCTGCAACAAATGCAAGCCATCAAGCTGTTCAAATTCTGAGGTAGTTTTTGCAAGTTGTGCTGAAACGAGAACTCATACCCTATGCAAGTATGATGCTACCTGACATAAGTGACAATTTAGTAATCCCAGACAATTCTAAAATGTTAGTTCTCTTCTGTGTCAAATAACCTCTTGATTCATCGGATGTTTATGGTAATGAACTTCAAATAGAAGTTGCTTATACTGCCTTTAGTTGATGCTTTTGTTTCCTTTGTCTTCATTTATGAGAAAAGTTAAATACCAAAAGTGTTTTTTCTTCTTATGTCATTCACTACTTTATCTACTTCTGTTATGTTCACTAAATTCACCTCCTTTCCAAACAGAATAATGTTAATCTTTTAAATCTTTCCTATGGATGACTGTCTTTTGTTTTAATCTGTTAATGTCATTCTCTGTTGGTTTTCTGCTTCTGATACATCTTTTTTTTAGATGGATGCTGTTAGTGAGCACATCATTTCTAGAGAGGTCACACCATACATTTATGTAATGATATAACATTTTAAATCTACATTGAAAAGAGATGGTTGTAAACATCTTTCTTTGGTTTTCTCTGTCCCTTAAACTGACTATAATAGTTGTTAGGTTTTTTTTGGGCAGTAGTTTCCGTTAGTTTAAATCTCATTGGTGAGTAGTAAAAATCTTTGTCTAGTGCGTATGTTCATGTCTTCTGGGGGTTGCTCTGACTTCTGTCTGGGAATTGGAGAGCCTTTTGGAGCCATTCCTTTCAACATGATATGTATAGCTGGTGCCGCTTCTTGAGGCAGTGGCCTTGTTCATGTCTTTCACAGTGCCTTTGAAAGCTGTTCTTTCTTACCTAGACACTGATCTTGCTTTGTTCCTCCCCTCTCTCCATCTCTTCCCCAAGTTTGTCCTTCTCCTGTTATTTAGGGTATACAATTTTTTGCATTGCTTCTCATAATGGAGAAATATTAAACTTTGTCTTTTTTGGGTAGCAGGGTTTCTACTGATACACTTCAGTGAGTCCACATTAGTAAAAAAATAATTTTTTGTGGATTCCCAAAGATAAAGAACAGCAGTTGCTTGATGACATACTTCAGGACAATTTGCATTTCTCTTTTAGAGTCTGGGCTGCTCGCTGCCTGTGGTTTCTGCATCTACAGTACATTTTTTCCCAAAGCAGGTTAAAGAAGACATTTAGTTTCTACTTCTTTGTAAGCTATATGAAGATTTTTGGCTGTTCCAGGTCAATCTCCAGGCATTGAAATGACTCCTTGAGAACGATGAAAAAGTAGTAACTGAATGTATACTATTACTTAACTAGAAAGGTGCCTTCCAGTCCATGTAACGTTAGACTAGGTAGGGGATAGACTGGCACATGTGTTTAAGATACAAAACAGTGTGGAGAGAAAGGGCTCTATGCGTACTGCAAAGTTTATGCATCATAGATGTGACCAAACAGTGAAAGAAATAATGTATAAAACATGATGAGACTGATGTTTCAAACTGGAGCTCAAGTTGTGCAATATACTAAAGGCCTGTGTAGTGTGGATATAGGTTTTTAAAAAGTACCACCTTGTTCTAGAACAATAGAACTTCAGTCCCTCATAGATAAGCTGTCTGTTTAGAGGGTTTCCATAATTGCATCACACCAACTGAATAGGTGCATTTTGCCCTTATTATTACTAAAATTACCTTAATGTTCTTGATTCACAGATTTTAAAAGTGTAATAGTGGCCATGCTTCCAGAGAAAAGCAGATAAGATGAGAAATTTAACTCTGCATAAACATAGCTGTAGATCGTTGGACACAGGACTGTGATGTACACTGTTCGTTTAAATCAATGCTAATAAATTACTGTCTTCATATAGGTGTATCTGAGCCTTCTTTTGTTGCTAAAAGTGAAGATCGCTTGTTTAAACATTTGTTTGAAGACTATCAAAGATGGGTTCGTCCAGTGGAACACTTGAATGACACAATAAAAATAAAGTTTGGTCTTGCAATCTCTCAGCTAGTAGATGTGGTATGTATAGTAAATAAGGTTTTGTTTATTTTTTCCCTAATTCTTAAAATTCTGTAACATAATGTCATAGGAAATAATTGTGCATATTTTAGCTTAAACACAATAGGTTAAACCTCCAGAATTACAGCATAATAAAAAATGCATTGTAGATGTGGATGAAGAAGTGATTGCAAAAAGGCTGAGAAGACAAATTACTCTTCTGTTTAGTGGGGCTTTCAGAAAAAAAAAAAGTCAAATCACTAAGCCTAAGGAGCTGTGTTTTATTTATTCAATGGGACAGCAACATATTTTTAAACTTTATCCATCTAATTTTTGTAAAATTCAGGAACACTTTCAAATGCTGCTTTTTTCTCCCCTAAGCAGCAAAAAACCCTCTAAGTCTCCAAATATGTCACTTCTGTAGTAAGGGAGATTATCTCTTGGCATTACCTGTGATATAAAAGAGATCAACCAGATTATTTTTTTCCCCTCATAATTATTCACTTCAGAATATTATTTTTAAATTTAATTCGCTGGTTATTGTTCTAAGAGGAGTTTTTCTTCCATATGTTGTCTGTTCCTTTATGTTTCTGTAGAAAAGCAGTAAGCCTGCATAAAACACCATCAAATAAAAAAATGGGAGGAAAGAGACACAGAAGCGGAAAAATATAAATTTTATCAGTTAAATAATCAAAGGTCATAATTGAATGCTTAAACACTTCTCATATAAATGTGTTTTTCAGTGACTGAAATGCTTTTAGAAGTGTGTTTTGTATTTTAAATTACAGACCTTTGTGAAATAAGGCAGTTAGTAACTATTAAAGTACTGTGTAGTTTTTTTTTTCCACAAAATATGCTTTATTTTCATAGGATGAAAAAAATCAATTGATGACAACAAACGTCTGGTTGAAACAGGTATGTGTAAAATACAGATGAAAAATTCTGAAGCTTCATAACTGCAAGTCAGAAGTTGGAAAAAAAACTTTTCTAATTAATTGTATATTCAAAAAACCTGAAGTTGCATGAATTTTTATTTTACATAGCATCTATAAAAAATGTCCTTGGAAATGCGTTAAAGGATTAATTGTTATAAAACTCTTTCTTAAAAAAAAGGTAAATTAAAAATGTTTTCCTAATTAAAAGAGATTTGATATGGCATTGCATGGCCATTTAATATACCAAGGTGAGTGTATCCAGCCATCAAAAATTACTGCTTCAGGACATAAATTTTCCTTCAAATCCTATATTAGGAACGTATGGGTTTGTGTTCTCTTTTGTGTGATAGTTTTAAGATCTTTCTCTTGTGTGGTTTTTGAGATTATCGAATAAACATCGCTTAAGAATTTCAGTCTCAAAGTTGTAAAGGCTTGCTGTAAAGAGCTGCTTTTTCCTCTTAAGAATATTTGTTTATGGGCAGGAAAAAGCCTCAAGAGTCCAATGCTGAACTTACTGACCATTATTAATTTGGGCAATGCTGCTCATAAATCATTTTTGATTTAGCTTTGAAGAATGTTTGCAGAACCTGGTTATACTTACTAGCTTACTAAATTATTTTTGTTTGGGCTACTTTCTTTTTTTTCCCTGTTGTTCCCCATCCCTTCTGCTCCAATGACTGTAATTTCAGGCAAAGTTTTTCTTTTCAGGAAAACTTAGAGATTACTCAGCAAGTATGAGATGGCAATAAGTCGATGATAACACTTTGTGCCCTCTTACGAGCATCTGCAGAACTTGTTGCAGTGGAAGCAGTTCAAATAAAATAAGAACTGACCTGAACATGCATTTAAAGTTCTGTGTGATGGTGAATTCTTAGAGACTTGCATTTTTTCCTCTTGAGCTCTTAGTTCAAGTGTGAAATTACCAAAGTACTACTATGCTTTTAATAGTGCTATTTTTAGTGTTTCTGGTAGAAGTAGGAACAACTATCTTGAGAATTGCGGCATGATTTTTTTTTTTGTGATGAAAATGTTTGAATTGCTTCTGATCAGCTTCCAAAATCATTGATGTTCATTCAGAACAAGCTTTTTTCAAATTTATTTGCCTATGCATTATAATAGCTCTGACTTATTTATACATGCTCTGAAAAAAGGATTTTAAGATATTAAGTTTTGTACAGAAATACTGTCAAGTGGCTCTTGCAACAGAAAACAAATATTGGATGAGGTAAATAGATGTCTGTTCCGCAAATTCACTGCTGAATGCAAATTTTATAAGCCAGTTTGATTTTTTTTTTAAATTGCGTTTTTGTCAATTTTCATCTAGCCTTGCCCTGCTTAGATCAACTCCACAATAATAATGATTTTTACATCTCGCATATCCACAGGAATGGATAGATGTAAAATTAAGGTGGAATCCTGAAGACTATGCTGGAATAACATCTATTCGTGTCCCATCAGATTCCATCTGGATTCCAGATATCGTATTGTATGACAAGTAAGATTTTAATCTTTTCATATAAAATACATTTACTTTTTAACTTTACTGTCCAAACTGCTTCTAGGAGGCTCATTGGATAAATTGATTATGCATGTGCATTTAGCATAGCTAAGAATGTGTAGAAAAATTGCCTCTGAATACAAACGGATTTTGTGCATGGTAAATGCTTAAATGTTTTGCTTTACTTCTATCTGGAATTTCTAGTCTCATTGAAAAGTTTATTTCCACTTCTTCCTGTAAACTTTTTTTTTTTTAATTGGAAATCAATTGTCTTACATGGTGCTGGGTACAAACTAATAGTGTAGAGGGGAGGGAGGAAAGCAACTAATTCATGCTGTTTAAGTCGTATTCAGCATGGATTTAAAATGAAGTACACTCTAGGGGATTTTTTTTTTTTTTGAGAATTAATGGATCTCAGAAGCAATAACTTTTGAATTAACGTTTCTGCTCAAGTCAGGTGCATATACAGTCAGGTGCTTTAACATTTCCTGGCTTGAGTCAGGAAAAAATGTTGTCGCAGCAATTGTAAATTCAAGTGTGAAGGTGACACACATGTATTATTTTACCTGTTTCATTACTTTTTTCTTCAATAATTGTGACTTGGACGAATTGAAATGGGAAAGTATTTATGCTGTATTACCGAGAGAAACACCACAGTTTGTTCATGCTGTTAAAGGTCAGGATTTTTACCCCTTGCATAAGTCATTTGGTCCACAGAAAGTTGCACAGATCTTTTCAGGATTTGAAAATACTCTGCAGTCCTCCAAAGCTGTTTACCTGTGAGATTCAGATAAAAAAAAAAAGAAAGGTTGACTGTGAACACAGTACAAATGTTGACTATGAAGGGGGAGAAGGAATGAACAGCTGAAATGACAATAACAAACCGTATTTTCTTATTTAAAAACACACACCCACACCCCACACAGTCCCCACTGTAATTGCCTGCGTATATCTCTTTCAGTGCAGATGGACGTTTTGAGGGAACATCTACAAAAACTGTGGTAAAATATGATGGCACCATTGCTTGGACTCCACCAGCAAACTACAAAAGTTCTTGTACTATTGATGTGACCTTCTTCCCCTTTGACCTCCAAAATTGCTCCATGAAATTTGGTTCCTGGACTTACGATGGCTCACAGGTTGATATAATTCTTGAAGACTATGATGTAGACAAAAGAGACTTTTTTGATAATGGAGAGTGGGAAATAGTGACTGCAACAGGGAGCAAAGGAAATAGGACTGATGGATGCTGCTGGTATCCTTTTGTTACATATTCATTTATAATTAGACGCTTGCCACTTTTTTACACATTGTTTCTCATTATTCCTTGTATTGGACTTTCGTTTCTAACTGTCCTTGTCTTCTATCTTCCTTCAAATGAAGGTGAAAAAATTTCACTTTGCACTTCAGTACTGGTATCTTTGACTGTTTTTCTTCTTGTAATTGAAGAGATTATTCCATCATCTTCTAAAGTTATCCCACTTATAGGAGAGTACTTGGTGTTTACTATGATATTTGTGACATTGTCCATTGTGATAACTGTGTTTGCTATCAATATTCATCATCGCTCTTCATCTACACACACTGCTATGGCACCATGGGTTCGCAAGATATTTCTTCACAAACTTCCCAAGCTGCTTTGCATGAGAAGTCATGTAGATAGATACTTTGCTCAGAAGGAGGAAACAGGAAACAGAAATGGATCAGAATCATCTAGGAACACCTTGGAAGCAGCTCTAGATTCTATCCGATACATTACAAGGCATGTTACGAAGGAGAATGAAGTTCGTGAGGTGGGTGTATTAATCATATTACACTGATTTTGTAAAACTGGAAATTAGAAAACTGAGTAATGGTTTACTATGCAGTTGCACATTAAATATGTGCTGTGGGATTTCCAGTTTTTGTACTTCAATGGAAGCTATGTAATTGTTTCCACGGGAAAGAAGTATAGGCATGGTACAATACTGAGTATTCTTATAGATACTGGGCTGATACAATAGCATCCTTGGGTTTTTTAAAATCTTTTGCTTTCTTCTAGAAGTAAGTTCATGTTGTTAATTACACATTTTCAGAGATGCTTGTCTGTTACAAGAGCATGTACCATAACTGTTCTCTACAGAGCAGCTGGATGTTATTTTCATGATGAAAGAAGTAGGTATTTTTTATTTTGGTGTTGTGCCTGAATGCTATGTGAAAAATGCATTTGCCTTACACGTCTGGAATAAATAATGCTAAGCCTTATTTTGCAGCTTTCAACTACAAATAAAAACAGTTTTTAATGCCTTAACTTATATTAGTTTAAATACAAGCTGTAGCCATATGTTGGTCATTTTGTGCTGAGATTGAACATGGACTAGGTGACTTCTTGAGTGTTCTCTTCTAGCCTTATTTTTGTCTCTAAATTATATCAAAAGATGTCAAAGGCTTTCTTTTTCAGTCTGTATATTTGCATTCTGAACTATCCTTAATGAATATTTACACCATTTGGGTAAGAGCATGGTGAATCTATTTTCTTTCGTTCTTTTTAAACTAGCACTACTAGAACATCAGAGACTTAAATGCCACTTTCAGGCTAGTGTAGAAATATAGAAGTTTGTTGTGTGGCCTTATGATACTGCTATCTGTTTCTCATGGCAAGGCCTGAGATTCTGTTTACGTAGAAATTACTGACTTCAAAAGTCACTGGTTGCTGAGAGTGTGTTCTCACATGCTAGCCTAGGTTTAAGCTAACTGCACTAATGTGTCTTCTCTGGACTTGACTCTGACATTATCACAAGGGATCCAGCCTAGATTTTGAATAAATGTATCTAATGTACTGTTAAAATGGCATCTAATACCCCTGCAATGTAGAAACACCACAAATAGGATAGTTTGCTATTAAATACATAATTTCCTGTGAATTAAGAGTTGGTTTTCTTTCTCTTACTGAACTTACTCTACTTGAGTGTGAGTGACAAGAGAGGTGATAAGTGTTTTGTTTTTTAGGTGTAATGTTGTTGTGATTCTCAACCTCAGAAATTAAAATACAGCTGACAGGGAATTAGCTTGTGTTTTATTGTTTGGGCTCCAGAGAATACAAGCTTTAATTGCAAAAAGTTGTTAATAAAAACAACACAGCGAGTGCTGTTGTAGCCTTTCCTCTTAGGAAGCAGTAGGCTTGGGAAATGTGGTTGGCTCTTGTTCAAATAAAAGACAATTGTTTGGCAGGATTTTAATTTACTTGCACAAATTATGTCTGCTATACTTGCAAAACTGTGTACAGATACAAATAATCCTATCAAAAAGGAAAACAGGCTTGAAATACTGTGAGTATTCTCCCTGCTGTATAAGTCTGCAGCAGTAACTTCACAGCTTTCAGATCTTGTATCTTCTTTGTTTTATAGGTTGTTGAAGACTGGAAATTTATTGCTCAGGTGCTTGATCGAATGTTCTTATGGACTTTTCTTCTGGTTTCAATAATTGGATCACTTGCACTGTTTATTCCTGTTATTCATAAATGGGCAAGTATAATAGTACCTACGCATATAGGCAGTACACATGCATAAAACATTTTTTAATCTGTCTCTTGCTAGTATTTCTCTAAAAAGTTTTGCAGTAGCTCTGTTTCCATGGATGTTCTTTATAGGCATGTTTCTGATAGATTAAAAAAAAATCCAAAACCAGAAAATTATGTTTGTATTAAAGCATGGCATCCCTAGGACACATAGAAGTCAAGTTGCTTATTGCCAGTCTACTAAGTTACTTTTAAATCAGGTCAGAATTGAAAGGACCTTCTCAAGCACTTGCATGTATGATATGCCAGAAGAGCATAGACTGACACCTACTGCGAAATAGAAGGATTTAAAGTTCTTTGGTGATGATCACTGTAGTCCAATTATTAAATTACTATATGAATTGCTATATTAAGTATAAAATATTTGCAGATATTTAGTAGTTGCTTATTTCAATTTACTATAGTGTGCAAAAGTGAATTTTTACGAGCTATCTTGAATGTGTTATAAAAGTATAAATTTTCTATAGAGTAAATTTAAAATAATAATAAAATTACCAGTTAAACTTCCCATATATTCAGCATATAAGTAAAAATAGTGATTTGACTATGTTTTGCCTTTATAAATTTTCAGTGGAATTTGCTGCTGACTTTAAAACCTTGTTAATTCTATCATACTAACATGAATATTTAATACAGTAAGCCTTAAAATGCCTGAGGGATACATATCATCGATATCTCTGTATCAGCTATGGAAAGGAAGGCAAAGGCAATTAAATGAGTTGCCCAAGTTGCACAAATATTCTAATAGATGGGAATATTCAGATTTCTTTATTTTTGAGGAAGAATTTGATACAGTATGTTAGTTGCAAACTTGTTAATAATTTCCTGCCTTTGTTTGTTTCTCAGAATTAAGTTTTTAAGCACAGGTAGAAGGAGTTTGGGGAATGCCTTTCTGAAGAAAATTGGTTGAAAATTATTATGGTATGTAACCAAGTACAGATGATTAAATTTTTACACTTTCGTTAAACCAAATTTACAAATCTACCTTTAATAGGTTCTCTCGCTTCCAGAGCCATATGTAACTCTAAGCAGCCAGGCCTTACCACTTTCCATACTTTCTTTTTTCTGAGAGTGTTGAAAACTTAACTTGCAGCTTTTTAATTATTCCGTTAAAATGTATTTCTTAAATACTGTTTTTGAATTCTTTACATTCATTCCAATGCCACCTTTCTTAAAAGCTTTATTTCTGGAAGAAACTCTAAAATACACAGGGGTTTTCCTACACCAAGGTTTTGTCAGTGTACTTCATAATGCAGTTGCATCCTGCCAGGCTAATACAATAATGCCCAGCTAGAGCAAGTCTTATTTGTTTAAATTATTACATTAATAGTAACAACATGTTTAGATGAAAAGTTTAATGCAAATTGTGTTATCTTTGATAATGTAAGTTTTTATGGTGGTTAAGAATTTGGAAAAGGAATATACTTCCTTTTACCTCCATCTCCTTCAGAATAGCCCTGTTTGGCATTGTACTGATTATAATACTGATTGCTTATGTCATAACTTATAGAAAATTGAATATTTATTTGAAATTATTTTGACCTGTAGGACATTCTTGGGTTTGGGTAGCCTTTTAAGGCTCACAGGCAGGGAAATTATGCCAGGCAAGCCTTTTGTTTTTAAAATATTAATTTATAAATAATTCTGATTGTAAAGGGAGTCACTCTTCCTCTTCAGTTATAAAAATACATCTGTCATTGGATATCTATTTTCTCTGTTCCCATAATAATTAATTTTAAAGGTGAATTTGCAAAGATTATCTGATTTAATCCATTAGTATCATAATTTTAACTTTCTCGGTATTACTAAGATTAAGCAATGGGTCAGTGAGTTTCTCTGTATGGAAGTTGCAGAAATACTTTAGAGATCTTATTTCCTCTTCAAATGCAGAATTTCTTGTTATAGTCTTCCTTGGGTTTGATTTACTGGAGTTTACTCTTACCTGAAGAGAAAGCAAAGTAAGTAAAACTATAGGTTAGCTGTATACTGTTTTTTTAACTGCTCACCTCATCTCTTTCCTGTTGTTAAATGTCTGTAGATTGCCCAGTTATATCATCAGGTGATTGGCAGCATTTTGGCCAAGGGGTTCCCAGCCATTATACCAGTAACTCGCAATTTTTGCATGCATGAATTTCTTTTAGTCACTTGTACAATCTGATCATGATAAATACAGGTAAGATAGCTGACATTAGAATCCTTGGGGTCTTCAGCTTATCATCAGGTGTGTCTGACATAAAATCATGTTGATAGACTCAGAAGCATGGGCCTTTACTTATGCAACTTGTTTCTGAATGTGTTGAACTGTAGCTAATGCTACCTTATGTAGGCTTTTGTCTCTCAGTCAAAATAAATGAGAAAAAACACAATTTTCAATAGCTTGATTCTCTTTATTTTCATAAATGTTACATCACTCGGTACACTGACTTTCCAAAAAGTTTCCAGTTTACTACAGTTTATATGTTTACAAAATATTTTCTCATTACAGTATTTGGTTGCATTCTTTATTCGTGCTCGTAAATTATCTGCCTTTACTGATTAAAAAAAAAAAGTATGCCTAAGAAGCAATTTTCACATACTTTACAGGACTATCATAAAACTCTGCTATTTCAGGATGCTTCTGTATCCAAACAATCCTATCAGAGTATTTTGATCCTTTGCATAACCTGCAGAGTGCATCTGTTTGTTTTACTTGTTTTAAACAGTTTTAAACATTATTAGGTTTGAATAGCTTGCTTTTTCTGACAGTCTTCTCATACATTGAAATATGGGGATGCACAGAGTTTACATTATGGCTGCTTTATTACCATCATCTATTATTTACCTATTTGTTTTCCTTTTGTAGTAAGCCCGCTCATGGTCCTTTCCTCCCACTATTTGAGTCAGTTTATACACCAGGTGGCAATGTCTGCATTCTAGCAATTTGCAATGTGTACTTCCTAAAGCATTTGGTCCTCATGAGGGCATTCATTGAACTCAACTGTGAACTTACTCCCAGAAGATCCTGTCATGATCTGAAGAGACGTGACACCAGACTCGTGGAAACAAATTTAGTAGCCCGAAGTATTCAATCTCTCTTGACTTTCTGAATATTCGTGTGATTTTCAGTTTCTTTATCAACCCTTTCTTAAACCATTCCTGTAGTACTACCTACATCTTTTCCAGTAATTCCAAAAAGTACCTGGCAAGCATAGCTCATTCATATTACTTTGAGATTAGCTGTCATAAAGGTTCAAGATTTTTTTGTTTTCACATTTTTAACAAAACTTTCTTGATCAAGCAAAGTCAAGGCCAAGAGAGGTCCTTATTCTACTACACATAGAAGAGACATCAGGTGCTGGGGTGGGGGTGCAGAGTTGGTTGGCAAAAGTTTTGATTTCACAACATACTATTTAACCTTTACATTTCATCTCCAGCCATCAAAGGTTGTAAAAACAATCCCGCTGTTCCTAGAATACATACCAGGATGAAAACCCATAGAAAAATACGATCAATTACCATGGCAACGTATTTCCAGTCATCCTGAATCTGAAAGATAAATTGAAGAGCAAGTAGGAATGTTTATTAGATGAATAATTTGCATTAGCAATTAGTACTATTTCATATAGGAAGCACAGTTTTTTTTTCTGTATGTAGATGTCTCTCATATACGCACAACTTACATATCTCTGTTTTCATTGACAAATTAATTCATCTCGAAGAAGCTTCATTTGAACATGCTATTTGTGGCAAAGCCAAAAGCTACTTCCTCAAGTACAGAAAGTTGTTCACCAACACATTGGACTTCACGAGATACAACTTGTCTTCTGTATGCCATAAAGGAAAGTGGAAAGCTTTACATTCTTAGGTAATGTGGTTTGTCCAGAAAACTACTGAAACAGACTGTTCCTACTGGTCTTTAGGCAGCATGTAGAAGGACAAAAGTTAATTGGTATATAATTATTTGTTATATTTCTTATGTAGTACTGAAATTTGATTGGTCTCATGCACGATGTAAAATTCATCAGCTTACCTTCCATGTAGAAAAGGAAACAAGGTTCCAAAAACCAGGTTTTTCTACTGTTTTTTACAGTTGGCATTATAACAAGAGTGATACTGAAGTATTATGTATTATTATATGTTAATGGTAACTACATTAGGTGATCATTTTAATTACTCTTGAGATTACAATTTGAATTTTTACTTAATTTTTCTCCAGGAAGGCTAATAAATTTATAGTACATTTGTTATTGAAATTTTGTGCTTTTTAGCTTAGAACTTGTTTGTTAAGGCAGACATAAAAAAACCAAAACAACCCCATATTTTCTATACCAACAAATTGAAGTTTCGATTTCAGCAGAAACAAAATAGCTTCATTATAACATTAAGTGCCATACTTCAGAGGATTTAAATTCAATGATGATTGTGATGGTGTGGCTACTGTTCTTTGTATGTTTGAGGAACATGATGAAAAGAAAACCTTGAATTTTTTTTAATTACATCAAGATGCAGTTTTATGAAAGGTGATGGGCCCTGTCTTGCAGCAGTTATCTCATTTAGCTACAGCACTTTACTGTGCAGCAGCAGAATATGCAACATCATCACTGAAGAACATTCATTCTTGAGTCCTTTGTTGTTGACGGTAAGCTGTGGGAGTGAGAATGTAACTTTCTAAAGGCCATAGAGTCAGCAAATCGCACTCTTAGGATTATAACTTGAAACATCCTCCCTCTGAAGCTTGTAGGACGGATGCTCAAGTATGTTTTCCTAGCAGTGGTTACCTTAACATGCTTCACTAAGTATATGTGTTGTCAATAAAGACATTGTTGTGCAACAGAGCTACTCCACGAAATTGTCTACATTCAAAATTGCACATATTTGTAATATAGCTTGGGTCATTTACTTGTATAAAATAATGGTTTGTGCTGTCCTTTTTGGGGGTGAAGGGGTTGGGGATTTTTTTTTTGAGATCTCTTTTTCTTACAAACTACACTAATGGCAAATAGAGTCTGCAGTTTGAGAAATACTAAAATATATTCTTACCTCTTTTGCTTCGTTCTGCATTTTCATATTTTCTGCAATGTATTTAACACTTTCAATAGCATCTCTCATTTGTGGTGACAGAACTGAAAATGAAAGCAGAGGATCTACAGACTCGGAGCTTGAACTTCTTGTGAGATTGCCACTGAAATCCGAGAACTTCGTTCGTTGATACTGACAACAGCTGCATGCCATATGTTGACATCCAAAGCCATCTTTGCAGCATTTGGTTTCAGAACTGTTGAAGCAATTTAAGTTTGAAAACTCAGAAGTCAAAAGTGGTTTTGGCTTCTGATCATTCTCTTCATCACTGGCAGGCCTTGTCATAAACATGATCCTGGGAAGTAAGTTCAGGAAAATGGTTCTCACCCACACAGGCATTGTGTGTGTCTTGGGTGTTCTGTAGTGCACGTTAAGTACAAATACTGTGATGACAATGGATAGAGTTACAAAGATCATGGTGAAAAGGAGGTATTCCCCAATAAGTGGAATTACCAGGGATGTAGAAGGTATGGTTTCTGTGATAACAAGAAGGAACACTGTTAAAGATAGAAGGACTGATATACAGAGTGTCACCTTCTCACCACAGTCTGAAGGCAAATAAAAAACTAATACAGTCAGAAAAGAAATCAGCAGACATGGAATAATCATATTGATAGTGTAAAATAAGGGTAAACGCCTAATGTAAAGAGAATATGTGATGTCTGTATATATCTCTTCACAGCAGTTGTATTTGATGTCATGTTTATACCCAGGAGCTTTAATAATAGCCCATTCTCCGCTCTCCCAGTAATCTTTCAGGTTCATTGTAGAGCCAATTAAAACTAAGTCAATTTTGGCTTTATCATAAGACCAGGAACCAAACTTCATGGTGCAGTTCTGATAGTCAAATGGGAAATAGGTTACATCTATTTTACATGAGCTTTTAAATATAGCCGGAGGTATCCAGGTCACATCACCCGTGTATTTTAATAGAGCCTTTGTCTTGTCATCCACCTGGAAATCCCCAACTGCACTGTGAAGCAAATAGAAGTAACAAAAATTAGAAGGCAGCTCCTCCAGGTAGTTTCATACATTCAGATCATATACATTAATCTGTTTTGGGAAAGTCAGCAACTATATGTTGACACAGCTGAATTGCATTTGCAGGACTGAGTCAGTGGCCATCATAAATTTGCATAGTTAAAATGAAATAAAGAGATGTAGAAATTTACCATGGAGGATTTGAAAGGAAATATTCCCCTTTACACTAACATGGCTCAGTGCAATCAATATTCAAAGCAGCAAATAGGAGATTGCAAATGGCAGTCTGACTAGATGATCATGGTAGGTCCCTTCCAACTGAACTATTTTATTCTATTCTATTCTATTCTAGATCAAGCACATCTGAACCCAAGGGCTGATAAGAGGATACCTGCAGTACTGGTATTCCCACGTCTTCTGTGGACAGTGCAGGTAGTAACTATGGAAAGAGGGATTAGGGTTGGGTGTGTCTTTGCAGAAGGAGGGTAGTTAGTGAGGGTTTTTTTAAGGCCTACACTGCTATTCTGATCACACGGACCACATAAGATCCGTGTGACAATTTCAGTTGGTTATATTAAAAAGTAAAACTGAAAAAGGTGAAGTTTTAAGGCCACAGTTAGAAAAGGAGCATCATCACTGTTGTTCCACAGACCTAAGTTTTGCATCTGTGTAGCTAAGTCCATTTCACCGAGAACTGTTTGCCTGCATAGCAGAGGGATCCATTTAGTTACAGTGTGGCTCCTCACATTGTGGAAACTGCCATTCAAAGTAAACTTTATCTGTGGCTTTGTTATGTCAGCACTATTATTGTAAAGGTGTCGAATTGTGAGTATAACTGCTAAAAAGCTAGGATTTGCAGGTTTTTTTCAGTTAAAGCTCTGACTTTCAGACAAGAACTCCTAAGTCCAGGGGAGTTGCTTGCCACCTCCCTTGTAGACAATGATAAAAATAATGAAGGTAGGGGCTTGTGAAGGGGAAAAGTAAGGCCCACTTGCAGCTCTAGGTTAGGAGCTGGGTTCTGCCCAGTGATGCTGATGGAGACGGCACAGAGGTGAGTACAGCAACAGGGAGATGTGGGACACAGGTGTGTTGAAAAGCAAGTTTTTCAATTACTTCAGTGAACCTGCTGCTGATCTGTTTTTTAAACAAGTAACATCACCCCCCTTCCTCCTGAGTTAAGATAAAGGTGCAAGAGCCTTACTTGTTATATAAAACAATATCTGGCTTCCAGATCTGGCCAGATGGTACTCGGATGAATTCAGCACCGCCGTAGTCCGCTGGATTCCACCGAAGCTTGTAATCATTCCAGATCTAAGTAGGGAAGAAATGGGTCTATGTTAGGTTTGTGAAGAAATTGAAATTCAATGGCCTAGACTCAAACCAAGTGCTGTCATATAACTTTTAGGGTTTTTTTTATTTTGGATACTGCAATGATTAGATGTTTCTTTAACAAAGATGTATGTCTGGTGTTTATTCACATGGAGATTGTGGGTGGGCCTATGGGTCTGGATGTGACTTACCTCTGTGTGGCAGTGTCCCAGGAACGTCTAACTCAGTAACTGAAACAACTTGAAAGGGAATAAGGCACCCTCTTGCCAGAGAGTGTAGGACTTTAATAATAACTTAGGTGTCAAAAAGCCAGGTATCTGTGAGACAGTGTAAAATTCTCGGGAGGCTCTGGTGCTGGGTGTGAGCACAGAGTGGAGGGTGGGGTTAGAAAGAGCTGACGGGTGTCCTTGCTCAGGTAAGTGACAGTCGTGTTCATAGGGCTCGTTAAACCCCAGTTTAACAAAGTTGAATATTAAGCTGAAGCTGGGAATTAAGTCGGTTATTAAGCTGACTGCAACAGTAATTGCATGTTTAACCCATAAAAAGCCTTTTAAGGGAAGCTGGTGGTTTTGGTTTGTTCTCTCTGTCTGGGACAGCACCATGCGATGCTGTGCAGGACATCCCTGCAGTGGGGTCTGCCGAGGCTGGGTGTTTGAGGGTCTTCAGAGCAAAAAACACAGCATTTACCGACTTTGTCAAGCGTTGGAGGGTTAGGGCTGCAGCTGACGACAGTTAAACCTGAGTTTAACAGCTGCCCTCCGAGCCAGGCCCCTATTTAAATGCTGCAGTACGGGCAGGCAGTAAGACAGAAAGGTGGAGGGGCTGGTGAGGATGTTGTTTCTGGCCGGTCAGCTCACGAGGTGGGAGGTGCCCCCTTGCAGGGGGTCGCCCGGGCCTTAGCCCTGACCAGGCGGGGGGCGCGGAGGGCCGGGCAGGGCAGAGCCGAGCGGGGCCGGGCAGCGCTGCTCCCCTCCGGCCGGGGCCAGCCCGAGCAGGCGGCGGAGACGAGCGGGCCGGCGGCGTTCCTCAGCGCTCCGCGGCCGCCGGGCGCCGCTGGGGGGCAGCAGTGCGCCGGGTAGGGCTTGGCGGCGGAGTTCCCTGAGGAGAGCAGCGCTGAGGCGAGCGCTATGCGGGGCGGCCGCAGCCGGAGCCCCGGGCTCTGTGGGGGCCTTGCCTGTGCCCATGGTGTGTCCGGGCTGCAGCTCTGCCCCGAGGGAGGCGGCCCTGGCGTAGGCCTGGCGAGCCCGGTGCTCCCGGGAGCCCACAGGCGCCTCGGCGGGCGGACGGCTCTTCCCGCCCCGGGCGCGGCTCGTGAGGGCCCGGTCGCCCCGTCCGGAGTGGGGAGCGCGTCCCGTGCTGGGGAGGAGGGGAGCTGGTGCCGTGTGGGCTGTCGGTGGGCTCTACTTACGTGCTTCAGCCACAAGTTGGTTTCCATGATCTGGTTGACTTCATCCTGGAAAAGAGAAGTGTGTCGGGGGAGGCGCCGGACCCCGTCCCCCACGGGCGCTCCGGCGGGGCGAGTACTCACCACCTTCACCAGCTGGGACATGGACACCTCGAAGTGGATGATGACGGGGTCCGAGGCGTTCTTGACGGGACGGACGAACTGGTTGTAGCCCTCGAAGAGGGTCGCGTAGAGCCGGTGCTCGGCCTCGGAGCTGCGGCAGCCTGCGGAGGGCAGCGCGGGGTGAGCGGCCTCGGGGGCTGCAGCACCCCGGCTGGGGAGGCTTGGCCGGAGCAGGAGGCAGTGCCGGCTTTGGTACCTGTCCTGCTGTGTGTTAACTGCTTATCACCCCTGTGATGCGTGGGGAAAGGCCAAGCCTCGTGTAAGTGGGTAGTGGTGTGGCATGGTTGGCATTTGCTTAGGCAGGGCGGAGAAAAGCAATGAAAGGCAGTGCTGTGACAGCGTTTTTCTCACCTATTCTGCAAAGGGGTTCAAAAATAGTTTCAGGGAGCTACTGAAGAACTGGACGTGCAAAAGCACTTTCCCCTTGCAGGCCTAGTCCCCTAGACCTGGTGAAGCTGCAGAGGTGTGGGGAAGAGGAAGGGGAAAGTGTAACCTGGCAGACCAGGCTGCTTGTGTGCTGCTGGAGCGTTTTGCTGTAGGAGGACTCCCAGGAAATGAGAGCTGTGCTTTCTAGCCTGAGTCAGGATTGTGTGGTTATAGTGGTGGTAACAGCCTCCTTGTTAAAATATGAAAGAAAGGGTTAAAATTGATTCAAAGATTTTTCAGCACATTCAAAAATATGTGCTAATTACCATTTCATTATTCTAAATAATTTTTATTCGTAATATATTCCTGTTGTCCATTTTGCCACTGGTAACTGCTGTTCATGGTGCCATGTGGCTGACAGAAAAGCTGCAAACTGAAATTCTTAAAAAAGGTCTTCCAGCTGTTTCGGGATGAGATGTGAGAGCCTGTATTCCAAATTACCTTTTTACTCTTGGAACTAGCTAGGCAATAACCATCCTGATGGCTGGGCAGTATTTAAAAGCCAATGGCCTTTTATTTTTAGGGGACTCTCTCATAAACTCTCTTCTGGATGACACATTCTCAAGTACTCCAACTGAAAAGCAAAAAAAAGGCCTGTTCTCTTGTTTATGGATGACACTAGGCGAATTTGGCAAAAGCACAGAACTGAAGTCTGTTGAACATATTCAACTGTTCCTTTGAAACACAAATATGAATTTACAGATATTTGAAATGACGTTTATTTTTTGCCAGACAGTTCTTTTTCAGTAGAGAAAGAGGTGGAAGGCAGGCATATCTGCAGGTGACAGATCTAGTGTTTCACAAAGCAGATGTTACTTTCCAGTCTTTGTAAGAGCTCCTCTCTCCATAGGACAAGAGGATTCCTCTCATGTAAAACTGTATTCGGCTAAAACCTTTCTTTATTTTTTTCTCCCCCTTTCCCCTTCTGTTCAATTGGAGGACAATTTTATTTTCAGATTAGTGAAATCACTCAGGCCAGCTTGCTGACTAGAAAAATGAACACATCTTTCACACTTTTTAAAGTGCTAGCCTTGCCCTTATTTTTATTTATCTCTCATATCTAGATTTCCTGCAATAAATCCTCCCAAATCTTTCAGGTAGATAATTTTAAAGCTAGATCTTAATGACTCTATTATAGTTAGTCCCAATTTGCCAGCCTTTTTGCATGCCAGCAGCACTCTAATTAAATTTGGCATCCACTACATCTAGAGAAGTGCATTAGTGTTTTATTTAAATGTTTTGGTGGTTTCCATATCTGCAGAGAGAAGGTGCACTGTTTGCTTCACATATTTAAAGCTATTTAATATTGTAATTTTCTTGTGGTCTTACCTACAATGTGTAAAACTTCACCCTTACATGTAAGGTGCTTTCTCTTCTTAATGTTAAAATGGCTTTGTCCTGTTTGGTGTTTTGAATCAGGGCTACTTAACTACAGTGAGAAATTTAAAAAATAAAAACCCCAACAACAAACTATGTAAGAAAAAGAGCTGTACTAGAATTCTCTGCATTTATCCGTTAGTTTGGAGTGAGCTTCAGTACTTCTTAAAAATAATTTGCACCGAAGCCATCTCCTGTTCACCTTTTCAACCCCCCCACCTTCACCAACAAAGAATAAACAAATTAAGGATCACTCACCTTGACAGAGAAAGCAAACAGCAGCAGTTAGAAGGAGAGCGTGTGTGCTCTCCATGGTGTTATGAATTAATGCCTGTCGACAGAGGCTGTTGAAGATGAGCTTAGCTGCTAGGATTGTGTGAGCGCAAGAAGTACAGAGAGCTCTGCTCCTCCAATGCGTGAAACGCTTGAAAGCAGCAGACAGCAGGACACTGAACACAGTTCTGCGCAGTGAGCTCCCATTAGGTTTGCTGTGCTGCCCCCTTTCTAGCTACCCAGGCTGTCAGAGCACTGGAAACAGCAAATAATTTGCAGGCAAAACAGATGTTGTTGTAGGCAAAAAGCATTCTTCTGGCGAGGATAATAGGCAAGAGTCCTTAAACCGGTGTATAAGCGAACCTGGTAAACTGACAGTGCTAATGATTTTTCCATTCGGCTGCTAAACAGGATCCTCCTCTGTCAGAAGCTAATGCCAAGCTACTAGGAGAAGTTTAATTAATAAAAATCGTATAACTGAGTTGTGCTGAAGTGGATATTGACGTTAGGGATGCTTGATTTAGCAGTGAACTGAGATCATGGGACCTGAATTTCCAGTTATGTTGTTAATGTTTGGGGGTTTTTCCTGCCTGTGTCTCATCTGGCAAGCGCATGTGCTAGGTGCTTGGCTTTATAAAAAGGATGTGCTATTCCCACGAGTGGTTAAAGACGTGTATAACTGTTGCCAGGATCTAAGGCCAGAGGGATATATGTAGTGGCCGGGTTCAGGCAAAGAGTCAGGGGTCTGAGTTGGAGACCTCACTTGACCACAGCTCTTGAGAATAACTGTCTTTGGACCGTTCCTGCTTTCATGGATTAGAAAGGTGAAATTTGGGAAGGGGAATAAGAGCATAGGATCCCAGCTTGATCCTACAAAACCTTAGTGTTCAGGGGAAAGGAGATGGTGGAGCATGGAGAGCTGTGTTTGAAGTTCAATTGTAAAATCATGATTTGCAAAGTGGCTCATTCCCCATGTGCCCGTCAGCTTTCTTGTGAACTTATGCTCCTTGAACAACCGGGTGATGTGAGGCTCGTGAATGCAGTGGTTGTTGCACACGTCTGAGCAGCCTGTGAGGAGGGAGGAGGGGGAGAGAGAAAAATGTGGGATTTCACCCTCATTTTTGGAAATGGCGAAAAGGAAGCCCTGTGGGGCAGGAGGCTGCACCCAATAGGTGGTTCACTCCCTGCTGTTAGGGAAAGATAAATGATGACCCCATTTGGAACTGTGTTAAGAGGTAGTGCTGGGGGAAGGAGCACCAGACTGGGTTCAGCTCAGCTGCTCTTGGCACAAAGCTTGTTTATCCTGTTTGCCCTCTCTCTCAGAGCATCATTCACTCTATCCCCAGACACATGCTCTTATGATAATTTCTATAATTCTATTAGCTTGGAGGAAATAGGCTTTACTGTCCATTTGATTTTATTTCTTCTTCTTTTTTTTTTTTTTTTTCCTTCCCCCCAGAGAACTTGACTGCTTGTTCTTTTAGCTTAACCCTTTGTGGATACTTTTTTGCCTTTCCTTTCTGTCCTCTTGGTTTCCATGTATAAACAGCATTATAACTGAGATTTTTGTTTCTTTTTAGTCCTAAGTAGAAATGAGATAAAGCTTCAAAGATCAGATAATAACCCATATCCCCCAGAAGTCAGTGCTTAAGCCTGAATACTTTGGAGACATCTGATCTGCAGAGTGAGCAAAGAGCCGTTGCATCAAGAGATACAGGTATTTTAGCTTAGTTTGCCTAGTTACTGAAATCTTCAGTGGTATTTGGATGCACAGATTTATTTTTTTTTTTTCCTAACATCACATGCTGGAGCTCCTGGTGAAATCAGCTCAGGTTTGTGGTAGGGTTATTTTTATGGCTAGAGAGTGATATGATAAGAACACGTCACCATGGCTGCATTGCAGAACTACACAGATGAAGAATTTGTATGGGTAGAGGGAGGCTGATTTACCCGAGAAGATCTGCAATAACAAACTACATAGCCTTTGCTTTTTAATAAATACACTGCTTTTAGAGGTGTTTTGCTTTGTTTAAGGTTTGTTAAGATCAAATCTTAACTCGGGTGATGAGGAAAATATTCTTGCTTTTGTCCAGGGTATTGATGCTCCCCCTATAAAAAGCCAACACTGCTGCTCTTTCCAATTTGCTGTGGCTGCAGGGGTTCAGAAAAGGTCTGAGGTTAACTCACATGGAGGGAGATGGTACATGTGTGTGATGGTGTTGGCACTTCTGTGTCTTGTAATGGAAGACTGGCTTGGCCAGGGTTAAAGAGTTTTGTAATGGTGAGGGATGGGGATGGAGCCAACAGAGGCTTTTCCTCACTAGCAGGGAACCAAAGGCTGGTTGCACACTGCCTTTGCGAAACAGTTTTAGTGAAAAATAAATTTTGAATTACCACTTTTTTAAATGAAAAGCATACTGTAAGAATCCTGAAAAATGGAAATGTTGAAGTAAAACGCTTTGTTTGATGAACTGGGACCTTATATTCGTATTAGCCTGCAAGATGATATTTTTCATGTTTCCTTTTCTCCAGAAATATTTTTTTTAAATTTTGCCAAAAAAAAAAAGCGGAAAACCCTAAAATTCATTGACAAGTGAAACTGGGATCAGTTCTATGTATTATGCAGGTGGAGCTGCTGAGGGTTAGGCAAAAGGTAGTATTTTCCATTTTGAAAACGTGGTTTTAGGAGGTCATTTTTTTTCAAAGTTTTAGGACTTTGCAAGAAAATTTCCATTCTGAAGTTTGCTATGGGTCAAATTATTTCTGGAAACTTAAAAAAAAATACAGTGGTGGTTTCCAAGAGTATACCTAGGGAAGAGTATATTGCTTCATTCGTGATTAAAAAAAGAATAAGGTGGCCACAGTGTATGGAAAGCACCAGAGCCCACCATTTCCTGGATGAGGAGCTCTAGTTCTGCAGGGATCTCCCTGGGGCCAGGGACATGCCTTTTGAAAGCTTTTTCTGGGTTTGTCAAGTCTGAGGCCTCCATCTGCCTGTGCACTGTGTTAGCTGCTCGCTGAGTTGCCAAATCCTTTCTAAAACTTTTGTCTGTGCTGTGGATAATTCATCTGAAGGCTGCAGTTAGGGAGCCAAGCATTATCAGTCATTACTGCTCATAAAGATAAGCCCAACTATGAGATGGGGGTACTGGAGGCCTCATTTCAGCTACATTCATGCAGTGAGATGATAAGAAGGGTCTGGGGAGAGGAGTAATGACTGGTAGGAGGGTGAGAGCGGGACAGAGCCAAAAGGGCTGTTGGTTCTGAGTTAAAAGAGCAGAGGGAGGGGTCTCTGGTCTGCACAGGTCCAGTGTCAGTTGGGTGGACTACAGGGTCTGCAGCTGACTTGCTGCATCCTTGGCTGCTTGGCTGATGAGTCCCTGTCTGTTTTGCCCTGCCAGAGTGTGTAGTAGCTCACAAGAGCATTTAAGTCTGTGCTGAGGTCTGTGCTGCCTCTTTTGAGATTCATTGTTTGGGGTTATTGGGGGACTTAGAGGGGCTTCACCTTTACACTGTCTGCAAAGTGCTGGCAGGTGCTCTGGCTTCCCTCTGGCTTCTCTGTCAGCAGAGGAAGCTGCTTAGCAGCTGGGGCAGTGTGTGCATGGGTGCTTGCGATGCTCTGGGCTTATAACTCCCAGCCTGTAACTTACTGTAGAGGAGCAGCAGCCTGCATGGATGAAGGCACCCCTTTGCTCCCAGGGGCTGCCTGTGCCCCATCTCATCTCACAGCTGTTGTTTCAGTTGCCTGCAGAGAAGCAGCTCTGCTCACTCGGTTTGAGAGTGAGAATACATTTGAGGAGAGGAAAGCAGGTTTGACCCATTTAAACTTTGCACTGCCCACCAGTCACCGTGGGAAATGTCCAGAACAGTTAATGTTTGGGGAGAGGATCAGAGCGTTGTCACCCTCTAGGAGAGATGTGGCAGCTTCTATGGTCACAGGGCACACCTGTATTAGTAGGTGGCTGTTCTAGAGTTGTCTTCAGTGATGGACAGAGTGCTTAGAGGAAGGGGAATGGAAGGGAGTCACAACAGTGTTACAAACATTCCTTCTTCTAGCTTGGGACCTAAGGGAGATGCTGCAGCTGCTCACGTAGCCTCACTCACCCCACTTCTGATACTTCTCATTGTGTCTTTCCTAGGCTGCCTCCCCTGGGCCCTGCTGCAGTGCTTAGGGCCCTGGGAGCGCCCTTCCAGTGCTCATTGGTCGGTGTGTGGGGTGGAGGGGCATGTGGCAGCAGTGCTGGGGAGTTCAGCAAATGTGCAGGGAGGGAGTCAACATAGGAATCGGCAAAGATCCCAGAGCTGCTCTGAATAATTGGAAAAGTGTTAGTGTAGCTGTTTTAGCATGTCTAAGTCTATGTAGTTATCTGTAGCTGCCTGGGAATGGTGATCTAGGTAGACATATAGCTCAGTTTTGATGAGGGCAGATAGAGCTGGAGCGGTCTTCATCTGTGGCTTGTTGAATAACAGAGGTTTAGGTGTCAGCGAATCCTCCCCTGAGACAGGTGAGCCTCAAATCCCCTTCACGTGGTAGTGGATTTTAACAGTTTGTTCACCAGCCATTAGTTGTGCTTATCAATGGTGGTTAAATTGCTATGTGTTCTGACAACACCTCAAGGAAAAGCTGAGATTGGTTTAGCTTGAAAAATGCCAGGAGCCCACTTCTTTTTCTGTAGGTTATCAGCTACCTGAAACAAAGTGTAGTGACATTGTCCCATGAGAGGAGTCTAGGGCCTTGATCTGTCTTTTGCCGAAGACTTCAAGACTGTACATGCGTTATGTGCTTTCCTAGCTAATTTGTTGAGAATTGTATTTAAATCTGCATTAAAATCTCCAGGAAAACATGCAGGTCTGTTTGTTCTCAGATGTCTTCTCCTCATTCGAGCTGCCTTTCACAGTTGTCTTCTCTGCATGCTTTCCTGTGCTCTTAGATTAATGAAAGTGTGTATGAACCCCAGTTACATGAAGTGTTAAAGTCACAGGAACATTTCAGGACAATCTGTATAAAGGAAAATTTTACATTTTATTTATATTTCATCATTGAATGGAGTATATAGAAGTTTGTTCATAATATATTAATTTGGCCTCTGTTGATTAATCAGCTATCAGAGATGGCAAGATGAGAAACCTATTAGTGGTCACCTTGGAAGTATGTCTCTGTTTCTGAGTTCAGTTTTAAATATCACACTCAAACAGTTAAATAATGGTTTCACCTGTAAAGCTTTTTATAAATCAGTCACAAATAGTTCTGATGCATTTGAAGGAAACAAATGTCATAACAATTCCATCTTTGTCATAGGGAAACTGCTGTGTTCTAAGGACAGATGTCCTTCCTGAGACAGTGTATGAAAAATACTTTTTTAATGACCATCTTTGTGAGCCAGGATGGCATATTGTACAGTAAACACCTTTTGCTGTAATGTTCAGACTTCAAATAATTGAAAAAAGGGCCAAGATACCACCAGAAGTACTGAACTCATTGGGAAAAAAGAGTAGTGTTCTGTTTGTTTTGGTTCTTTCCCTAAGCTCTGCTTTCCATTTCCCTACTCTAAATCTGATGTAAGAGCAACTCAGTTGACATCTCTGTGGATTCAACAAAGGTGAACTGAGAGCAGAATGAGACCCAACATCTCTGTAAGTATTGACAATTTTAAGTGACAACTAAGGATTTATGGTAGCAGTGTGGTTTTGAAAAAGTGGCTGCAGAAATAATCCAATGGTCCCCAGGACACAAACAAGGACGAATATCCAGAGAAACAGCCTGTCCACTACCATGGCAACATACTTCCAATCTTCAATGACCTGGAAGAAAAAGCCAATTAAAAATATTAGCAATTTGTCATATTCTTTTGCTCTTCCTCTTGCTAATGCTGAGTTTTGCTTTACAAAAATAAAAGTAAACAAATCTCAAAAGTTCAGGGAATAAACTGATTTTAGGCTTGAGAAGGGATTTTTCTCCTACAACCATTCTGGAGAAAAATACTGTAAAAATTTCATAGCTTTCTTGGATGCATCAGATACTGAACATGTCCGCCTGGTGGAAGCCAATCCGGAAGGACTCATAGTATAATCCAATTAAGGAATTTTTTTCTTTAATTTTAATTTGCAGATGCTAATAATCTCAACGGACAAAAATAGATGGTGTCTACTGCTGTTAAACAAGGTTAGCTTCAGAGTTCTTTTCTTATCAGCAGTCATCTTAATCAAGGGTTTTAATGCATATTAATACTGTTGCTTTTATTAAAATCCCTTTTTGCCTTGCATATGTTGTCTATGAAAGTCACTGCCTTAGGTTCTGTCAAACTGAAGTGACTCTCAGGCTCTTATTGGGGGAATATATCAATCTTCATTTGCATCTCAGGAATGATTATTTTTTTCCTCTCATTGATTCTTGTTGCACATGGGGCATCCTCACCTCAGTGGCTTTACCATACTTGTTGGTTATCTCATGTCTTACATTAGAACATGACGTATTTTTCCTTCAGTGCACACTTAATTTCCGGTGCTGCTAATGGGAATTATGCTCTTCTGAAATCATACTACAGTAAATGTACATGAACAGTTGTTATCAGACCATGATAATGAAGGAAGAAAGCAGAGATTAAAATCACTAATCTAGAAAAGTGATATGTGATATCAGAGGACCCTGTGTGAAAAGCACTCAATTAATTTTTAATGTATAAAATAATCTTGAAAATTGTTCTTAAATATCAAGTAGAAGCTTTGTAGATCCTTTAGTATGCAACACATTCTTGCAAGCATTTCTGAGCTATTAGAAAACTTTTTTTTTTGTGCTATGGAGCCTGCTTCTGTTCAGTCAGTTTCAATGTTTATGAGCTCATGTCTAATGTTAATAGCTGATCTTCTTTATTTATATTGACAGTAATTTGAGTTAATAGAAAACATGAACTGCACAGCAGCATGCTCCTCAAGGGACTTCTGCAAGATTAGAAACCAGACTTTATTTAATTTGCTCAGCTGAGGGAGGGAAGAGCACAGCAGGAATTGAGAACCTGGAGTCTGACTGGAATCTGGGTCAGAGAGAGGACACTGGGAGGAATGAGGATTATTTTTCCTAACCATAGGTGCTTGTCTAAACAAAACTCTGAACCATCTTGAGTTTTTCCAAGCATTATTCACGGTGTTATTTGTGTTGGCTTTAGTGTACTAGCTAGTAGTGCGTGAGTAGGGCAAGTGAATAGGGCAGCAGCAGCACTGCTTAAACACGCCCTGGATAAAGTGCTTCCTATAGCCAGTAATGAGTCTGATTTACCACACATGAAAGTCTCAACTGTGCTGATATTAGGATTTCGATCCTATCCGTTGTGTTTGCTGTATGAGGACAGATATGTTAGCCCGGAGGGGGTGTTTGCAAAGGCATTTTACCAGTTTTAATAATTCCTCCTTCTGTGCCCAATTAGATAAATAAATGCTTGAGCTGCAAGTAGTTTGATTCTGGTTAACATGGCCTGGCCATGGGTTGAGTCCCAGTCTTAATGAATACAATGGGGAAAAATATTCTTTTTTTGACGT
>WKFP01014374.1:45451-251799 GCA_011057875.1 Pterocles orientalis | reverse complement strand
TACTACTTGAATTTGTCAGAGTTTTTTCAAGGATGTTTAATGACTTACTGGGCAGTCAACATTCTCTCTTTGTAGAAACAGCCATGTTACTTTTCATGAGAGTAACAGTGTTTACCAAATTGCTATTCATTAAGTTCTTTTAATGGCAAAAATTATTTCCTCTTATAAACTATAGCTAGAATCTCTCTAACAACTTTAGATTGCCTAGGGAGTTCAAAGATGCTTTCTGAAGAACAGTGTGTTACAGAGGGGGACAGGAGGTGAAGTTTGGAAAGACTGGGATGATTTCTCGTTTTTACTTACACTCTGGTCGTCATCATCACTTTTCATGTGCCTTGCTATAAAAGTGACTCCATCAATTGCTTCTTGGACTTCAGGAGAAAATTTCATGCCTGTTCTTAACCTAAAATCTCGATGACTGCTGACATTGTCAAGAGTCTCAGTGATTTTCATGTCATATTTTTTGGCAGAGGCTGTATTCAAAAAATAGGTAGAGTTCTTGTAGAAGTCAGCTGTCTCCATACAAGGATTCTCTGATTTTGTCTTTTTGCACTTGCACAGCTTTTGCCGTGGAGAATTATTTTCTGGACGCTTCATGAACAGATAGGATGGGAGTCTTTCAAGGAAAACCAGCTTTACCCAGGGGGGCATAGTATGAGTACTTGGAGATCTGTGGTGGACATTGAGTACACAGACACTGGTAACTATTGAGAAGGTCACTAGTACCATAGTAAACATGAGATACTTCCCAATCAGTGGAACATCTAGAGATGTTGGAGGGACGATTTTGGAGATCAGGAGGAGGAACACAGTCAAGGCAAGCAACACAGATATGCATAAGGTCATTTTTTCACCACAGTCTGAAGGCAAGTAGAACACCAGGATGGCTAAGGACGTAATTAGCACACAGGGGATGATAAGATTGATGGTATAAAAAAGAGGTTTCCTTTTAATAATGAAGTCATATGTCACATCGACATAACTGGGGTCCAAAGGATTTACAGTCCTTCTTCCTGGGAGTGCTACAATGTCCCACTCTCCACTTGGCGTAAAGTCATCCATGCTTCCCATGGGAGTTTTAAGAACCATATCAATTTCTGTATGATCGTATGTCCAAGACCGGAACTTTAATGTGCAGTTCTGTTGATCAAATGGGAAATGCTTAACTTCAATCTTGCAGGCACTCTTGTAAATGGCTGGTGGCAACCAGCGAATGCTTCCGTTGTTCTTTACAACTGCATTTGTGTATAGCGAAACTTCGTATGTGCCATCCGCACTAATGAAACGAGGAAAGAAAAAGGATAGAAGAGAATAAAAAATTAAGAGAAAAAACATAGTTCAAAACAGAGGAGCTCTGGCATTCTTGGTCTTCTGGGCCTCAGTTGCTTCTAGAATCAAAGTTTAGTAATATTTTGATTTTGAAATCTATGTTGTAGGGAGTTATAACTTGATAGGGATATCAATGTATGCTTTTCTCCCAATCAGATAATTTATATTTGGTCTAATACTTACAAAAAGTATTTTATAAAATTATTATTAAATAACAAATATACATCTCTGTTTCATCCAATGAACTTAAAGTGTTTTGTAAATATTTGTTACAGTAATTAAGGCTCACTTAATCTCTGAACGCTGAGTAGAAATGAGATCATCCAGCATGAAAATTGAGGTACTTTTGATCTGGAACACTGACACTGCTAAGAGCACACAACAGCACTCCTAAATGATGAGCAGTGTTAGTTAGAAAGGCAGGGAGAGTGTAGGCAGAGGAAATGTAATTATATGGTTTATAATTTGTCACCTCACTCCAGTTAATGTTCACTGTTACAAAACCAGAACAGACAAGCAACAGTGTTCTTAGTGCCCACAAATAATCTTGGCTTTGTATCTCTTCCAACTGCTCAACTTCCACCAGGAGAGCCTTCTATGTTGTGATGGGCCCTCTGATTCAGGGAGAAGATCATCATCAGTCAGCGGTCAGTATCTTCTCCTGTCCAGTGTTTCTGGGCAAACGACTTACTGCTGTTTAACCTATGAAGTATCCTGAGATAGAAATGTGGAGTGGTCAATTGCTGATAAATATTTTTGAAATTTAGTGTTTCTCAGCATATTCACTGCATCTTCTTAAGTGTGCTATGTAACATCTTTCAAACTCAGACAATCAGACTACCAAAGTGTAACAATGGGAAGGAGCAACTGTTAGTGACTCTTGGCAGATCAGGAAACTCAAAGGTTTATTTCTATATTGATCAATCACTTTTATTAAAAACTATGTTAGCCACTTTGTTAGACAGCAAAAAAGAGTCTGGACTAGTTACATCCCATGTGCTTTCCTTTTGTTAAACAAATATATATGTAAAGAAATGCACATAACCTAAAGACAGTATGTTATCTGCAAAAATAGAAGACCAAACTTACTGCAAGCGTAAACAAATGAAGTTCGACTGTGGTTAAGTAGCACCCTTTCACTTGAGGGGAAAGTTGCTCCTTTAAAGTTAATAAAAAGTCTAATGAGTCTCTTGTTTGTTGACAAGACATAATGGAAAAGAGAGCTATTGCAGTGCGAAAGTTGAGTATTTTTTTTTATAAGCAGGGAAGTGCTACAAGTACCCAAGGTTTGGCTTATGTGTAGCTGCTCTGCAGATTGGTTGCATTTGGCTCTGGAAAGGTCTCATGTTGCAAATCCTCACACCTGGCGCTGAGCTGAGGCCTTTGTAGCTAATTCATGTACACAGTGAAACAACCAGACGCAGAAAAGTGAGTGGCTACAACATACAGGTGTCATTAGTTCATTGCCAATGGCTGCTTTTTAGTAAAGAAATTGTATTTTGTTTCTCACATGTCTGTATCTTGCTGAGTTAGGATTACCATTAAGCCATTCAGTGCACTGGGTAGACTCCTGGGCAGAGAATACAGAGGTTCTTCTGGCCCAGCAGTGGGACAGAGGCTGGGCTGCTGGTGCCACCTGAGTGCCCTCTGCAGCCCTGTGCACCATCTGCTGACAGAGCTGTGGGGCCTGGGGATGCTATTTGTGTTTTCCTTAGCACCTTCTTGAACTGACTGATGCCTGTGAAACATTGCTTCAGCAACAGAAAGCTCTGGAGGTTGTCCTTTATCTAAAATTTTAATTTGAAGCTTTGTGCTAATCTAAAAATCCAATATGGTGAGGCTAAAAGCTTGTTCCTGTACATTTAAGAAGCCTTTTAAAACTGTTTTTTTCCATTCTAACAGTCCATTAAATTGTGTCGTTTGGGAAATAAGGAAGAAAGAAGCAGAGGGCGGGACAAGATTTGACCAGGCAGAGTACATCCTAATCCACCACCTGAATTATTTTGTGACTAATACAATAGTTTTAAGTATGTCTCAAATCTGATTTCCAGGAGTAGGATTCCATGGACTTAGTTACATGTAAACTTCTTAGGCTTCCTGTCTGTATATGTGTATAAAGCATCATGTGTTCATGAATTCATTGGTTTTCGAAGTATCATGAAAGTATATTGTAAGTTTTTATTTTTTTTTAATATCATCCACTTCAAGGCTTTGCTAGACTTAAAACAAAATTGGCAGTTAGGTGTTAGCTGGAAAGAAGAACCAAAGTATGCTCTAGCGCCAAGCTTTTATGTTTCTCAGTACTGTAAAGCAATGGGTTCTAATATTGCCAAATTTATTATGTATTCTTATAATTGGGTTTTTTAAAGTCCTTTATTAAAATAGAAGAAAATTTGTTTGTGTAAATGAATAATGACTCATGGAGTTCTGGTACATGGGAACTTTGTAACAGATTTGCGTCCTAGAATCTGTGGTGGAAGAGGGGGAAGAAGTAGGAGACAAATATGTAGCTCAGAACCTAAGATGTCCGAAAGAATTCCAGATGTCTTGTCTTCTTACAAACATGACCAGCATACAGCTACACTTGTGCTTACAACTCATGCTTTCCATATAGTCTAGTTTGACATAGATCTGAACCTCAGTTGTGAGCCTTGTCACAGATCCTCAAGTTGTGTAACAGCTCGTACTGCTGGCATTCTCCAGATCTGCTGGAATTTCTTTAGCCAAAACCCTGTTTTTACTAAAATTATCTTTGAGGCCAGTACCCCAGTCAGATACACTTGATACTGGCTAAAAGTTGCAAAATTCAGTTTTAGAATTTTATCAGACCTACTTAATTGGTTCTGATCCTTGTTTCTTGGTACATGGTTAAAATTTTCTTTACTGTCTGCAAAAACAGAAGTTTTACTTACTTATTGTAAAGCACAACGTCTGGCAACCAGATATGTTTTACAGGTATTCTCAGCTTATTTATTCCGTCATAGTCAGAGGGCCTCCAAGCCAAACGATAATCAATCCACTCCTAAGAGAAGAATTATATGTTAGTGATGGAAGTATCTAGACAAGCACTAACAAAACAATCACGGTGATGCCATGAAAGCAGTTGTATTTGTGGTTTGCAAGAGCATGTCTCTGCAGGTTTGGTTACCTGGTTCAGCCAGACGTTTGTAATCATGATCTGCTCCCGTTCATTCTGCAGGGAAAAAGAGAGGGAGAAGTTGTTCTCCAAAATGTTTCACTTTATTGCAGTAGTAAGATTTATTCTGTAGGCTTTTGAGGATATTTCCAACTGCACAGAATTATTTCATGTCTCCTGGCAAGATGGCCAGTCTTGTGCATGTACTGATGATAAAGAGTAACCCCACGAGTGCAGAGCTCCAAGCAGCGTTTAGCGAGGACAGTTGTGACTGGAGTACATGTGGCTGTTTGGGGACAATTACCACTGCCCTGCAGAGCTGATTCTTCCCGACTCCGTACGATATACGTACAGCATATCCTGTATAAATCAGCCTGCACATGTGTATGAAAGCTATCTGTTTGTACAGTTCCCCTTATTTCTGTTTCATCAGTGTCACTCTCTTTTCCTCTTGAATTTCAGGATGTAAATTATATAGGTCTCTTAAAGTTTGCAGCAGTCCAGTCAGTGGCCCAGACACAAATTCTGGTGGGGGAGGCAGTCATCTGTAACCTCTTTTTCATCTGGGGAGAGAGCAGCAGAGTTGAAAGCCATGATTCAGGAAATAATTCCCACTTATTTGCTGGATCTTGTTCCCACTGCAGTTAACACTAAACCTCTTTTGACACTGTGTGTTTGTATTTGGAAGAACTGTTAAGCACATGCTAACCTTGTGAGTGAAAATGTCTTTCAGACAGAAGTAATTTTTATTGAATATGAGGAGTTGCTTATATGAGGATTGTTTAACCATATTAAGCTATTCCAGCCAGAACTAGTGTGACTTTTTCTTTACAACATATCACTATTCTTTGCTGATATACCTGATATGTCATGATCTCCCTGGTGTAGCTGCATTCTGAAGTATAAAACCAGTAAATTGCATGAATGGGCCCTGCCTACTAACTATTATTACATAAACGAGAAACTACAGGGACATAGTAATACCAGTATGAGTTTTACTTCAAGTGCTGTGCAGGTAAGTAAAGAATAAAAGGGATGGCCTGATTTGAACTTACCACGCTGATGAGCTGTGCCAGGGAAACATGCAGTTCTATAGATACTAACTGGGATGAGTTGACAGCTGGTCGAATTAACTTATTGTACCTGTCAGGACTCAGTAGGTGGTTCATTAGCTTTTCTTCAGCATCGGCTGCGGTGCTTCCTGTAAAACATCACGTAACAGGCTTATAGGAGGGAGACCAAATGACATGATGTAGGGATCACAGAATTTCTGTGCATCAGGTTCTCTTCATGAAATGATGAGGGCTTTTGCTTTTCTGAAGACTGTAGGCTTGTGTGAACAGGATGTAGTGCTTGCACCAAGGTCTGTTCTGCTGAAGTTGACTGTCTTTCACAGAGTGTAGCTCAAAGCAGGTAAATAGGAACACTCTCGTTCTTTCGTAGTAAAGTTTGATGCTCAAATTGATAGATACTTTTGGGAGTACATTCAGAAATAGAAACTGGGAGCAAACCACCCTTTTAATAATGGAGGAAGATCATTCCAATGATTGAAATGCAGGGAGTCCAGCTGTGACTTCTCTCTTTAAGGTCGTAGGAGTCAGAGTTGCAGGCACACATACAAGTTGAAAGACACTGATCTGTGTAGAGAAAACTAGGGGATGAGCTGCAGGAGTCAAAGGTTTTTTTGATAATTGGGAGCTCTTTGGTAGCTAGTGATGTTTATGTTTCAGAATTATTTTATTTGAAAAGCTGAGGCAGTATGTAAGGCTTGTTTTATGTGGAAACAACTTGATTTATGGACTAGCACAAATACAGTAAATCTTGGCTGACCAAAGCGGGAGTTCAATGACTCTGAAATACAGTATCTGCAGGATGCTATCAAACAAGCCTAAACATTCTCCATGGAGCAGAACAATTTATGGCACAACCCCAGAGGTAACTGCATCTTTTCCCATGTTCTTGCATGTGCTTTTTAAAGCCGTTCTAGTGAAGTTTTCAGACCACTATTGACCATGTAATAATACTGATGGCTATGGTCCTGGTGACATCCAACAGATTTGACCCAGAGAGATTCTGTTGTGTGTCAAGTAATTCTGTGTTGTGTTATTCAGCTGACAGTGATGGACACAGGTGTTAATAAAAATAGATTCTCGTCCAATTAATAGAACGACTGTTCTGTAGAAAAGACACCTAACTCAACCCTAGATACTGCAGAAGTGAGGATAGTGTCCTTATAGCATACTTGCTTCATTATTCCCCAGAGCCGTTCCACAAAGTAAAAACCACTGGCCGTGCAAGCATTTTCAATTTGTGGAACATTAATTTGTTATGGTTTTTTGTTTTAGCATGTCTATGAGATCCAGAGAAAGGCAAACATCAAAAGGCCAGGATCACATAAGCAAGCAAAGTTTGTGTGCGTTTCTAGAAGGTGCCTAATTTCCATGTGAACTGGGCTGTAATTTGCTAGGGGGAACAAGTCTCTCTTGAAACTTGGTATTTCTGAATTCCCATCAGATTAAAAAAGTACTATAAGAACTTCCTGTTTCTGCTCCAGTAAGAAGGTGGAGAGGCATAAAAGGAAACATCCTGGAACAGATTTTTCACATCTAAGAACAGCTTTGACTCAAGCTCTGGGAGAAGGTTGAGATAAACACCAGGCTTGTTTTAATTCTTTCAAGACCAGCATATGCTATTGGTAGCACAATTTTGTCACTTATACTTAACCATAACATTGTTCTTCAGAATAGGTTTCTCAAATACTTCCCAAGCCATTTGGGAAAACAAATTTGGATGAATACATCTGTGTTTTTAGGGTCAGTTTGTTTTTTGATTCACACTTGCTTTGTACCTCCCTGCAAGTAATTATAAAAGCCCTGGTGTCATATGATATTTTAATATTACATTTGTTCTCAATGTAAGCCTGCCTAATCAAAGACTTACCAAGCTAGAGCTATGCTGATCCTTGCTAAGCTCTGGATTCTGTTTTTTCTTGTGTATTGCAATCAAGACAGAGATTAATTTGATACTGTGAAGAAAATGGGGCCACACTCCTGGAATGAATTGGTCTGTTTATAAGGATAGGTGAGAAGCTTTGTGGTAGCTAGAGAGAATCTTGGCTAAAGTTATTTTATTGTGGTGTGTTTTTTTTTTTAACAAACATTCTGCTGCTGCATATGTAAGTGACAGAAGCAGATGGCTATAATTCAAATGTATGTGAATTGACACTTAGTTTGTTTCATACAGGGGTCACTGCTGCTAGCAAAGACAGTGAATTCTTATTTGAATTGTTGAATATGTTTTCACTGTGTTGTCATCTTTTTCTGTAAATATTCTAGCATATGGAATATTTGCTAAACAGTGAGTAAGAAGTAGAAACTGCAGAATATTTGCAGAAAGCTAATTCTGAATTTGTAATAACCCTGTTCTCTGAAACCTGGTTTTAGCAATCATAGTTGTCTGGTCTGCAAATCGGAACATTGCGCGGGGTCTGCATGTCTGATGAGAACAGCTCAGATTCAAAGTACTGATTCTGTCAATGAACTTTATGCAGATGAATGACAGGCCACGACTTAATTATAAAAAATGATCTGTTAAATAATGAATCCCTTTAAGAAATTATCTGTTCAGAGGGAAGAGGTTCCTGTGTTGAATAATTATTTATCAAATTGCTATCCTATCCCAGCCTTTAAATAACTTAATAATCAGAAATAAAGATCGAAGGGGCTGTTTGCTTGTCTCACTCGGATGTCTGGATTAATTACCACTAGATGTCAGCGGTGCACTGCTTAAAGGTTGCTAAAGTCAATATCTCTGTAAATAATGTGTAAAAATGAGTGGTTCTTGTATAATTTATATTTCTATAGTCTATTCTCCATTACCAGTCTACATTTTAACAGATGATACCTAATGAGAATAAAATTTCAAGGTATTCAAGTTAATCTTTTTTATGTATTTCATGATGTCAGTAGCCGTGCATTTGAAACCCTCTTTTTCCTCTTGGAGTGGGAAGAAATGGAAGTGCACAGCTTCCCTCACAAACTGTTCTTTTCCAAATAGCAGTAATCACCAGGAGTGTTCCAGAGAGTAGACCGATGCTTTTAGACAAATTATTTTAATAAGAATCATCAACCCCCCTAATTTGGCGGTGGAGTATTTTTTTTGTGTGTACTGAAAGCAGTAATAGAGAAAGCACATTGGGGTGGATCCTGAGCTAGGGAAATTGTTTTAGCTTCACTGAACATGCTACACATCTGCTCCATGATGAGAGCAAATTGCTACATAACTTGCAGCACACTTTCTGCAGTAAGTGTGCTCTGCGGGAGTATGACCATTTAAAAAAAATTGCACCAGGATGCTTCCAATTTCACAGCAAAAGAAGCAAAACCACAGACTTCATTGACTCCCTGTGCAAATTTTCCTTTTTACATGGTCTAATTTAAATATAGAAAATGAAATAACTGGGTATCCTGTGTTATGTTCTTTATTTTCAGTGTAATGACAAATATGTTGGAGTGATTTCCACAGAGCAGAATAAAGAACAATGTTGCCAAATACAGGCAAGTGCACTGTTATCATTGTCGAAACTGCAAAATTTAACATAAGGCGTTTGCTTCATTTCCCTGACTTCAGTTATTTTAATAAAAGTTGAAATAGCATTTGTCTAGAAATAATATATTGTAGTATATATTGTCATTTTTGTTCTTTCCTCTCTCTCACAAATAACTTATGAGGACCCTGGTGACATACCAAATTCCAATCTGTAATTAGTAAAGAGCAAGCGAGAAGCAGCAATAAGACAAAACCATTATCTTCTCTGAAATGACTTTGTGATGTTGTTACTTTTCATCTGACTCTCAAGTAAAAAGATTATATCTTAGAACAACGGTCGCTCATTTGGAACGCTTACAGTTCCCATGGAAGTAATGGTGAATTTACTGTATTTTAAGGCCTGTTTTAATTTTTACACTGCAATTAATGCAAATAGAAAGGAAATACCAATGGGTTTAGAAGTGTGTATTCTAAGACTCTAAATTAGGCCCTCTTCATTTGTTATAAAGCAGATGTTTTCCGAAGTTGCCTTTCAGTGGCTGAAGAAACAAAATGACTGTGGGATGGATAGGTAGTTATGGGAAATATGTGATTTTTGTCTCAGTTCAATTTCAGCCAGTTTCACTCTGAATAATTCAGTGCAGTCTCTCCAGGGGAAGAAGCTCCCACGGTAAATGCACTATTTCATGCTGCTGTCTGGCTGTGCCTGTTGGCTAAAACATGCACAAGAAATTCTGGCAGACTAAAGAAAATGTTCTTAATGTACATTTGGTTTCTTTTTAGCATATATTTATATATTTAAGCTTAATTTAAACTATTTACATACTAATCAAACAATTAGGAAGTATAAACTTTGCAATGTATCTGAACTTGAATTGTAGAGGAATGAGATCTGTTTTATTTATGGTTCATGTCATGGTTCATTTTTTATTTTTTCACTCTCGGTACAATACGTGCTTTTCCCATCACAAATGATCTTGGGAGCATCTAAAGGCTTATTATTTAGTGATTATCATTTTCATCTCCTACTGGTCTGTCATTTTAAGTCCAGCTTACTGTCTATCTATATCCATGGTAGTGGATTTGCTGATACTGAACAAGCCAGAAACAACACTAAAATAATCAATTTCATGCATTTTCTTAAAGTCTGCAGCCTACTGAGGTGACAGTCTGAGAGCTTATATCACAGACCTACCTCCTAGCCCCCAAAGCTATCGCTGTTCTGCAAACTGTATCTGAAAGAAAAGATCACTTACCGTTAAAATAAAAGGAGACCACTACAAAGAGAGAGAGGGTGTACGTATTCCTCATGGCAATAATGAGAAGAAGGTGGATTACTGATCTTCAATTAAGACAGCTGGCAATAGACTGTTGTCAGGGATGCACGAGAGAGAGATGTAAAAGCAAACCAGAATCTTGGAGGTATTAAATGCCTGGAAAGAGACAGGCAGTAGGACCTGGCAGAAGCATTCTGCCAAGTGGAGTTTTCATGAGCGCAGTGGTCCCTCCCCCTTTGCAGCTGTTTAAAGAGCTTTGTGAAGAGGAAAAGCACATAAGAAAGAGGGAAGATAATGTGATAATGTTGAATAAGAGGAAATGAAAGATGAAGCTAAGGAACATGACCTGCAAAATACAATCTTGCTACTAGACATTTAGAAGGCTTTCTGGTTAGTAAGTTCAATGGGTGGGAACAGCTGTAGGAAGAGCTGGATATAACTTTGTACCATAAGACCTGTTAGTGAAAGACACATTAATAAATTATAGCCCTAGCAGAGGGTAGTTTTCAGTGTCAAGAGAACAAGCTGATTGCCTACTGCTAACCCTTTCCCTCTCCAAGGCCCACACATGTGGTCTCTCTGAACTAGAACTCCAAAAGACTTTTCGGGAGCAGCAGGAGAAGACCAGGCAATTTGTTGTCATTAGCGTTTGACAGGATTTTTAGAAGAAACCTAAAGCAGCCTGTTGAAAAAAAGCGATAGCTATAAAGACACTCCAGAGGAGCATCAGAGAAATGATATGGAAGTCATCTTTTACAGCTGAAGGGTTCATCAGGCTATAGAGCATAATCTGTTTTGGGACTTGCTATGGGAAGATGTGTGTAGAAGGAAGAATTTATGTGCCCTTTGCAAGCAGTGTAGGACAGGCTGAAGTCCCTGGATAGAAAAGGAATGTGCTAATCTTCTAAATACTGTTTTATCTCCATATTGAGGTTCCTCTCTGCTTCATCTGGTCAAAGGATGCAGTTCTGCTCAGCTCCCAACAGTTTAACATAATTGGCTGGGGTGGAGGCATTCCTGATTTACCAGCATAACATATCAGACTTCTGCATCTAGCACGGGTGCTACCTGACTGGGGCTCTTTGGAGAAGGTCACCTGCTGCTGGTTTTGAGTGAGCTGTCAGTGTAGTGTTGAACAACTCATTGCTTTCTCCTTAAGTGTTTTAGCTACCCTCTTTTTTTCACTAAATAGACTGGTATGTTATAACTTTGTCTTTAAAGGAGCTGCTGTCAGAGGTAGCCTAATACGTAAACAGACTCTACTAAAATTTCTTGAAATTGTACTGTCTACAATCTATCTAACTCCTCTAAACAATCTATTTATTATTTTCAACTCATCTTTTTAGAGTAGGAGTATGGATTGAGTGAGGCAAAAGGAGAAGCATGCACTGCATGGACTCCTACTTGGATAAAACAAGCTGTTACAAGTCAGCTTTGATGAAGTGGCTTGTGCTGTTGCCTTCACTTACTCGGAAGACTCAAGGTATGTGAGCTATCCCATATCTTTCACTGAGGATTCCCAATAGTTCTTTAAAAAGCTTGCAGCCTTCTACCATGAGAAGGATGGCTTGTACGTTCTCACCTTTCTTCACCTGCAATCTCAAACAATTTCCTTTAATATACCTTTAATATAAAATCCTCAGTTATAATCTCTGAAGTTGTATAGCGATTTTAACTTTAAAAAGTAGAAAACTTTGATCTAACTACTAAACTTTTTAATATGTATATACCTGTGATCACTTTGTCTAGAAATTGAATTATTGCATCTTAATGCTATGCAAACATTACAGATGATAAAAAGTTCTGTGGACTATGTAGGAATTGATGGCTGATGATTTCTGTATACTCAAAAATTTTAACAGGAGGACAATGGTTTAGGTGAGACAAACAGGAGAACAGTCATTGTGGGGCCATCTACTTGGATAAAAAAACCAGTGCAGTCATAGTGAGTACATGCAAATAGATTAACTGCATGAAAATACAACACTGTTTCTGTGCTTTCTTCCAGCATTTAATTAACAGCATGTAGAAATGAAGCCTTTCCACAGAAAATTACCCTCTTGTCACAAACCCCAGGGGGTATGTCCCAAGCAAAGTATTTATGCTGGGCCCTCCAATTCTTGCTTTTCACTACAGTGTGCTTGGCTTGTACCTTGTCAGGGGCTTGTGTGGTCACAGATGTTGCTGTGCTCCTGAGACTGCTGGGAAATGTTGTCTTTGGGAACAGGGAATTGCTCTCAAGAAGCTGCTAAGAATATGTTTATACAAAGCACCAGTCTGCTGGGAAAGAAAGACTGCATCTGTTTCTCTGTTTTTACTTTCTGATATCTGACCTATTTCTCCTCAAAGGCAAATCTTCCATCCGCTAATCCAGCTCTGTGCTTTTGCAGTGGTTACAGGAGTAACAGATGTATGGACCCTGAAGTCTTTGCACTTGTACCATCTACACTGCTTGATGCTTGAGAGTTGAGTAGCAGCTCAAGGTGTAAAAAAACAGATTGGGATTGCTTCACCAAAGCAGTGAGCCATCACAGAGCCAAAAGGTCCCACATTATTTGCCAATTGCACTATTTTTGGTGCTGAAGCTGAGGAGGACAGGGAGAATTACCACAGCTGGTTTTGTTCTCTCTGGCCACATTGCTTCCTTTCACATTTACTTGTGTTATAGAATCATGGAATGGTTTGGGTTGGAAGGGACCTTATAGATCATTGAGTTCCAACCCCCTACTGTGGGCAGGGACACCTCCCACTAGCCCAGGTTGCTCACAGCCACATCCAGTCTGGCCTTGAACCCCTCCAGGGATGGGGCATCTGCAGCTTCTCTGGGCAACCTGTGCCACTGCCTCACCACCCTCACAGTGAAAAATTTCTTCCTAATATCTAATCTAAGTCTGCCCTCTTTCAGCTTATAACTGTTACCCCTTGTTCTCTCACTACACTCCCTGATCGAGAGTGCCTCCCCATCTCTCCTGTAGGCCCCCCTCAGGTAGCGGTAGGCTGCTGTTGTGGTCTTCTGTGATCACTTGTGCTATGCAGTTGTTTTCCCCACAGTGATACTGCAGGATTCCATTTGTTTGTTACCTTGAGATCCTGAAATGAAAATCCTTCTTAGGAGATGCTAACATATGTGATATTCTGGATTTGCATGTTAATACACCATGCAAGCATGGGAATAGCATGGCAGAGAGCCATCCGCTGAACTGGCTGGGGGTTTGTTCTGGTACTGTAATGCTTTGCATGCCCTAGGGTATTAGAGGTCTTAGGTACATGAGGAATGCATGATGTCCAAGTGTCCAAGAAAATCGGCAGTCCCCTTTTGTGGATTTATCACGGTGATTTCAAGCTGCCACTTGCATTAGGAAAGAACCAGACAGATATGCTGTAGCTTTCAAAGTGGAAGCAACCTGCGTGCAGTTGGCATCCTTAATGAGACAGGTACAGGGAGATTGCTGCAAAAATAAATGCTTTCAGGTAGAAAGCCACAATTAGTTTCCAGTAGTTGTGACACTGAAATGAAGTTCAGGGCCAAGCTCATGGCTAAATTGAATTGATAAAGGACTTCAGATCAGCTTGTTGAATGCTGGCCTTACAGAACCCATAGGACTGACTTACTGTTGCACTAGCAGAAAGCTGTCACTTTCTGGTTGAAAGTTGCTACAGAAAATGTCAACTAATGGTAAATTTTGCTTTTCTAGCACCTTACGTCTGAGTGAACTTGAATGATATCTGCCAAGGTCCTGGCTCATCTCATCAACAGCAAGACATGCTTCTCTCTCTGATTGACTGAAAAATGAAACTCCTTACAAGTAACTTTTGCAAATGTCCACCATGGCCCCCTGCAGGTAAAATCATAGTTTTCCCTACTCACCACTGTCTAAATGAGCTCACTGAACAGCTGTGCTGGAGCTAACATTCTGCATTCCTGGAATTTTTTTTCTTTATAAATGCACTTATGGTCCTCTTAGAGATGTGAGATACCTCAGCCATTCTGGTGCCGTTTTTGGGGTAAGCTGTCCTGCTGCAGCTTCATTTAACAGTGCTGTAGTGTGTCTGGATTTAAAGTCTGCAAGGTAAAACAATACTGTGGCACTGTAGTTCCAGTAACTGTCAGCTGGATGAGCCTAGCTGGGTCCTCACACAAAACATCTGTTGGTAGAAATCAGTGGGAAGGGCAAGGATTTATGGAATGTTTGGGCTGTTGTAATCTAAAGCTTTGGAATTCAGTAAGCTTTTTTGGATTAGTAGATGCTCTATGCTGGAAAACTAGTTTTCATCCAGAGGCTTACTGAACAGTGATGGACCACGTCTGTATGTGAAATTGTGTCATAAAATTCATTTCCTACAGCATCTCTGTAATTAGATTTGCCTTGCCCAATGGGTTCTAACGAATATCTACAAGTATTTGTAATAAGCTGTCTTCAGGCAAGGTGTAATACTGTCATGCTTTTGTAAATGGCACTCAGAAACAGAACTGTGGATTCTAACAAGTTCTAAGGTAAATAACACTCCTTTAAAGTTTCAAACGATGGTTGGTGCCTGATATGCCATCACATTAGAATCTTCTCCAAACTCACAAAATGTTCCAGAGAATTGCCACTGATAGCGCTGTGACAATGTTAATAACATGAAGTATGCATACAGATGACTTGGCAGCAGTGGATGCGATTTCAGCTTTCATTGTGAAAATATGAATGATTATGGATCAAGGAAAAGCCACCTTTCTGCTCTGGAATATGTCTGATGGCAGACAAATTCACTCCTGGAAAAACAATGCTTTCCTTTTCTGGTTAATTTTTGAGAGTTGTCACCATATGCTTTGTGAGCCAGCAGGTGGGTTATGTTTTTGGAGTATTTAAGGCAGCAATGTTAAAGCCTCTAACACTCACTGATTGTCATCAACATCTTTAACTTCCAAACTGCACGAGTGTCACAAGTCCAGAGAGTTCTCCAAAGCACTGCAGAAGCAGCTGCTGAGGGTGGTTATGCTATTTTGAAGCTGATGCTTTTATTTTTATCAGTCTGTTTCCCTTCCTCTTGCATACTTTGAGATTTGTTGCAGGGTAACCTGTTGACTGCCCAAGATATGACTGGCAAACAGTCATATATTCTTGGAAAACATTGTAAATGAAGCCGTACCCATTCTTGCTATGCCTACATTCTGTATGAAATTAATAAAAAGGGGCTAACTATGTGCGTGTTTAAGAACACATCTTCACCAATACCAGTGTATTCCTATATGTAGTGTAAGCATTTTTGTGTGCTTTTACTTTTTGAAGTAAAAACTCTAAATTTAAGTTCCAGGAGTAGGAAGCTCTATTTCTTACGTTTGTCTACCTTGCTACATTGTTGTGACTAAGGAACTGTGCTTCCTTGCCTGCCAAATCACTGTAATTGATGCCCAGTTTCTACTTTTAATGGTAGAGTGTGTTACACTTCTTAGTAAAGGTCCAGTTATAAGTTTTTCATATTTGCAGCTAGATTCAGTAGATTTGCCCCTTTTAATCCTAATCACTTGATTCTGCTTTACCAAACTGAACCTAAGGGTCAGTTAGTTAAGATTTATTTCCAGCTTTTTCAGTATTTATACCTTTCTGCTGAACCATCTGGAATGTCCTATAGCAAAATCCTACAGCAAACAACTGTTTACTATGGGTGCCAAAAATCATAGTGTGTAGTGTTCGTATGAAATGAAGCATATCTACCCCAAGAGTAAAGACAGCAGCCTGTGCTAAGGCAAATACACATTCAACTATGCAGATTGCAATTTAAACACTGTTTACTACTACTGTGTTTTCTGCACTAACTGCTAAGCTGTTGAGAAAAGCTCTAAAAGTAGATGCTATAAATAAATCACACATGATGTTTTCAAGCTGTGTATGGAATTTAATGTTACGGGCCCAGACCTGCAGATCTTGCTCAGACTGTAGTGTGATGTGAGGTTTATCTATGAGGTTGGCAGATTTTGTACCACAGTGTTGTATTAGAAGGATCACTGTATTTTTGGCAGTAAAATGATTTTTCTTCTCAAGATGCCTCTATAATACTGCAGGATGCTAATAGCAGTAGATAAGTTCCTGGCGCATATATGGTCATCTGGAAAACCCGGCAGTGCTGTGGTGCAGAGCACATGTCACTGCACAGTTGTGAAGAATTTTTCTTGATTTCTAACCATCACTTTTCTTCACTGAGGCACGCTTGCGCGTTGATACCTCCTTCCTTACTTTCACTGTGTCAGGCCCATGTCAAGATAATAACGGGGTTTTGTACACTGGGGCACTTAGCGTGGGGCATTGGCATGTGTGGGTTATTCTTCTGGTACTGAGATATCTTGTGTGCCAGAAAAAAACCCAAACCTGCAACTGTTTGTGGCAGATGCCAAAGGTTTCACTCTTGCACCTATGATGGAGGGAATCGAAACAGCTGTGTCTGCACATCCCTTCAGATGGAAGAGTAGGATAAGAGTGAATGACAATGGTGCCGTTTGAGATTGACCTTTTTATTTGGGACTCCTACATTTCAAAATGAGCAAATTTGAAAAGTGCAGAAAAAAATGGAGGGCCTTAGGATACAAGACTGAGAGCCAAAAGACGTGGGCTTTGTTCTCAGCTCTACCATGAGTCTTCAGGTCTGCATTTAGATAAATACCATCCCAGCTCAGTGCTCCAATTTCCCCAGGTGTGAAGCAAAGATAAGGATTTGCAGAGAATTGACTAATGTTTTTTAAAGGGCTTGGATGGCAAGGAATGAAAAAGAATCATGAAAACACAAGGAAGCCCTCTATTACTGTGGCTTTCACACTTAAGCTTCTACTGCCAAATAGGTTTTTGCTCATTCTTTAACAAGCAAATGGAATGGATATTGGGTTTGTCTGACATGAAACGAACCTGGCAATGCTGCTTCATCAGGACTAGTAATCATTAACATCCTTTTAACTTCTTAATCCCTTATTTCTTTTTATTTTCTCTAAAGACAAAGATCCAGATTTGGCTCGAGTGATGAACACATCTTGAGCAATAACTCATCACTGCATCATCACTACCTCAAAGTGAGGATCGTTAAAATCATGTTAAGGGTTGGCAGAAGCCCATTAAAGATTTGGGGACTAGCTAGACTTCCAGCTTGTAGTTTTCAGGCTTCTGCAATGTTAAAGTACCCAGACTCTCAGTGCAGCACAGGAGGTTGTTAGTGTGATCCTTTTAATTGCTTTGAAGTAGCACAATGGAAAATAAAATCCAGTTTCAGGTTTAACAGAGTTTTGCTGGAGGTTGACTTTGTTGTGGCTGCTGTCAGTGAGAGGTGGATCCCTGTTTGGAGTCAGCTTTACCCCAGCAGAAAGCCCAGTCTTGTGGCTCAGAACAGGAGCATGGAAATTCAAAGTAGAGACTCTTTGGTCCTATTTTTGGTGGAACAGTGCTGAATTCTTCCTGTGATTTTAATGTCAGAGGCACAGACAAAGCTGGCTCCTGCTTGGAAAGTATTTAACATATAACATGGGTGTATTTGATCTCTCTCAACTCTTCAAAACTTAAACATGTTAAATGTAAAGAAACACGGCCAGGACAGATATACAGGGCACCAGGTTCTCTAAATATGGAAGTGCAATAAGCACAAAATCTTTGATATGAGTGACTTCCCTCAAGGTCACTTAAACGGTGTTTCAGTGCAAGTCAGATCAGTTCCTGCTGCAGTGCAGAGAGGAATGGAACTGCAAACACTGGAGGAAAAGATCTCGCAGATGGACATGCAGGCACAGCCTTCATTTCTGCCTAGAGAGAGGCTCCAAACTTAATAGTTTTAATCTGGGGCTATTACACCCACTTAACTTGGGAGGTAGCAGGCACAGGGAGACTGAGCAGATAGCAGGGAGACAGTAACCCCGTCTTGGCTGGGGAAGGTAGTGGTGCCAGGGCTGAAGTGGAAGTCTGAGCAGTATCTTTTTCTGGTCATGCTGACGTCAAGGTACAGGATCAGAGTGGGTGACAGCCTGGAGTGCTGCCAGTCACCATGATGTCAAGCACAGGACTGAGAAGAAGCAGAACATTTAGAAAGGCTTTCATACCAATGTCATGGTCACAAAATGATCCATAGCAAATCTAGTCGATCTGCTACTACTAGACCTAGACTTCTTACTCCTGCTCTGCGTTTCGGTTTGAGAGGGCACCACATAAGTGCCATGTGAATAGCTGGGCAGCATTTCACTAAGAAAGCTTTCCAGAATTTTTTCAGTCACTTGTCTCTGGCAGGTTGTGTGTGAAAGTACCATTTGTGCCTGTTCTTAATAATTCTTTAAGACTCCTTGTCATGACCTGTCCTTGCTAATAAAAATGGTGAAATGCAAACAAAGAAACAGTAGATGGCAACCAAGAGCTTGACTTATAGCGCACACAGTGCAATGATAAAATGATAAGGAAAATTATGCAGGGTAATTAAGTAATTCCCTGTTCTTGGATTTGCAAATTAAGTATCTGTATATCAAGTAGCAAAAAAATTTATAGAGCCATATGCCTGACAACCTGGACTTTTTTTCTGATTATGTCACTTGATCTAAAACAAGATACTGCTGCCTCCTGCAAACCTTGTCTCTATAGAACGTGTAAACCTTTCTCAAACATTTAACCCCTGGCATTTCCTCTCTCCTTCTTTCAACTTTGGTCTATCAGGAAAGACTAAAAGAATAGGAAATAATTTAGAAAAACACTCCAAATGACATTGTATATTCATTTTTTTTCCAAGACAAAAATAGAGCTCCCTAGTTTGCTAGACAATAACTTATCTCCATATTACACATCAGTTCATATTTAATGGAGGGGTATGAGCATCTAAAGACAGGCTTTTCTATTGGGGTTTTTTTTTGTGATTTAGAGCAAGAATCCAAACTTTTGGATGCTTAAGTATGTGAAGATTTTGAAGCTCCATCAGTGTCCCAAATTAAGTTTTTTTTAATTTTGCCTTACGCAGCACGGCAGAGCAAAATTTGTTATTTCCAAGTCAAAGGAAGCAGTTCCTTCTGTCTCTTCAGATTTGGTTTTTGTAAGCTCCTTTAATGCCTCTGGTTCTGTCATCTGCACTGTGTGGAAAGCAGTAATTTGTGCTGAAATCATCTAACTGCCCTGAAGAAAAAATATGTTGCATCTCACCAAGGAAAGGGCGAAATGTATCTATAATTTAGGACAATAATGGGCTTTAATTCACAAAGTCTCATAGCATCTCACATACATCACTATCATTAGTGGTCTTGGGATTCTGTTGTGTGGATATAATCAGTTATGACTGAAAGGAAATCGTTATGAGGCCCTCAGTTTTGTAACCACTTCTGAGGTTTATTATCCTTTGTGGCAGTTGTTCTTATGAGAGCTCTGGAGTCGTTTGTTTTTCCAATCAAGAAAACCCACACAAATTATTGACATTTTGGGGGACTGGTGGTAGTGAGGTGCTGGTGCTGAACAGCAGCCAAGGTCTTTCTCTCCAGCAGCAAGCCAATGTGACAACCCAGATTGAACTGGTGGACTTGTGGTGGTTATTTGTAGTTCCTTAACCTGTCAGGCCTGTGCTGGTGGCCCTGCCTTCAGCAGTCTGCTGCCTTGGCCACGGGACACCCGCTTACTCTCCATTTCCAGGCCTGTGCAGTGTCCCCGAGCTGCACGCAGAACTCACTGGAGGAGCTCTGTCCAGCAGCATCTGTCACCTTATCTTTCCCTTCCACATGCACCTTATTGTGTCTGCTGGTTTTCCTGGTGGGTGGTTAGCACGGTCCTTCGTGCTGCGCTGCTGCACAGATACTGTGTGTATCCAGAAGAAGGATGCTGGAGCCAGGTTTCGGTGTGAATCAGCTTAATGTGTCCCTGAGAAAACACACAAAGTGCAAATCCCTAGTTCTGACACTCCAGACAGCAAGCATGGGATGCTGTCTCCTTGGTGTGCAGCTGAGAGCTCTGTCCTGCAGGTGTGTTCTCCTTCTCTGTTGGTCGCTGTTAGAGGAGTACCAGGAGGCAGCTTTTTGCACTAGTTGTACAGTACCTTCCACTCTAGGGTGTTTTTCAGGTTGTAGATTTTGGGCTAGGACATGGTTTGTGGTTGTTTTTTCTTATACTGTGTCTCTGTTCCTTGTGTTTAGTATGTTTTGCATACATGTCTGATGACTGGTTTTGCTGTGCTGTATACAATAACAGTGCTATTAGCTTTTAAAATGCTGCAGAATGATGGATGGATCCAGCTTAGGCTGGATTATAAAACAGCCATATGTATTTGGGAACAGGCCACCTCTTCCCTGCTGCCAGTGCCTTGTGCAGGCTGAGTGGGTAACAACACGCTTTGATTAGGCTTTTCAGTCCTGAAAAGCAGAGCTGTTTAAGCCCAGGGTGGCTGTTCCAGGGATATTGTTGTGAGACTGCTGTCTCCACCTTTCATCATCCAGGTTAGAGCTGATGGTACCCACCTGGTTTGGCTGTGTTAGTCAACACAGCAGCTTTCACTGTGAGGTTTATCCTTCTACTGGCGATGAGGACTCCCTGGTTAGTACTAACACAGCACATTTGGGTCACACATACCAAATGTAGTTTGCTAGGCACTTGAAGTACCACTAGTCCTGTTTTATAGATCAGGGAACAAAGTCAAATGAGAGAATGAAATGTAGGCCAATTGTGGAGGAAATCAGTGGTGACATTTAGAATATAGTTCTCAGTTCTCAAAAATTCAGTCACACATCTGTGCTGCTTCCTTAGAGAATGGGATGGATTTATATCAAATCCACACCTTCCCAGTATTTGAGAGGTGCTTCTTTGACTTGTTCCTCAGTTCTAGCAAAAGCCTGTGTCTAGTTTTGGAATACTCTTCCAATAAACAGATGACATGTCTACTACCCACTGCGTGCTGTTTGCTGTAAGGTTCAGTACGTTCATACAGAGCAGATGGAATGATCTATGTTCCTGGTTCCTCTATGTGTTAGTGTAGGCACAGGAAGATTCAATTCCTACGAGTTTCACAGTTATGTACTTGTGTGATATCTGTAGATATGTAGACTCTAAAACCAGAACATACCATAGTGTCCTCCCTGCTTACAGACCACAGGATTTTTACCTTTCACATGTAATTTAAGGTTAATCTAGGAACATCATTTTTAAACTTCATACTTTTAAACTTCCACAGTTTTTAACTTCTTAGGACTTCAGATGATGAAGAATAACCATATCCTTAAGTAGCAGGGTTCTGATGGTTAATTAAGTTGTTAAATGTTTGTACGTTATTTCTAAGTTTCAACCACTGTATATCTTTATGTCTTTGACAAAGTTCCATTTGCACTCTGAAATTCCCCTGTCAGCTAAGTTTTAGACTCTTAGGTTTCTTTTGGATGAGTAAAAAATAGATTAGGTTTCTTGGTGTCTCATTAATAGAGCAGGTTCTTTTTCCAGACAATAAATCATTCTTGAAGCTCTTTGTGTAATTTGTCAAGGTGCTCATAGATCTTGTGTCATGTTGGGTGGTAGTCTCACTACATGTTCAATGGATTACTTCCTTCTGAATTTTGTGGGATCTTTGTTTATTAAAGCATTACCTTTGTTCTTTCAGTTACTGGCTCATAGTGCAGACTTTGTGTCCTGGGATGTTGTCTTCAGCTAGCGTAGATCTAGTGTAGCTCGTCACGTTAGATGGCATATAAGGCAATATATTACCTCTAGTTTAAGAAACTATGTTTCTGTTTGAAGAGATTATGTTTCTAATTCTAATAGTACACCTGATTCAGCAAGTGGTAGATTTGACTCACTGGGTCACTTACGTGCTTGGTAGGTAGCACATAATAACAAAGTAGTAATTAAAGGTAAAGGTAATTAACAAAGTACCTAGCTTAGTACATGAACTGTTGTTTTTTTAATCCTGAATAATTAACTTGTGTACGTGCATGAGATTCATCTCTAACTGTCAATAAAATCTCTGTCAAATTGGTTTTGTGACATGTCTATCCCAGTCTGTCGTCAAACAATAGTTTCCCTGTTGTCACGCAAAATACAGCAGCAGTCCCTCTGAATGTGAACATGAGCTAAATATAAGCATATAATACATTTGCTTGTCACTAAAGATGGTGTATTTTTAGAATTCAGCTGGAACCTTACAATTTCTTATATGTAACTGAGAGTCTCCAGAGACTACTGTGTCTTGGATAGCCAAAAATCTATTTTGGGTTCTATGCAGTGCAATCTACACTTCCGTCTACTCCTTATTTGTGGCAGTCTGAAGCATGCCAGTATGCAAAACAACAAAAGCAATCCCATTTGACTAGGTTAGAACCGCATCTGTGGTTTTCTTGGTACCATCTCATTTGAGGCAGTAGTAGTAACTGATTTAGCGGGACTGGCATAAAAGCAGACATATCAGGCCAGATCAACACTGACCTAATTTCTTGAGATTTTTTCTTTTATTTTAAAAATATTTTTTAAAGTATCTTGTTTTGTCATCATTCCAAATAAAATGCTTTGATTTTGTATAGGTTCTAAACATTGCAGTTGCTGAACTGGAGATATTTGGGGGTGGAATAGTTCCAGTCTCCGATTGCCACTGTTTTGCTTTCCCAGAGCTTTTGAAATATTCGTGTTCCTCTCTTTCTAATTTCTCTGCTTTAAATGGCCACTTTCTGATGCTGGGAGCAGAAGACCTGCCTGCTATGGATCGTGTGCAGTCATTTGAAACTCAGAGCTAGGTTGGATATTTCTGCCTGCCCCACCTTGTGTTGTAAAGACGTGCCCTGACTTGTTATGATTTCTGTTGCTGTTTTTTTTCTGCCGAAATATAATTTTTTTGAGTTTTTGGTTACTTCTAAGTGCTACGAAGCTTTGTGACAACTGTCAGCAGGAGGTTATTTTTCACCTGAAGACAGCTGCTGAGTGTGAGCATGAGAGAAAGGTGAATCTTTTGGCCGTTAGAGCATCCTCCCAGCTCTCCTGGTGACCTTTAGTCCTTGCACTTTTAGAAGATGATGTGTTTGGGCTGCTGTCATTGAAACCCAGAGCTAATGCAGTCTTACAATGTGAGATGGAAGGGGTTGGAAATCGAGGTGTTGGAAAAGTTTCTCCAGGGATCAGTTACACTTGCTGAGAAAGGGGGAGAAGCTTCCAGAGGGCTTATAATGCTTGATTTCTTTATAAAGGCTAGATGTGTCAGGATGAAAAAATTAAAATTGCTTCAACATAAATGTTTTAAAAAGAAAATGGAGCAAAAGACAGCTTAATCTGAATTTTCTCAACCATTTTTATGTGCAGGCATTTCAAGCAACTCCCTAAAGAATACTTTTATGTCAGTAGAGACATACATACCATAGAAAATAATAGTGCTGTACTGTTGATTTACCACTAGCTATTTTCTTCTTTTTATGGTTTTGGAGAGGGGAAAAACAAGTCTTCCTTAATTAATCGTCAGGTACAGTGAGTTTCCACACATTGACTGATGGATGTGATGTGCATGCAGTGGCTTTTGCAGCTCCCGTTTACATGGAGGGAAGGGGGAGAGGCTGCCCTGCGCAGCTACATCCCATGGTAGTAAATGCTCGTTCCACAAGCCCATGGCGGTGGAGGGATAAAGCTCCCACAGTGCGTGCCTTGATAAGGTGTGTCCTTGAAACATAAAAAATTTCCCTTTCAGATGAATCCCTTGGGTTTTGCTTAATTCTCGAAAGAAAAAAGCTTTTTTTTTATATGCGAAATTTATAATCTATTTATAATCAAACCGTCTTGTGTTTGCCTGAGACTTCTGGCTTTGGGCTACCAACACTGGGATCAGGGAGGCTGTAGAAGGTGAGCAACCGGCACAGGAGAGCAGAAATATGTGGATTAAAAAGCCTGGATTAGGTGACTGAGTTGAACTTACCTGTTTTTAGGAATGGGTTGGGGGTGGGCTATGGTTGTTTCTTCAATTTCTTAATGAAAAATCAAAGCTGCTCAAACCAATTGCAGGTCCAGATCTAAAACCACAGGGTAAAAAGATCGTAGAAGTGGGGTTTTTTAAACTTTTTATCTGTATTTTCCCCATCCTCTTTCACCTCTGTTCCCTCCACATCCCTCTTCCTTTTTTTCTTCCCAGTCTGATGCCTGCATAGGTCCTAAATTCAGTGCCCGTAGATAACACCGCAAGGGCATTGCTGTATTCTATTGCTATATTACTCCTATTGTTTGTTCTTTGTCAATGTCTTGTATGACAAATGGAAAAAGGAAAACATTTAGAAAGTAAGAATGTAGATCCACCAGAATTGCCAAATAATTCATGTGCAAGGTATGCCCATGACAACTAAGAGTTTGCATTTTATTATGGATTCCGTGTCAAGTACATGGTGCCCCTTTTTTGTGACAAATTAGTGTGAACTCTAGCTACTCAGCTTGATTCATGTGCCAGTCTGAGCTTCACTCACCCAGGATATTCACTTGCTGTAGAAGTACTTCTAAAAAATGCTGTAGTGGTGTCTGCTTCAGGCTAGGTTTATGGAAAGGATGCTTTCTTGAAGTCAAGGTGAAAATGTTTTGTACTTGAGGCAGGTGGAAATTCCAAGCCCCAAACCCACTGGGTTTACTGGAAGTGGGGCGGAAGGTTTTGCCATCCCTTTTGAATCTGCTCTGTGGGACTGTGGGTGTTTTCTGATTTTTTAACAGAAAATTCACAAATGGAGACAGAGGAATAGTATAACAAATCTGGATGCTGGACAGTATACCTTTCAATGATGATATTTTTGGATGCCTCCTCTGGTAAAGACCAATTATTTTGCTCTGTGAGATTGAGTCAAACTGACAGAAAAGGAGGAGAATGGATTCTAGTATGGTAAAAATTGCCAGTGAGTTACAGTATGCAGACCAGGCAAAGTGTATCTACAGATAGAAGCTCCAGAGTCTGAATTTTCATGCAGTCCGTCTCTCATTAAGTTAATTAGCATCTTACTGGCCATAATAATCAACTGGACTCTTCAGAAATTCAGAGTGAGGTTCATTTCTTTTTTCCATCAGACATTCATCAGTTTATTACCAGCACAGCCTGATAAAGGACTTTTGAGGATTGCAGTGTTGACCACTTTACTAGAGACACAGTAGTGAAGTGACTTGCCCAGAAGTTGCACAGCAAGTCAGTGACAGAGCTGGGGGTCTGCTGCCCCTGGCTCCAGTTACAGTCGTATCATACTGCTTGTATTTCTTGCCTCACAGAGGGAGTGTACAAGCAGGTCTCTGTTTTGTATATGGTTGAGTTTGTTCCTGCTGTGACTGTGATTTTGCGCTGCACTGCTGGTGTTCCTTTAGAGCCTCCTGCTGCTCTACAGCAAAAAATAGAAATTGAGGGGAAAATGCTTTCTGTCAGTGCTGCTCATAATATTGCAGGAGAGAATGATTACTTCTCTCCTTGTGACTTCCAGAGCAGCAGTAGAGCTCACATTCAACACTGTGACATCTATTTTGGCAGATGTTTATTGATTTCAGACCTAGGAAGCCTGGGAAAGGAGGAAGCTTTAGACTCCTCTCCTTTCTCCTGTGTTGAAGAGGCTTGTGTAGCTGGGTACAGCAGGGGCTGTGTTCCTGCTGGGATCTCCTTCAAAGTCTACAGCAGCATCAACATTTTGTGTCTTAAATCCCAGGCAAGACCCAATTTGCTTTATCTAGATTGCTGTACGTGATGTTTTGAAGCCTGCCTTGCCTGGTTTGTCATGGCATACTGTCTGTATTTTGAGGTCTGGTGGAGGTATGTAATAAGTATCTTGGCACGTTTAACAGACAGTGAGATAATTCTTGCCAAGCACAGAAAAGTACATGATATTGCTGTGTATGTAGGAGGGTGAGGTGGCTAGGGAAGTAATTTTGGTTGTACTTAAGCAATTGTTGGCAAGGGCTAGGTAAACATGAATTACAGCTGAAAATCAAACCAAACCATCCCTTCCCTAGAAGCTTGGCTGGATTAATTTCTATGCTTCCCATGTTCTAACAGGACAAAGACAGGGAAGCCTTTCTGGGCTCGTACATGCTCCAAGCACCACTCCTGTTAGACCCTTCTCCATTTCTCCTTCCAGCTGGCACAGCCTTTGTAAGTCATCACTGCGCTATGCTTTGGGCAGAATTACCCCTGATACAATCTTACTGAGGTCAATGAAAAGATGAGTCTGGATTTCTGGAAATGCATTTTCTGTCCAGACTGCTTGTGTTTGTTTCTTCCTCTTGCATTTGTCCATGACCTCACTCAAAAACAGTGTGGTTAAGTTGGGAGTATTCTGGGACACTGGGTTTGTGCAGCAGATGCCATGCAAGGTGCATAGTGCTGGATGGATTGTTTTCTTTAGCCAGTGTGTATGTTAAGTACTAGGCTAAATCCTTCTAGATTAGATAAGTGAGAGGAAGGAGACTATTTCTAGAGGGTATTTTCTTTCCATGCCCCTGATTTTTGCGTACTTAAGATTTTGCTCTGAACTGGAATAAGCACATTTGGCACATTTGATCTTTTCAATCTCTTCCAATTACAAAGATTTGAAGTAGCATCCAAAAAAAGTGCTGATTCCTTCAGGATGGCACTCAGCAGTCAGCACAGCACTTTGTCACAGCTCTGCTTGCCAGCATGCTGCATACTATTTATATCTCTTCTAATCTTTCCCAAGTCCAGCTGGAGGAGAAGCCCAGCAGGCTAGGGCCTGCAGTAGACCTCACGCGAGCCCTGGCACTCCCATTCACATGTCATATGTCCTGTAACAGCAACAGTGTCTTTCACACAAATGCTCAGACATACCTAAAACTGGCCATCTGGAACACTCAGGCCTTACTCCTTTGTGTTAATGATGGTCTAAATACCTTTTCTAGTCCAAATATAGATATAGATTTTTTTTTTAACATTTTGCTATATGCAGTTCTTGCATATTTGAATCTTACATCAATCTGAGAGTAATCATGGAAGTCAAGCAGATGATACCTACACCTAGTGTTAAGTGTGCAGTAAGGGAGTGAGGCCCAGAAAATTCAAGATGCTCTTCCCTTCAGACCTGTCGTTTCAAGTACACTGTCTTTGAAAATGCAGTAGCTGGAGTGTATGTGCTGCCCATTTTGAGGCTTTTTGTGGGGAACGGAACAGTCTTGAATTAGATAAGGGATGAGGCAAGTGGATGCGCAGCAAGAGATCTGTGAAACTGGAGGAGGTGGAAGTTGGGGCTGAAGGTAGAGAAGTTATAAATCTGCCTGGGAGGGCCGTGCAGAGACACTGTTGTGAAATAGCTGTGAGAAAGAGGTGCCATGAATGCAGGATCAGAAAACAGACTACATAGACTGTGAAAGAAGAAGATGAGGCCAGGGAGGCAGCTGTAAGACAGCAGGTTGGCCTGAGCACTGGGGAGCATGGGGCTGAGCTCAAATGAGGGGAAGAAGGACCTGTACAAGCAGATGGGGTGGTTGGGGTCTGCGGGCAAAATGACTGAAAACAGTGTTGTGACTCTGCAGAGTGGGATTATCCTGCAGATGTGTTTTAGAAGCTGGATGTGTGGAAATAGACTTCATTTTACCTTTAAGCGTCACCAAACTCTCTGAGAAGAGTGAAAAAGAGAGAAGACAGGATTGACAATGTGTGACCTGAGACTGCGAAGCTGAGAGAAGTGGGGCCCGAGGGACAGATACTCTGTGACACTGGGTGTTGTGAATAGATCAGGGACAAGGCCATAGGGACTTTGAAAGGGAGGGACTGGAGTCTGGCATAGAAGCTAAATTACCTCTTTAGAGGAAACAACATTTGACCCTCCTAAGTGCAGTACTCGATGAGTACATTCCCTGTGGTTTTTCAGAACAAGTACAGCCTTTGTAGAAATGTCTTGAGATAATTTCAGTTCCCATGTTTCTTCCAGTTTTCCATTCTTCTTTCACTAATTTGCAACTCCAGCTGGACAAGCTCTCAACATGAGTGCCTAAGCGGATTATGAAATACCTGCTAGACTGACTGCACTGGGATTCTACCTGTCCCCTTAGGAAAAGTCTTGGTCTTTTGCAAGAAGAAGTAAGGACATATCAGACCCCCAGATGTGCACTGGGGGCTCCAGGCCAGTCCCATCTTTGCGAAAAGGAGTTTACTGTAAAACGTAGGGTCTGTTACTGACTCCTGACTCCAACAGGGAGGAAAGAGTATCATGGCAAAGTCTCTTCTGTTACCTTTGTGGCACATCAATAAAATTCCAAGAGAACTACAACTATTGATACACCTTTTTTTTTTTTTTAACAATTACTATTAGTGAGTATTAGTGAGTAACAAATGACACAGGCTTGTGGATTTACTTTCTTAGCATGTTTAACTCTCCATTTCTGCTGCCTTTATAAACAGTTCTGGCACTGTTGGATTTGCTAACAGAGGCTTCAGCTGAAATCTGATGTGTACGCTGTACATCATCCTGCACTAGCTGCAGGATCAGGAATGTGTCTGTCCTCTCAACCTCAGTTCAGCTGAGGCTGGAAGCACTGCAAAAGGTCCGGTTTGTGTCACACTTCACTGCTTGCTCTCAGCTGAAGCACAGTGTTTGCAGAGTGTAACTTTCATTTTTGCAGCTGCAGGGTGAGTGTAGAAACGAGCACCTACATCAAGGAACAAAGAAAGAGACACCTGAAAGAGCACCTACAAGAAAGGTGCAAAGGGTAGGGGAAAAGCTGTTTGGTCCAAAGACATAGATCAAAATCTCCAGAGAACATTATCTGTCTTAGTCTGCCCCCACATGCTCAAATACACACATATGTGCACATATATAGGGCGGGAGCCTTGATGCGTAGATAAAAGGAACAAAAATCAATATGTTGCCGACATTAGGAAGATAGTGGTGAGCTGTACCTTTGGTGCTGGGGTCAGGTCTCTAGTGTGTAGTGAGCAGAACTGTTTCTAATGCTTTGTAGCAGTAAAAAATTATTAATATTTAAATATATGTGCCTTTTCTATTCCACTTTTCCTGAAAGGCATGCTGTTATAGATCATGCTAACCCAGAGGCTGTTAAGAAAAATGGACACAGTGTTATGTTGATGTCTCTTTAAAAAAAAAATCAGTTTCTTTTGCTCTTTCCTATCCCAGCATTGCTGGTAGTACTGTCATGCCCTCCTTGTAAAAATTCTGAGATGGAAGAACTGACACCAAGAAAAGTAATTGCTATCAGATAATGCTATCTCTCAGAGTTTTTCCTCTTTGCCAGAGCTCCCCACTGTCTGGATTGGAAGGTTTTTTTCTGTATGCTAAATGCAGAATTAAAGAGTTTTTGAAAGTATATTCTTATGTTTTTGGGCTCGTGACTTGCTCTGATAATGGAATTATTTAAGAAGTCACTGCTGCTTTAGGGATGCTTAGGACTTACAGGACATTGAATGAAAGTTAATGAGTAATAGAAATAGTAAAATTTACTCACTCTACAGATGCATTTAGGTAGTTGGACACTGTCTTCCTTTAAGATAGTGGAAAGTATTGCAAAAATGGAAGGTGTCTGGTCCCTGCAGTGCACCGGGCTGTAGATAAATCAATGCAGCCTGTTTATAATCATCAATATAAAACAGTTACCAAAAAGTCCTCTGATGGATGACACACACTTTTTGCTTGTAAAGATATGTAGCAGGTACTCTCTCATAATGGAGAGGACTGTCTGTACAACGTATATTTTACTGCCCTTCATAAATACAGCAACTGTACAAGGAACTCAAGTGTCGAGCCCCAAACTCTCTCTGAAATGTGCGAATTCCAATAGTTAATTCATAGCTGAAGGACCAATAACCGGTCCTTAGGAGCATCTTAGTTTTGTGTGGTGTGAGATGAAAGAGCACAGAGGTGGTTAAGGAACTGGAAGAATCTCTCTGTCAGCTCTGAAGGCAGAGCAGGAAAAGTACAATGGAAGCAGGAGATGAATTATTTTGCAGGGGGACACTTGCTATGGATTTTACATGTGCGGGAGCTGGGAATAGTTATAGTGTCTCCAAGAGCAGTGGTTGAAGAGAGAATATTTAAAACCTGATCTAAAGACCACAGAAATCACCATAAAGATTTTACTTGTCTTCAGTTGTTTCCTGTTGTGCAGGGAGGGTGATTTCTCAGTAGCACCAACAGACTTAAGTGCTGCATCACTATATAGTTGTGGGGGGACTGGGGTGACTGTATTGGCCTTCCGTGTCTGAAATCTTTTTCAACATAGTGTTTCCTGCTGGTGCTAGGCAGTGAGGGCCAGGGGCACTACCTTGGGCTCTTCTTGTCCGTATACAAGTTCTCGGGGGTTTGATGTGACTGCTTTGCTGCCTCCGTACCCCAGCTCAGTCCTGCCACCTCCATGCAGTTGCGCTGTGAGTGTCCGGTGAGGTGCAGCAGCTGGGAGGGAGTGCTGAGCAGACACTGCTTTCTCTGCTGCTGTAGCCGTGCAGGGGAATAAGTTTACTTCATCCTGAATTGACTTCATCGCTCTGTGTTCAGTAATTGATTGTTCTCCTTGAATCATCAGGTTTCTTAAACTTTGGGATGACAACTTTTTAAATGCCAGACTTAGAAATATTGAAAAGTTGGATTTCCTTATTTATTAATTCGACACCTCTTTCTGTTCTGACAGTCCTGAAGGCGTTCTCCCTGAACCAGCATTAGTCTCACTTCAGCACATCTTTGTCCTCCAGACATGTTTGGCAAGCAGAGCATTCGATGTGCTCTCAAGACATGCTGTGGCAGAAGAGTGGTTGGTAGGGCAGGGAGAGGTCAGCAGCGCTGCGGGGTGTTTGGGCAGAGCTGGGTATGGATTTCACCTGACAGACAAGTGTTATGGGAAGTGCTGGCTAACGTGCGTTTTGTGAGAAGCAGTGATAACTGCTCAGTAGTTTCTGCTATGAGAGCTCAACTGTACACAGGGATTTAAAACGAAATAAATATTTAGAAAATAATATAAGAAATAGACTAGTTCTCAAAATGAAGGTTTGTCAGATTTCTGCAAGGAAGAACTCATCTTCAATTTTACATCATTTTCTTTTTAGTAATTCCAAACATATCTGCCTTTTTACTGCCTCTGAGTATCGCACTCACTCTTTCGTAGGCCCATTCATGATGACTCCCATATTACTTTCATTAGGGATAGTAAGTAATCTATTGATAAATATATGGAGTTAGTATTGTTTTACCCTGTGTGCATTACTGTGTGTTAAGAATATTGAATTTGAATGTGCATTCAGCATCGTGAGATCTTTCTGAAACTCCTTGAAGTCACATTTAGGTTTAATTACACAAAATAACTTCTATCTTTACAAACCAATCAAGCAAGTTTCTTATTCAAGTCACTTAATTGTGTGACTGCAAGACAATTTAGCTTTGAGAGAGACACTTTGAATGCGTGCATGTTTTGAATATAAATACAGATTTTCATGCTGATGTTATTCTGCTAATGATGGTATAGCTTTGCTAACTATTTTTTTCAGATTTAAATGTCTAAATAAAATGACCAAGGCAAAAGTCCGGGATTTTAAAAAATATGATTATACCTGTGGATAATGCCCGTGTCCAGTATAAATTTTCACGTGTGCACAGGGACAACACAATCTACTTACACTTATCATTTCTGTTCTTGTTAGTTAATACAGTTCTTGCATTTAGAGAACGCATATTTCCTATGGAGATCAGGAAGCAATCCTGAAAGTGCATTTATTTTAGATATTTAAGGGCAGAAATTAAAGTGTAGTCTTGCTTTTTACATCCATAACTTTAGATGGCTGTAGTTTAGTATGCTGAAGTAGTCTAAATATCATGTCTGATTGTGGCAGTAAGTAGGGAATTGGTAATAGTTGATAATTTAGTTGCTCTATAATTATTTGCACTTGTAAAATTGATCCCAAAAAAGCAGTGCTGGGAGAGCAACCATAAATTAACCACATAGGGCAAGTTTGGTATCTGAAAGTAGTTTTTAATCCTGTATGAATTTTAAAGAACAGAAAAGGCTTGATTAAATCATCGTGCCTCAGGGCTGAGCAGCTCAAGGACAGAAAATGTATTGAGGTGGTGGTGTGAGCAAAACCAGGAAGGATTGCTTGGGACAGTCAAGTTCTTATTCACTTGATGTGAGAACAAATCAATTTCCTAGGATATGAAATTAGTTCTGTCTCTGCTTTGTTGTTTTCAATTACTTAATTTGAAAGTCAGTGGCTATTTAGTAGGAGTTTTCAATATCTCCTTTCCAGTGCATCCCCAGGGAAAAAGGTTTGAGGGAAATAAAGACATCTTGGCAGCACTTAATTCACCATTATACCAATTATATTTCTGGATGGTCAATATCAAGCACAGAAATAATGCAGAATGACTTAATTCTCTGCTTCGTAGTGCTGGCCTGTTGCCCTTTCTGCTTAGCCCACTTAAAACCACTTACAAGTGGAGAAGAGAGGAAGGTACTGATCAGCTCACTTTGTGTTTTTTTGTTGTTTGGTTTGGGGTTTTTTTTTGTTTTGTTTTTGTTTTTTTAACCTTTGAATGCTTTACCTTATGAAGTGGGACTTCATTTTGCCTCCCAGATCTGATGCAAGCCACAAACCGTTGTTGCCTCTCCAGAGGCCTTTGGACTCGCGTGAGACAGATGTGTTTTTCTCAGGCTGGTTTGTAGATGGTGCGTTCAGCAGGGCAGGCAGAGGGTGACAGCGAGCCGAAGAGACCTCGTTAGTGTTTATCCATGGGGAGCTCTCTGAACTGTGCTCTTCTGAGAGTGTGCAGGGCTGCAAGCAGTTCAGATTGCCTGGCTGGAGAAAGCCGTGATTGAGTAGTCAGTGTAAATTAGAACATGATTAAATTATCACTGTGACAGACACTGGCCACAGTTCATTCTCGGTGCTAAGTCGCAGCCAGCTTCATGTCAGCTTGTTCTCAGGACTGACACACACTTGGCAGTACATTAAGGTGTAAGGGATAAACAGTTGTGACCCTTTGCCCTGCTTCTCCACATGCCAGAGAGCTCCATGAGCCACAAATCAGCACCAGCTGGGCTGTAATCTTAAACCTGGAATATCAGTGTGGGCCAAAATGGAATGTGGTTTACCTTAAAGTGCAGGCTGGAGAAGGGAATGGTTTGGGAGGGAGCTTGTGTGCTTGTCTCTGTGGGGAACGGCAGTCCCGTGGGGCAGAGCAGGCAGCAGGGAAAGAAGTCTATCAAGAATGGAAGTGTAATCTGCTGCCTGTCATTTCATGTCACAATCCAGGGAGTTTCAGTAACAAAAGAGGAGGTTTCTTGCATATGGACTTCCATTGTGTTTCTTAACTGAGTATAAAAACCAGTCTTTCTTCATTTCTACAGAAATGAGTTGAGGGTGTTCAGCTGGCTGTAGTTTGAGAACATTTAATTCATGGCCAGCAGGAGCAGGGCAGGGATTGTGCCCCTGTACTCTCACTGGTGAGGCAGCACCTTGAATCCTGGGGTCAGTTTTGGGCCCCTCACCATGAGAAGGACATTGAGGGGCTGGAGCAGGTCCAGAGAAGAGGAACGAAGCTGGTGAAGGGTCTGGAGCACAGGTCTGACGAGGAGCGTCTGAAGGAGCTGGGGTTGTTTAGTCTGGAGAAGAGGAGGCTGAGAGGAGACCTCATCACTCTCTACAAATACCTGAAAGGAGGGTGTAGTGAGGGGGGTGCTGGGCTCTGCTCTAAAGTAACAAGTGATGGGACAAGAGGAAATGGCCTCAAGTTGCGCCAGGGGAGGCTTAGGCTGGATATTAGAAAAAATGTCTTCACTGAAAGAGTGATCAGGCGTTGGAACAGGCTGCCCAGGGAAGTGGTGGAGTCACCATCCCTGGAGAGGGGCAAGGAACATGTAGATGTGGTGCTTCGGGACATGGTTTAGTGGGTGAGGTGGTGCTGGGTTGGACTTGATGATCCTTGAGATCTTTTCCAACCTTAATGATTCTATGATTCTGTGATTTTTGTGCTCATTTCACACATGAAATGGAATTAAGCTTTGCTGCTCCTCGTTGCTGCCACAGTCACCAAAGGTCTCGGAGAGGCTGTAGGGATTTGGTCAAAGTAAGGAGGTGATCAGAAGGATATTTACAAAAGGTGTTGTGGAGTAGCTAAGGTGTCTCCTGAAAAGCCACTGCCCCTTAGCCCACCCCCTGGGAGACTCTTGGTGAAGCTCCATCACCTGTGGAAGAGAAATCTGTTTCAGAAAGAGGTTTGAGGAAAGACAGTTGTCTTTCTCTCCCCGGACATTCACAAACACAGTAATATAGTGGAAGAACATAGCCAATGTTTTCACAGTCTCTTTTGTCCCAGAGTTTCAGAGTATTTTGCAGATGGCTTTCAGTGAGTTTTAAATCTACATGATGAGGTGGTTCACGATGATTATCTCTTCTATTTATTTATTTATTTAAACTAATGGTAAAAATGAGGTCTAGATTGCGCTCCAGGAGGCTTTGCATCTCATCTCCTGGCCCTTTTCGTCACATTTCTTCACTTGCTATAGACAGAGCATGTCTTTAAAGAAAAATTCACACTTGCGGGCCCAAATATTTCCTTCATATCAAAATACCAATTAAAAGACTCAGAAACTAAATATGTAGTCTCAATAAAATCACCAGTTCCAAAATAGAGTACAGCTCTATGTCGGCTTCTAACAGACCTGCACAGAAAAGACCACAAATAACTGAGTAGCAAATATATCTTGATTGGCTGCTAGCCTTAGTAATGTCTGTCCATAGTTAACAAATACTTTCAGTATATAGTAATTCAGTAGTTGTCTGACAGCATGAATTACAGTGCTGTGATTCGTGCTAGCTGTTCTGTTGGGGCTGTGGATGACAAGTAACGAAATATTAGCTGTGAATTATTGTGCTGTCATTCATTCCTTGCAGTATTTTACTGAAATATTGTATATTATTATATTTGCAAAGGCACATTGTCTTGGAAGAGCCACCTTAAAATAAGTAATTCATTAAGTAGAGGAACACAGAAGCAGAAAGGAGTCTTATCTCGATGGCCCAAGGCTAAAAACACTTGAGCACACAAAGTAGTGTTCTGCACAGCACTGTTTGTAATCACAGCAGCACTTAGAGAGCTGCTGTGCTAGGGCTGCACTCACACGTGTGAAAAGTTCTAACTCTTTAGCCTTGTCCTTAGAACTGTCAGCCTTGTGATGCTGCCTCAGGGCTTACCTGTCACCAGGTTCTCAGGCACAGGGAAGGGAGAAGCACAGAAGCCCAGGGGGGTCCCTCTTGATGAAGTTGGTGCTGTTGTTACTATTACATTGGATTTGTCAAGTGCCAGCAGATTTCTTGATACTGTGCCAGAGGAAGGTGGATGTTTCCTGTTCTCTTGAGTTTAAAAGCTAACTGCCACTTCTGTGAGCTGTGCAGCCTTTTACTGATCAACTGATGCTTTCATTTGTTTTTTTGAAGTTGCAGTAACAGCAAATACCATTGCAGAATCTGATCCTCGTTAAGCGACCGGATATTCATGTGCTAGAAGACTGAGGAAAAGTTGATTTATGGGCATGATATTAGCTTGCTTTTTTTATTCAGGGCTGGTCTGAAAGCATTTTCTTGTGATGTATTTGTCATGATGGATTTGAAGAAAGAGAGAGTAATGCTGGATTTGAGTACAGGGGTGAAACCTGGATTCCTTTTGGAACGAAAAAGTCTGTTACCACCCCAAAGCCTCATTTGCGTCCTCAGCATTTGCTGTGGTGCCATGGGAAGCCATGGCTCATCCACCTGCTTGGCTCTTCACTGTTTCCAAAAGATGAGCTCTGCAGTAGCAGTTCTCTTGCATTAATCTTTGCCTACAATATGCTTCCTTTTGGCTCTGGGGCATTCCCAGCAGCGTTGTAAATAATATATCAGGACTGTCCATTTTCATCATAGCAGATACAGTGGAAAGATATTTGAGGAGGTTGTAGGCTTGCATTTCTTTCTCTCTGGTTCCTCCCAAATCCTTCTGAGACCCACATGTGTGTTTATTTTTCTACATGTACGTAGTCATTAAAGCAGGGCATCACATACACCAGTAGTTTTGAATATGAAAGTGGAGTTGCTTATGTTTCAGCCGCCTTAGAAAAGGTCTAATCTGATTGCACCCACCTACTGTTACTGTGCTGATTTCTGTGCAGTGCTGTAAGGTGAAAGCAGAGTAAGCAAAGGATGGATTTAAATCACAGAACTGTAAGGATCTTTCCTGGACTTCTAAGAGATTGGGAAGATATTTTCTTCCATGTAATTCAACTGAATTTTACTTATTATGTTAGCGAATATTTTAGTCCTTTGTGGTTCCAGTTCTTGGAAATCACATCCTAGGGTCCTGTTCCAGTACATACTGATCTCCAGTTATTCCAGGGAGAACAGTTTATGTACGCAGAAAGCTTATCTAGACTAAGCTTGCTTAAAAAAAAAAAAAAAATCTGCTCAAGACCATTTTTCCTTTTGTGTTAATTGCAAAATTTTAACTTTTTGAATATGAAGCTCTGTCCTTTCATATTAGGATTTTTTGGACCCCTTTCAGATGTTCTGCAGCATGATGTAGTTTCTTCATCTGAACTTTCAATTTATACTGTAATGTAACACATTAGTATTAGTAACACCCTTAGTTCATCTGTTAGTTTTCCCAGTGAAGTTCTCAATATCTCTGACTGGGAATTTTTTAGGAGAAAGCTTCATACTGGTGCTGTGAGAAAGGGAAAATTACTAAAGAAAACATATACATACATGTATGTATATATGAAATACGTTTGTGTATAAAATAACTGGAGAAAGTGATCTATGTAAAAGATTCTTCTAGGGAATATCACCTGTGTAGTTGGTGTTCTGGTATATTTGCATGATACAAATAGAATTCTGTTAAAAAAAAAAACAGGGAAGCTTCAGCTGATTTTGTCTAGGAGGAGTTGATACCTGTCAAATATGCTGAATGTTTTAGAGAAAAAATATTCTTAAAAAATGTGTTCCATTTAAGACCAGCTGATTTCCATAGCAAATATTACCTGTAATACTTGAATTAATTGATTTGGTTCCTTGATTATTAGGTCCCTGGGAATTTAGAATTATTTTAACCTCTCTTACCTGGCTTTTAGTCTGAGATTAGGAGAGGAAAACAAGCTTTCGAGATTTTTCAATTCATACTTGATTTTAAACTTTCAATGAATTGTAAATTAAAATGAGAAGAAAAAACATTTTTATACACCTGCAGAAGAGGCTGCAATTGTGTAGATATATTTATACTGGGCTTCTGAATTCATGTGTTCAGTCAGCAGCCTCCCTCACTTTGGTGGTCAGCTTGAAACTTCTGTAGTAAACGTGCATTGCTTGAACAGATGTTTTGCATTTAGTTCTAGCTCTTTTAATGAAGGTATGCTGTTCTGAGCCCTTAGTGTATGAAGTTTCTCAAATTAAAATTTAAATACTACTACTTTCAAAAAACGTTCAGAAAATGTTAAACCTTGTAGTATCATGTAGTACCCTCACTGTATTTTTATAGCATCCTTTATTTGAATCCCATTTGAATGTACTTTGTTTGAATAATATAAACCAAGGTGCAGTATGTTATATAAATTATACACGTAGGGAGAACTTGAAAAACTGAAGGATGGGGGCCCTGCACTGTGGCACTACAGGCTCTGTCTGTTCAGCTGTGACTGGGCCAGAAGGTCGTGATCCCACACTGTGTGTAATCCTTGCTGTGCAGTGACCTCTACAGCCAGAGGGACGATAAAGGCTACTTTTAAGCTCTCTGCTGGTCTGTGACTGGCATCTGCAAGTGCAACCCACATGTCAAAAGCAATCTGTGTAACTGGTGTAAAAAGACCCAAGGGGTTTCAAATAAAGTTAAATTTGTACCAACCTGTCCCCATTTTGTTACTGAATGACAATCATGAGATAGCTTACATGTGCTGCTGACATCAGTGGTGTAAAAATACCACAGATTATTCATTCTTGATAAAACCTGATACAGGAAACCTACAAGTTTATAACGATGGCAAACTTCTGTATGTGCAATGTAGAATTCAATACAGGCACCATTCTTCCAGAAGTTTAGCTATGGGTTATTTTACTTGAAATTGTTTCTACTTATTATTGAATTTTCTTTATTATGACTTCTTTCATGTCCTGTGCTGATTCTAGGTCATGTCTTCTGGTGGGGATTAGTGCTGATGATAGCAGAGATTTGTCAAACAGAAAATCAATCCATTGCGGTGTAGTGTCCACAGGCGATGGTTGTTACATATACTTGTTTTGTAACATATGCTATGACGCAGTCTCAGGAATGGATTAAAATCAAAGCCTCGTTGCACTAAGTGCTGCTGGGCACTCTGGGGCATCATCCTTGTTCCAAAGAGCATCCATTTGTACTCTCTTGCATGGGCCACCTCCAGATGATGGAAAGAAGAGAATTCTTCTCTCTCCGCAAGATAGGCAGGGAGCAGCTTGGCCAACTGACGCAGGAATTCTGGTGCAAATATGGTTTTGAATCCAGATCCGGTGAATTGCATCAGAGTTGGTAACCTCAGCATTGTCCTCTCTCTCAAACATCAGGTTTTAAATACCCCAGTATTACAGAGTCGTCATAAATTAAGCCAGTGAAGACTAACAAGGTCTTCAAAGGTTTTAATAGAATTTCCAGTATCTATGAGTGAGGTGCGATTATATTATGCATGTGGAATAAGTTTCTCTCTTCCAGGCTAACATGATCCCAGAGTTCCTGGTTACAGCAAAAAGAGTTTGAGGAGTGTTACAAGCAACCACTGCACTGATGGTATGACTTTCCTGTGTCACCACTTCAGGCTGTTTTGTACGCTCTTGGTCCACACACAAACCCCTCTGTCTATGGCTTCGGTGATGCTTGGCTGCAGATTTGTTTTTCCAGATAGGTGTGTTGACTAAGACCTGATTTTTCCTTTCTCCTTTCTTGTTATCTCATCCATTTTGCATTGTGCTAGTAGTACTTTGGTGCCTTTCCACTTCTCACCACACATAGTAAGGCGGGCAAGCTTTCTCACAGTTCAGGTACGGTGGCATAGTGGAATACAACAAAATGCAGGCCAGACCTGTAGAAATCCTAACAGCGCTGCCTTAGCGACACAGCACAGAGGATGGTGTGGGGCTCTGCGCTGTGGCTGCTTACACCTGGCTTAGGCTGATGTCCTCAGACACTCATGCCTGTCAAGCAACCTTAGCTGTGAGCAGCTGCATCCTGATATCTTCCAAATCCCTTTGGAACAAAGCCTGGAAATTCGGTAATGAAGAGGCAAATGGCACTTAGAATGCCACTCCCACTGTTTTGTGTTTCTCTCTTAATGATTAAAAGACAATCTTGATATGCTGTTAGTTGGCACTGACAGAGAAAAACGGAAATTGACCTCCCCATGAGCCATTTATTCATCAATTAAGAATGAGATAGCTCATTTTGCAGATTAGGTATCTAGAGTATGTGACATGGTGCATGCTATGGATGGAGCCAAAAGGCTCCAGAGTGCTCGGTTGCTTCCCCAAGACCAGGCTTGTAAGTCTACCAATATACACAGACTTACAGGATGATACGAGGTGAGCACAGTTTTTGTCTTTCCAAAACCAGAAGCAATTACTGTTTCAACACAAGCCCTAACTGTTTTCTACTGCCAACAAATTTTATTTAAAAACATATTGTGAAAAGCAAAAGAAGTAGCAAAAGAGCGGAAAATCAAAGGTGTTATCTGACATGGATCAAATCTTATCTGCTTCTGCAGGGCTCCAAGGATGCTCGGCACCTCCTAGCTTCAGGTCCCTCAATTTTTCATTCCCCAGGATGAAAAAATAATACTTTTCACAGAGCAAATATAGCAAGTAAGCAAGAAAAGGGTCTGGTGAAGCAGATACTTGATGTAGTCAAGGGCTCAATTATGCATCAGTGGATTCAATTTATAGAGCAGAGAGCATCAGTTTTGGACGAAGTCAGTCTCTCACATGGAGCAATAAAGCATGCCCTGACAGAATGAATTAAATAGAATGCTAGCCAGAAGTTGCTTCTTTCAAAAGGTAATTTGATTCAGTCCTACAGAATTGGGCTCCAGAAGGGGAGTATTTACATCTCTTGTTTGAAATAACTCAATGTATAGAAAAAAAGAGCATATTTATTACTTGCTGGTTTGTTCTTGGGTGAAGACTTTTCCTTTGATACAGGCATAGCTCACCAGAAGTAATAAAGTAAGAAGACACCCCTATACACTTGATTTACAGAATGTAAACATCTCGGGTTATGTCAGTGATAATTTTTTCCCAGATGTGTTTTGCTACAAGTAAACAGTTTGTGTGACATCTGGATAATGCAGGCAGTATAAAATGCATACAGGGCTAAAGAGCATCAAAAGCCATCTTTATCTGCTTCTCTTAGTTATAGGATCAAGAAAATCTTATTTGTGAGAAAGCGATAGAGTTCATCCCTGTGTGCTTGGTACTCTATGCACTGCTTTAATACACCAAGAGTGTCATGAGATAGACAAGAACAGTGTTGAGGATCCACAGTGAGGCCAGTTGTACTCCTGTTTTGTGTACCAGTAAAAACTTTTCTGTCTGTGGTCTGCCTATATATGACCTTAGGAAATCAAAAGACCTTATCCTCTCTTGTTGCAGACAACCAAGTCTTGGCTCTCAAGGACTCCTGTACGGGCTTGTGCATCTGAACTGGTTGGGCTTACTCCCATTTCTCCTGTTGGAAGGAGGATGATCTTTCAGAACCACCTGTCAGATTTGGAAACTTTTGCTTTTCTGTTGGAAAAGCTTTTATAGAAGCAGAATGCATCAAGCAGCCACAATGAGAAGATTTTTACTTCAAATGCAGAGGAGCAGAGGGATGCAATCAAGCTCTCTTGAGCCCTTAAGTTTGACTGAGGCCTTGAAGTCCCATCTCAAGTCCTAGATAGTGAAGTGCTGGTTTACGGCCAAAAGAAGGGAAACAATATGCATTTATCTCCGATGTGTTGTCTAAGGGAGCTGCTATCAGTTCATATTAGTTGATGCGGAGGTGAGCAGAGACAAAGTGAGTTGTGGTGAAGGACTCTGTGTTCTGTGGCCTTTCACAAGCCTCGCCTACCCATATATAAAAGGCTTGGAGATGATTTGGGTCTTTGCAAAAACACAGTGCCTCATCCTCTCCCCCTACTTCATTCCACTAATGAGTTAGCAGCTCCGTCTGAGGTTGGTGGACACTGCAAAAACATGTTGACATCAGACTTTACTTTTCTGTGGCCTGAGAGATCAGTTTGGCATGTGATCTGAGGGTCAGGTTGACTGCAGTGAGCTAGATGTACAGTGTGTTTCGCAGATATTTTTCACTCAGTTGTTGGCAGGGCCCCAGGCTACTGCGGCTCCCTCTGTTGCCTCTTTCACTTGCATTTCCAATTTGCTTTGCGTGAAGGCTCAATCTATCACAGGCGACCTTTCCACTGGCCATTAATTCTCACTGACTGTCTGATTGACTGGACTCCCATGCTCCATCACTTTGAAATTTAATAGGATTACTAGAAATGCAAGAAAAGGCTCACATGGTGACTTTGAAAAAAAAAAAAAAGGGAAAAAAGGAAGTGGTAGGCCATTTGTCAGGATTCATAGTGAGTGAGTTCACCTCCTCCGAGTTATCCAAAACTGCATTTGACTGGTGGCAGCCTTAATGGACCAATTGTCATTTTGATTGACAACTCTACAGCAGAGTATGATGAAGCTGGTATAAACTAAATGAAGATGCAATGACAGGAACAGCTCAGGGCTGTCATCAGGGTACATCCAGGCTGCACAGCGAGTGTGCACCCAAGGCTGTGCTGGAGTCCAGCCCTGCCAGCGATTCCTCACTCCCTGCATGCAAGGCTCTGTGCTGTCATGTGTGAAGCAGACTCGAGGGAGGCATTGTGGACTGAATGCCAGGCTGCCTGCAGTGGTGATCAGGACAGATGTATCATGCCGGATGTGCTGAGCACTGTGTGCTTAGTCTGCTCTGCAAACAACAGAACATCTCTGTGGAGCCCTGAGACAATAGCAGGCAGGGCTGGAAGGCAGAGCAAGCGTGTCTGCTCGTAGGATACAGCCCAGGTTGTAGGCTTTTCACCAACAATGTAGAAGCACAAGGAAAGGGTAAGGGTTTACTAGGATATAGGTCAGTTTTAAGTCTAGACTGGGGAGCAGAGAAGGCTTTTGTCTGTTCTACCTTAGGTTGAAAGGAAATTGAATTCCTGTTTCTCCCTGAACTTCCCCTTAACAACTCCCCCTCCCAGTGTCCCATTTCTTCTTTTCCATCCCTGGAAAGTGCAGGATTGGGTACTGCAGGCAAATCTGGTTACTGGTGCTCTCTGATTACAGCATCATAGAGAGGGAAGGATTTGAGATACATCAGGTTTGGCAATGTAGGTGTTGTGTCTTCACGTTTGTAGTACAGAGCAGAAAGCATTCACGTCAGTGCGTGCATGAGACAAATCTAGAAACTATATACAAATGCAGATGATGTTTATTCTGTTATGAACCTAAAGAGGGTGAGAATTGGGGTGACTGTCTCCAAGGAGAGAATATATGAAGTGATTACTGCAAAATAGCTGTTCCTGGGGTTTTGAGGAGAGTGACAGCGCCTCAGTGCCTCGTGTTATATTTGACTTCCTCAAGGTTTTTGCTAACATTTCTGCTTTCAAAACATCCAAACATTTCTGCTTTCTTTTTCTAACTGTGCTGTAGTGCCCTGTGGAGGCAAACATTTCTTCAGAATATGTTCTTCAACCGCTAAATTGGTTTGTTTTTCTTCACTTGGGTTATAAAATTGCTTGAAGTGATTGCGGAGCTCAGTATTGCCTGAAAGTAGTTTGAGTGTGGCACACAGCCCTCATCAAACACTTCCCAGTGGCAAACACATGGGTAATCCTGTCCGTTTGGTGACATCAGCATTAAGGCCAAAGAATAAAGCTGAAAGACAGGATTGCTCACACCCCAAGAGGGATGTGTCTCTTCAAAGAGAGCTCTTTGGGCAAGGGAAGCAGCTTCTTGTTGCCCTCTGGTGGGAATAAAGAGAGGAAGGGTTTCCATTGCCGCCTTTTCCTCACAGAATCACTCAGCAGTTTGATTTTTGATGGAGAGAAGAGAGAGATTATTTCTTTCTCAGCCTTTACTTAGCATTGCTTTCCTTTTGGCACCTTGAGGACATGTCACTATGTATATAGAGCTTTTATATCAGCAAGGATGCTCTAATTCTTTCCTTCTGCTGATTTTGTGAAAACAGTTATGCACAATCCCTGTGCTGTAACTTGCTGCACCTCGGAAGGCAGCAGTACTTGTGAGGTTTCCCGCAGCCATGTGACAGAACTATTTCCAGATCAGTCTGTTCATATCACACCACATGCCAAGCCCACAGTGGCTGTAAGCTTCTGAGGTTGTGTATCCTCACATGTAACACAAAAAGTGTTCGTGAGGGTGACAAGTGCAATTTTAAAATGTGGATAAGTCCAAATTCCAGGACTGATAGTGGTAGGAGATAATTTAGGAACTCAAGAATAGATCATTCTTAAAACAGCACTTCTAGACCTCTCTGCCTGCGTAGGTTTTCATACCAGTAGAACAAAATCAGTGTATCAGTGGAAAAAAGTGTTGGTTTATATTTTTACAAATATATTTGCCCATAGTTGTGCAATTCATAATTAATCTGATTAAAATAGAATCAGATTACCTTTTATCAAATTAGCTTCCTGTGTAGGAATAAGCCTTTCTGGTTTGATCCTTCACATACAATGATGCTTGGGGACAGTTGTCTGTGTCTTAACATTCACAGGCTTGCTAAAATGCCAAAGCTGCTGTGTGTGAAAGAGGCGGCTCGCACTCTGTTTTGAAGTCTCTTCTTCTCTCTTTATTGGCAGTGTAGCTGGTCAGGTAGTTCTTTCTGAGATCCTCACAGCCTCTCTTTTCCTCTCAGGCATGTAAGCTACAGGCACTGAGGTGAAAACAAACCAGCTCATCTTCTGGAATAGCAGTAAGTCAGCAAGCTCATCTTTTACAATGCACAGCTCTCACAGGAACCCTGTTCTTTTAATTTATGAATAGGCAGAAAGGATTTAGAAAAAAGAAGTCAGATATGATGAGAGAGAATAAAACACAGGTGCTAAAACTGAACTTCATTAATATTTTTATTAGGGGAAGGACACTGCATGCAAAAGTTTATGTAGTTTCAGGGCAGAATGAGGTTTACATGGTTTCCTTTTAGACAGGAAAAAAGAGTAAGCTTTTAGTGTCATTAAGAGAATAATAAAGACAAAAGAAAAGCTAAATCTCCAGGGAGACAGATAGGATGCATTTGCTGTCTGCAGATACACGCATTGAGCAGAACAGGTCTTAAAGGTACCACTCAAAGCAAAAGAGGTCCCACAGCCCTGCAGGTTGGTTGGGGTGGTGCATTTCCTTTACACACTGATTTTTCACAACTGCCTTTGAGGGAGTGGGGACTCATGTGGGCAAACCTAACTTTGGAAGGAAAAAAATGAGTGATCCCTCCAAACTAAAGTAAGTTACATACTCAAAACAATAGGTACTGTTCAAACCAAGCATGGACAACCACATTAGAGATTCAGATATAGTCTAAAATTTGCATCTATCCTGTGGACCAGACCTAAATGGTGAAAATAAATCCAACATTTGCAGCATGCATCTCTTTTGCAATCACAGCTGTGTCTGCAGTACAGCATAGATGTTGAAGAAGCTGGCAGGTAGCAGTGCTGGTAATGCCAGTAGTTTGGCACAGCCCCTCCAGTACATTTGCACTGGGCTACAAGCAGAATTGTATTTGCTGTGTGGATACTCTGAATCAGGAACTGCAGCCTGCACACTGCAAACCCAATTGTTGGTTGAACAGCGTTTCTTTCCACTGGCCTGTATTTAATTTAGTATCAAGTGTATACTGTCTTTGAGAACTGATTTCGCTGCCAAGACAGTCTGTCTGAGGAATCTTCTTTCAGAGCAGTCAGAAACAACAGTAATAGAAAAGCATGTATTTAACCAGTGTGTCTAACCATGGCACTGGTCTTGAAATGGGTCATGTTTTGATTTCTGAACCATTTCTGTGTCTGGAAGATGGATGGGGTTTTATTTGGTGTCTTGGATTTTTGTTTGCCTGGGTTGTTATAATCCAGAAACAGCATGAGTCTGCTTGGTTTTCAATAAACAGACGAAGGGAAGTGATGGCTCTGTGCTTGCCTTCTTCTTCCTAATGAGGGCAAACCAGCTCGATATCTGAGTGCAGTACTTCTCACTGCGTGCTGCGGATTGCAGAGCTGATTGTATTATGCCTAGGTGTGCAGGGCTTTCAAATTTTGTGTCTGCAGAGCTTCTGGTAATACCCTAATCTAATGGCATTTTAAGGTTTTCTGTTTGCCTTACTGGCCTTATAAAATGTGTGTTAATGGTGTAAGCAGATTTTTAAAGGGTCTTATAAAATATCTTCAAAGACTCATAGGAAAACAGTTTGCCCTGCCAATGAAGGTTGCCTCTACCAAGATGAAGTTTAATTGCTGTTGGTGCTGTCAGAGTGATTTCTCAGTGTCTGCTTTATGGTGGTGAATTGTACTTAAAGTGGCTCTCTGTATACCTGTGTAGTTTTTTTATAACGGACTTGAAACTTTTCTGAAATGGAAGGAACATTATATTTAATGTTAATTTTGTGTTGTGCCTCTTTTTTCTTGGTGGGGGGGGGATATCTCAGACAAATCTATTTCCTGTCAAATTTTGAGTTTTTCCAAGATCACTCAAAAACTCTCTGCTTTCCTGAAAACAGAGCAACAGTGAAGAATCTCAAAGTAAAAAAATGGCACAGTAAAAGGAGGCTTCCAGCTGTGACAGCTGCAATATTACCTTGCACGGTTGTGAGCAGTTCCTCCTGAGGTCCTGAGTCGTGTTATAAAACCATCCATTGGGAAGAACAGTACCCAGGCCTATAGCATTTATGAGCCATCTAAAAATCTGTGTCCAGTTTTGTACTCAGTTTAACTGAGCCTCGGAGAGTGCTGGCAGACTTTATCTCAGTAGATGACAGGTCCTAGGAAGCTTTCCTAACACATTTGGAAAAGAAACTATGGGAGGCCAAAAAGCACTGAATGCCCCAGCTGGGCCAGGAGTGACAAGAATGGTTCCTGCTGGCTTGTCTAGTGGAAACAGTTGCTCTCAGACAGATGATGGTCTCCCTGCTGCTGGTTTAAATGCAGAAGAGCTTCACTCAGATGGAAAGAGAATGGGTGAGATTAAAATGTGGCCTCATGGGTTTACCCTGTGACAACTATCTCTTTTTCTGGCAACATTTTAAAGCCAGAGGTGTGGTAACTGCCTGCAGAGTACAGCCTTGCTAGTGAACTTCCCCACGGCTGTGTGTTTGCAGCAGCAGCCCTCATTCTCACTATGGCCCTTCTGGGTGCTGCCATGTCTGCCTCAGCAACTCTTCCCTGGATAGCATTCCTGATCTTGGTTCACACCATGCAAGTCCTGGCTGTAAATGCAGAGGAACTGTCTATTGTGAGCAAGATCTGGATGCTGCCTGTAGTTTCCTTTAGGTCAGCAAGCCTCGGGTGGCAGCTGCTAGCAGTTAATGGGCAGCCAGCTGCTCATGGGAGAGGGGAAAGAGAGGCAGAGCAGCTCTAGACATTGAAAAATAAAATTGTCCCAGGAGATAACTGCATTTAAACACTTCAGAAGAGCAAGTAGCTGAATAGCTGTCTCCTGGGAAATGCAGTTTCTGATGCTCTTGTGTCATTGGGGGAGGACAGGGAAGAGTCTATCACTTCTTTGAGTTTGTTCCTTTAATTGGCATTGTTTCCATGTCCATTGCTTCTGTATGAGAGAGCAATATCTGCCTCTCCTTTCCACAGCAGTTCAGTGTAGCAGTATCTTCCTTTAGGGAGATTTTTATTGAAAAAAGTATTTTCTGATTTGCTGTTTTCACTGTAGATGTCATTCAAAGAGTATAGGATGGGTTTTGCGTATCTGGAGTGAGACTTTAAAAATTTTATTCAATTGCACAAAGAAGAAAATCTTGAATTCAGTTTTTGCCTGCCCTGCTAGGGAAGTGTTTTTGTTAATTCCAGTAATTATGATCTATTTTATTACAGTCAGCATTTAAGGTACTCTTTCCTATTTTACTCCAAAAGCTCTATACTGGGTAGAAGAAGGGACAAGAGACTCTCTTCTAGTCTTGTGCTTGAGTGGAAATTTTTTAGCATGTGCATGTTCTCCCTCTCACCTGATCCCCCATTTTATCTGAATTGCAGTGCTGCTGACTATCTCGCTGCTGACGATCTCGCTTCTACCAAAGTCATCGAAAATACTCCTGTTGGCCTCCCTGAGCACACAGGGTAGGAATGGCCTATGTCGTCTCTTTCTTCCACAGTCTCTCTTGTTCCATTGTATCAGAATCTCCCTTTGGCCATAACCATCAGGCAAAATAGCACTTACAGCATTTTTGTGTTGGGTAATTTCTGGATACATCCGCTGAGTGTGTCCTGATATGCTTTTCTGTGACCCCAGTGACTCCTACAACTCTTTCCCCTTTCCCTCCCTTTCTCACTTAAAAATTGGAAGCTTCAAAGCTCTTAAACGGTACCTTCTGTGTATTAAGAAATAGGTCAGGTTTTTTTAAGCCCCATTAGTCCGAGAGAAGTGAGTCCTGTGTGGGAGAAAGGAGTTTTCTGGGAGACCTTTGATATGTGAAATAAGCCATGGTGATGGCACCCATAGGCTGTGCCATGCAGGGTGAAGGAGGGTGACACTATCTGTTCTTGAGTTTTATGTGTGAACCCCAGGTCAGACTTGTGCCATCAAGTTAGAAGAGAGATTATTGTTCTCGGGTTCTCCAGCTCCCTGCACACACATTCCAAGGTGGGAGCTGGGCACCATGTGGTGCCTGAAGTGACGGATACAGCTTCTCCTTGAGCTCGGACCAGGCTGGTGGTTTCTGTGATACTTCCCTCACAAGTTTCTATTCTTGAACAGATGGTTGGTCTGCTCTGAACTTACCTCTCTGCTATACTGCAGTGTTACACCTGACTTCACTGAAGTTGTTCCCAACTGCTCTCGCTGGAGGGGAGTGAGCTCCGTGGCACCAGAAATAGCTCAGCAAGGTCATCAGGATTGCTCCAGCATTTGGAGAACAGCACAACATGGCCAGAACTCCTCCAGCCCATAATGATGCTTACCTGCTGCTTTCTGTAACTGCAGTGGCAGCAGGCAGAAAGAGTCACAGCACTTCCTTCTCACATGCAGACTTGATCCTGAGTCTAGGTTTTGCTTCTCTCTGAAATACCCCCTTTTGCTAGAGAGCTGCCATACCCTGGGTCCCCCTAACTGGTTGGATAAATGCCCTTGTCCCTGTTTTGCTCTTCCCCACATCCTGCTGTTTCCTGTTCTTTCCTGATTTGTGTTGCTGTCATCTTCTCTACTTTTCTTCTGAATAGTCTAATAGAAGCTAAAGGAAATTGTTTTTCATTCTTACATTTTTATTTGGCAGTTACAGCTAGTCCACAATAGAGCACTTGTGTACCAAAAATAGACAGGCAGGAGTATGAGCAATAAATACTAATGCTCATTAATGCTATATATTTTCCTACCATGTGAATTCTCTTTCTCGTACTTATTTTTCCATCTTCAAAGCCAATTAGTTTAATGTGGTAACAGGAATTTATAATGGGTCTGCCAAGCCATATGTCTCTGAATCTCCATGGATTCCCAGCATGACTTTCTGTTATGCACTGAGAAGTGACAGATGTTTGACACTGAAAATGTTATTCAATCCTGTTCTGTTTTTCTGTAGCTTTGGGCCAAGATCAGTTTAAAAAAACAAGGGTTACCAATAACAGTAAGTATTTTTGGGAGTGTGGGAATGTACTTTCTCATCCTTTGGTCCTGCAGAGATTCCTGTGAGTGCTGGGGTTCAGGTGCAAACAAGTCTATTGGACTTGCCTGGACTGTTCTTGGAGATAAGCATGGCATGTGAGTAAATCATGCAGGACTGGGACCTTTGACCTGAGCGGAGCTCGAGGATGTAGCACTGGGCAGTGTTCCGAAGCACGGGATGCTTTATAGAAAATTATGAAACCGCTGGAATGCTCCTTGTAGCTCCATACTATCAGGAGGCCTTTCTGTAGTGAAGGATATTTTTCCTGACCTTCTCTTGGCCAGGGTTCTAATAATCAGAATCTGATATTGAGTGTGAGGATTGTGAAAGAAATACCACTTCCTCTGTAGATTGCTAGACCTGTGATACTGATAGATGTTATTCTTTTGGCTGTGCTGCGCTGTCAGCACTTTTCATGCCGCAGATTTTTGTATGTATTGTGATGGAGATGTGCAGTGCCAGCTGAAACTGTTGGCAGCTGAAGGGGACACATTTGTGATTTTTGGCACTTGTACGTGATGATTTGGGACTGGGTTTGAGTGCTCCAGCTGACCATCTCAGTAAAATATTCAGCTGTGACGTGATTTGCAATTTTACCTTTTTCCATTAGGTGTTTTTATTTTTTTTTCCATGCTGAAATGAAATAGTGACTGTTTAGGAAGCTCAGAGCTTGTGCCTGAAGCTATCTGGGATGTCCAGAAGATAGCACTGGGTATGATGACTTGCAGGATGTGTGATGAAGACTGTGCTTGAGTAACCTTGACCAGGGAGTGCACTCTTTAGTCATCCATGTTAACTGTACAGACACCTGTGCACAAATCTTGGGACTTGCTGGGCTTTGGGCAGTAAATCTATAAGGCTCAAAATGCACCTCTGGCCTGCACGGTGATCTACCGCTGCACACTGTGACACAGGTGCCTTGTACAAAGGCACCTTGCTTTGTGTGGTCCAGAATGAAACTCTCTCATGTGGAAGGCTACAAGTCTCACCCTGACTTCAGTGGTTTGATTTCCTGCTATGGCTCCATCAGTGGTTGTGCCCTGCCCTTTTTATGTATCGCAGAATCACAGGTGCGTAAATACCTGTTTCCTTTCAAGTAATTTTTAAGGGATTTCTTGACAAGCCCCAGGGCAGTAAGTTATTTAAGTCTGTGGTCTGTTTGAGGCATCTGTCTGGATGCTCACATGAAGCTGAATTAATTCTTGCATTGCTTATTGGGTTATGACTTCAGCATAGATATTATATGCATAGAGCAATTCCTTCCAGAAGTAGTTTGGAAGAACAAATCGTAGCTCTGGAATAGTCATTCAAGCTTCAGTTGTGTTTTCTATTTATATACCTGCTACAGATGTTTCCTCTGAAAACGTCCAAAGCATTTTCTTAGCAAGGTTCATGATGCTGTCCTTTCAGACCTTTACTCTGATGTTCTTTATCGTTATTGATGGTGCTGCATCTGGGCATAAATGGGTTTTTATGGCTGGATGAAAGATGGCTATCTGGGCATTTGTTGTTTCAAACAAACCCTCTCTCTCTCTGTAATCGACGGAGTGAATGTAGCTTTTAGCATCACTACTTTGTATTCACCACCTCTGCCCCTTTGTAGCATTTCAAAGAACAACTGGCCCGATTCTGCTGTATTTGAAGCCAGTGGACAGTCCTATTGCCTTAATGGGAAGCCGGACTGAGACCAAAAAGAGGGATGGGAATGACTTTTGTTTTGAGCTCTATGCATCTGACGCTGCCCTTGGCAGTGGCAGTATCCAGGCCTTAGCATGGGTTTATTTTTTAAAAAGATGCAATCCACAACATGTAAACAACAGATAAGCAGGTATCAAGTGTGCTTTGTCATATAATCATTTTAGAGGATACTAGCACTGAAGAGGAGAGTAGATTATTTCAAGGATTAGTCAGAGGATGAAGGTTAAGCAAATGGAAAACTAGGATGAATATTGGGAAAAGATAATCTTGCTATTGCAGTCCAATGGAACAGAGGAAATGGAGGACCGTTGATTGGGCTGTTTCAAAAGGGGTAAGACAAATACTGCATCAAGAACAACCTTTCCTTGTTTAAATCACCCAAATGTTATTTGCCTTCTCAGATTGATGTAAATTGAAAATACAGCATTTATTCCACCTGTGTTAGGACCTGGTACAAATGTCCACTCGCTTGTGGAAAAGTGCCTGCTTAGAATAAAAGGCCAGTTTAGAAAGTGTGTTGAATTGGGGTCTAAACCTTGAGATGATCCATGGGGAACTGTAAATGTATTGCAGAGCATCCTTTCATCCTGGTGCTTTGTATGGCAAACTCCAAGCTCTACTTGTCAGTGCTTTGCAGTATTTCTGTGATGCACTCCTGTCTGTCTGGACTCAAATGTTGGGGCACACAGGTAGTTCACATCCAGCCATGTGTTTCACTCACACAAATGCGACCTGCTTTGTTCAGGTGGTATAATCTCCTACACAGTAGACACTTAAATGGTAACAATTGGGCAGGCCAAAAACAATGAACTGCAAAATTACTTGCCTCCCTTGTTGATAGGCTTTATTGTGCATTATATGGTGTTAGTTTAAAGTACCATCTAATTCCTTAGGTTATTTGGAAAAGCTGTAGAAGTTGTGTTAAAACTGTCCCGTTTTCCTTGTGACTTCGTCTTCAGAGGAAGCTGACACATGTACTCCTGTTATAATTTCATGCTTGAAAGATCATTAGTGGGTCTCTGCTACATTGCACTAAAGTTGTTTTTCCATTGTCATCTCATAAAATGATGGGATCCTAATGGCTTTGCTAATAGACATCATCCAGGATGCAACTTGACTGTTTTCCAACTTTATAATATTTTTCTTAGAAAGAGCAGCATAATGGATCATCAAAAGGGTTTCAAAAGTTCCTTCCCTGTTGTTTTTCTCTGGTAATGCAGTCTCTGTGTGCTGGTACTTACAGCATGAGATCACTGAGATAGTACTAGGAAACTAGATTTAGTATCACTTTAAAAAAAAACAAACATATTTGACAGGTGGTGTAATTTGTGGAACAGTGGTCTAATCCTAAGTGGAAATCCAAATGGATTTATGGGCACTCATGAACTTTGAAGATTGTACATTTAGTGATGTTCGAGTTTCATTTTATCTAAAGATGTTTTTCTAGCATGTATAGGGGCCAGCTACTCCTATAGACTGTGAGGTATGTTAAGTTTCTAGTACAGTTATGCTTTCTTTGGTTCATCCATTCATCATCACAAACATTAACCAACTTTAAATTAAAATTTCCACAGAAATTCCCTATAGCCATTTCTGTGTGAAAGATGTGCATTCGTTCTCCTTGGAAGTCCAGTGCTTCCCGCTTTTATTTTTCCTCTCTTCTGCTTCTCCCTGTTCAGCTTTAGCTCCCAGTGTCTGAGAATAGCAACTGTCAATGCTCTCTGGCATTTGGAAGGCTATTCAGGTGGAAAAGAAATTGTGCTTTCTTTATTTCCAGTGTCATTTGAGTTTCCCACAGTTAACAAGGATTTCCAGAGGAATTGTTCCTTCTGCTTCTCCTGTTCCAAGGACTATAGAGGTGATATTTTTTTCTTGGTTCAAATCTTTCTATTTATTCTGTGCTTAAAACCCGTGAGAGAATTGCTGGTGTTTCCTTCTGACTCCAGTGATACGGGCCCAAGGCCTGAGGCGTGCTGAAGTCTGGCTAGTAAATATCCTAAACTTTGCTTATGAAATGTGGATCTCTCAGGCTGTTATGTCTTCAAGTTGCAGAGTTACAAATTCAGTTTTCTTGGCAGGAAATCACCCACCATTCTTTATGCTTCATTTATCTATTTTCTCTACTGTTGCACAGAAGTTTGCATTTTCACCATCACTTCTATCTTGGCAAGCTTCCTCTGATCCTGAATGCTGCTGTGTTCTGAGTCACACGGCCAGACTCTGTACTCTTAGATAGCTTTTACTCAGGGTCGGATTTGAGACCTAGTAAGGAGATGCAGGTACTGAGCAAGGGCTTCTGAATTTGGACATCACGCTGCTGGACACTTTTGTCAGTGGCCCAACAAACCTTGGCTATATGCTTCCATCATCCCCCAGCTTTCCTGCCTTGCAGTCTGCATTCCTCTGGTCCTTATGTCTGTCTTTTCTTTCCATCTTAGTACCCTGCCAGTGTCATTACAGCCCTTTGTGAAAGCACCTTTAACTTAGTCAGCGTAAGAGTGTGACATCTTCAGATGCCCCCCGCTCCGTTCCTGTTTATGTTACCAAGAAGATGTGCAGCTGGGTAGGCACCTGGGTGCACAAACTTAGCTGGGCAGGTCACTGAGGTTAATTCTCCCGTGTGGCTGGGCACCACGCACCGCTGTTATGGGCAGGAATATTTCTCACTCATTTTCCTCAGGGGCTTTTTAGTGTGTGGATCTTGGAGACTGCAGAAGGTTTTGTGTGCTAATACAATGTTGTACCCTTTCATAAGTGGGATAGAATTCTTCGCTCAGTGTTGCTTCTGTGCCAGAGTTTTGTATTCATTTTTGTGTTCCTTCAAGGCAGTATCTCCAAGAGAAATAAGAAACCTTCTGTTCTTTTTGCGAGCCTGTGCTATAGCTGTTGCCCTGTTGCTTTTTGTGTATGAGGGTCAGCACTGGGAGAGAAGCTGGGGGCACAGTTAGCCTTTGCCCTTGTGCCTGAATATCTGTGATGTCAGGATGCTTCTGCCTCAGGCCCTCAAAGCAGGCTGTCTCCAGGACCTGCTTTGGGCCTGGGATCTCCTCGAGCCCCTCTCTGGACATGGCCACAAAGTTGTGGCAGCAAGTGGAAAGAAATGATACAGTCTGAGTGTGCCGGCCTTTGCTTCCAGAGTTATAAGAAAAGCTTGACCCTAGGATTGCCGAATGAACAAATCATATTTAAAAGGAGAACTGGCTGTAAATGTTTTGGTGAAAACTTTGTCATTGGAAAATACTGTGTCTGCATCTTACTGAAAACATGTCAGTCTGGTCCAAATCTGTCAGGAAATTTCTCAGGCACAAGATGGAAATTATTGTAAAAGCAAGCAATAATGAGGACATTATTTTCAGCTGTGGGAAGTTTGGGTTCAAGACCTGAGTGTTTTGAGAGCAGATATTCAGGCTTTCTCTCCCGGATTCCCTGTCTGAACAACTGCTTTTGAAACAAAAGTGATGATCTGCCTAAGTGTAGTAGCCAGATAAACTGTCCCGCTGTGTAGATGGTGTAGTTTATAGCCAGGTTGTGCATTTCATCTGACTAAAGGGGAGCAATCTGTCCCTAGCAATTTGTACAACACTTCAGAATCCATCTGAATCAAAGGATTCAGAATCAAAGGTCCAATTGTCCCAGGTCTCACCTTGCCTTTTCTGCTGGTCTTTGCCAGCAGAATCAGTAGAATCCACTGGGAAAGTATATCTTTACCTCCATGTGGTGTTAATTACATGTACAATGTATAGAACATTTATTAAAATAAATGCTTATTATTTACATTTCCGAGTGGAAGAGTTAAGAAAGAGGGAGATTTAGGAACATGTATGTACTTGGTGATTGGAACAAGACTTTTTCCTTTTCTTTGGAGAGGATTTAAAAAAGTATTTTTCTTGGCTGTCATGAAATCCTCTTCCAGCTATGGCAAAGAAACATTCTCCTGAATACTTCTTGTAGGCACAGGCTTGAATAATACTTGTAGCTAATCTTTCTAAAGTGCATTTTATTAAAAAAAAAAAATGAACGGTGTGCTGATTCAGGGCATAGGCAGTGCCCTGTGAGAGCAGGCAGGTGCATGGAAAGAGCAGCAACTAAGCATAATGATGGTAATCGGTACTGTCACTCTGCTCTTGCCCTGAAGAAATGATGTGGAATTAAAGTACAGTGTGAATTTTCCTGGAGGTAACAGGAAGCTCATTCACCAAACTGCAGATGCAGCTCAGTTTGAGCCTTGTGTGGCAGGGTGTTTTCTTTTGCATTCAAATCTTGCATCCCTGGCTTTGCCACTGTCACTGTGCGTGGCCGTGGGAAGTCTTGTTTATTTTTATACCTCAGTTCTCTATCTGCAGCCTGGGTATGACACTACCTCCTTCATCTCTGTCCTGTATGTAAACTTGAATCCTAAGTGTTCAGATTTAGGTAGAGGTGACAGGCTAAATTAGAAGTTCCAGGAGCTTCTTAAAGTAAATTGTATTCCTGTGTTTTCCTCGTGCTAGAATATTCACAAACAGTTAATATGTGTGAATAACGGACCCACCTAGCAGCATCGAAGAATATGTGGTATGTCGGCTCTTACTACTAAGAGTAGAGATGGTTTACTGAAGGGAAGGAAAGGAGGTAGAAGTGAGGTTTTATTGCCTCAGAATCCAGGCCAGGCTGGTCTGATCTGCAGTAGGAATTTGTCTCTTACCCGTGGAGCATTGAGGTGTGTCGTGCCCCTTTCTTCTACAGCTGAAATGGGATCTAGGTGCTCCTAGGAAATACCTGCATATGAAAAGTACTTCTCGTTTGTCACTGTCCTCTCAGCAAACAGTCTGACAGCTGTCTTGAATAAGACTCTATTTTACTCTCCTTAACTGTTGTCTCATGAATGCTGTATCAAAGATCCCGTACTCTGAATATTTGTAACTTAAGGCCGAGTAAAATCATGGGTGATTTGATCTTGCCCAAGCTGGACTCCATGAGCCAGGTAGGTGTCATTCCCAGTTCACCCAGTGGAAAACAGCCACACAGTTTTGTATACTGCAGTTGCACCTAGATTTTGTGTTCATTTTGCCTGAGAACAATTCAGTCTTAATCTCTGACTGTGTAAACTCAAAATAAAAATAAAAGTAACAGTTCTGAATACCAGGGCTTCTATCGCAAAGTCGCTGAGCGAAGAACTGTCATGTTACATTAAGAGCACAGTTACTGCAACTGATTACTTCGTATAGTGTATTTGCCAGTCTGTCTCCTGTGTAATCATGAGGAATGCATTGACTTAGGAATAGCTGTGCAAAAATAAGTTGTGAAAAAGTCTGGGAGACAACTGACATTTCCTGCCATGATTGGTAGTGTGGAGAAATATGCCAGAGCTATCAGAAAAATATTATATTTTCGTAACATATTCCGAAAGATATAGACTAGAATCCCAATAATTTAAAAAAACATGTTTTAAAAAATATTTGGATAGAAGATTGGCACAAGTAGTAATACTTGCTAGTGCTTGAGCCAGGGTTAATACACTTAGCGGCAAATAGCAATCCATGGCAGTGCCTGGAGTACATTGCTGTGTTTTGTTGTAGGAACAAAATAAGGAAATAGCTGTTGGTGCTGTGTTCATTCTGAGTATTCCATGGGAGTGTTCCGTGTTTGTCTCTTTTGAGACAACTCTTCAGAAGTCATCATCTGAAACTAAGTATTCCCTGGTTCTCGCGCAGACTAAAGCACTTTGACTTTGTCCAAAGCCCTGAAGTATAAATGTACTCACTGGCAGTTTCCTCCAATCTGCCTAGATAAAACCCAATCAATAATCTTTTCAGTGAACTTAAGCAATTTATAATTCCATCAGGAGAAAGAGCAACAGCTACTTAACTTGTGCACATAAATCAATGTCAAGTTGCTCAGACACGTAACTGTCCCTTTGAAACCCAGTAGCTGACAGCAATTCTCCTATAGGATTTTGTCTTTAAAAATTCTTCTGATTTCTTTCTCTCTGCCATCATTCATTTTCTATCTTCTTTTTAGCTCACCAAGTTGTCTTACTGCCAAAATTTTCATTTTTTATTTGTCTCTCTCTTGTCACCTGTTGCCATTTCTGTTTTTTTAAAGGTTTCTAAGAGGAGTTAGTTGAGTTGTTTCAGCAAAGATTGGTTTTGCCAAAGATTTATTTAATTTAAGAAAAAAAAGTGCTTCCTGTTAATGCAGTCATATCTGTCAAAAATGGAGAGGGGAAACACTCTGAAATCTCACATTTTTACTATTTAGCTTTAAACAACTTTGGTTTGCAATGACAATTCAAAATATTTCACAGGAAACCTTGTTTGTGTTTGGAAAACATGTAACAGAATTTTTTTCTCCAACTGTCTTTAATTTTGGATATTTCTAAATCCTTTCCACCCTGCGCTGCTTGCTAAACTGTCACTGCAAATATTCCCGGTACACTCTACCTCCAGAAGTGCTGAACGAGGGAACAAGTGGGTGTTCAGCTGTTTCTCTGAGGATCGTGGTGCAGTAGCACTGCTGCGTTGGCAGTTGCTCTTGGATCAGTACACTGGATCAGAAGAGAGTTCTTGGCCTGTTTCTTTGTTCCAGATGAGCTGTGACCCAAAAGTTCCCATTTGGTGACCTTATGGTTGCCCATCTGTTAGGCTATAACCATCATCTGCCTCACAGCAACAATATGTGTTACGGAGCTCTTCATCCAGAGGTGTCTGGACATCTCTTAGAGAAGCCTACTTGGTTTTGCTCCTCTTCTGTGCCAGGTAAAGCAGAGTTACAGAGGTGCTGTGCTTTGTCCCGTATCTTGTGGTAGGTCAATAGCAGATGAGGCAACAAGAATCAGTGTCTTCTCTGGTCTAGCAGCATGCGAGAGGTTCAAAACAGGACAAAGAATATGAGGGTTATTGTGACATGTAGATAAGCTGGGGAATTACTGCTGTGGGATTGCAGATGCCTAAGATTTCTATGAACAGATTTGTGGAAGAGATGTTTGTATTGTCTAGGCACCACTAAATACCAGGAAGCCTCTGAGCTGCAGCCCGTCGATGAGTGTTTGGGGCTGGTACTTTCCCTCCTGCTTTCTTCCCTGCCCATTTTTCTTGGTCATGGTGAGAGGCAGGATACTAGGGCCAGAGGGATATTTAGTCCAGCTCCGCATGGTTGGACCTAGCGTGTTCTCAGCTGGAAGGTGAGCAATGAATTAGTTGGTCAATGTAGCTATCTGATCTCTAAAGACTGACCCTTGTCAAAAGGGCCGAGATGCATCGTCTGGTCACACAATACAGTGTCCTGTTGCCTGGGCAGTACTTGCTCTGTGGGCAAACATCAGGCTGCAGTTTTCAGTGCTGGCAGTCTGGCACCTTTCATGAACACTAAATGAAAGTGAAAAAGAGCTGAACCGTTGCCAAGAAGTTATGAGGCTGGGAAGGGTACATGAAACTTGGGAGGAGGCTGCATGAAAAGAGCACTAAGTGAGAGATTCTTCCAGGCAAGATCTGTGCTGTGAGCCGTGTGTAACTGCACTGACCTGGAACATGTTAAATGATTGATAGGAGATGTAGGCTGTCTCCAGGCAGACAGAGACCCCAGAGACGGGTGAATAATGAATACAATTCTTCTGCAGTTAGTGGTATGACTCATTGCTTGCTGTCAGTTTTAGCCACCTGCTGTAGGAGCCAGAGGAGGACTGGGCAGTCTCTTAAACCTGGATTGCAAGAATAAAGTAGCTAGATTTTGAGCTTCCACCCCTGCTTGGTTATTCTTTATTCACCTGGATATAAAAGACACCAACAGCAATTACTGGTAGAGGTAGCCTGGACAAGGACGACAACTTCTGTCCTTCTGTGTTTGGCAGTGGAGGACCTGGATCCACAAGTTGTTTGTCTTCCTTGGCTCTCCTAGAAACCAGGGAAGCAGCAAGATGACAGTTGACACAAAGCTCTCCTGATGTGTCTCTCAGACCTTCTGCTGGCAGGCGCCAAGGGCTTCCCCATGTACAAAAGCTTGGAAAAGTGCTGGGACAGAGCCCTTCTGCCAAGGGAAAGCCCTTTAAATTGCTCACCCAGATGCCCCGCTGCGATGTGTGGATCAGTAGTGGCACTGCCAAAACCTGGTGCTTTGTCCGTTCCTTCCGTCCATTTGACCAGGTCCAAAGTAGTAAACAGTGAAGTCCCCAGTTTCCTCCCCCAGCACTGACATTTGGAAAACCAGGAGCCATTTCCAGCTGACGTTTCCACTGGTAATGTCACTGTCAAAGTCCGTGCCCATTCCACTGTCCAGTGTTAGGGGCAGCCCAAAGCTTCTTAGCAGCATGTATAAACCCAAATTTTGTTGTAGCAACAGAGTGCTGTTGCAGGATGCCGACAGCAAGGAGCATGTTGTTGCAGTGGTCCCTCTCTCATGCACCAGTGTCCTTCACTTACTTGCCTGTTTCTGAGTGTCTGTCTGTGCTCGTGAATGAACATGGTGAACAGATGCAGGTCCTCGGCTCCTCAGAGGGAGCCTCGAATGAGATTTTGATGCAAGACCATCAAGTCATAGGGCAATACTGCAGAAGGTGACTGGAACTGGTCAACCTTTTCTCAGACCTGGCTGGAGCAGAGAAGAGGATAGTGTGAAAGATGAAATCTGTTTCTCTGGGTACCATTTTCTCCCACAGGGAAAGTACTATAGACGGGGCAATGTATCTTGACAAGTGGTTCAGTCAGAAGCTGTGGAAAATAGCTTGGCAGACTCTCCTTCAGCTTCTTAGGTGTACAGGAAAGCTAAGGCAGTATTTTGCAAGCAATTTTGCATATATTTGGACTTCTAAATACAGATTTAAGCACAGACTCGTTGATCTGGTTGTCATAGCTGTGTTTTCCCCTCTGAGGAGTTTGATCCACAGCAGGATTTGACCTATCACTTGAAATTCTTGAAAAGGGATGGAGAGATGGTACTGATGGTACATAGCACTGAGACCAGACTCAGAACAGTCAAACAGAAGCCCAAGAACGGTGTGACTTTATTTCTTCTGCAGGTATTTTGGCATTTTTCTAGCTCATCTAAATTGGTATGTAAATAAGGAACTCTCAGTTTATTCTGCAGTAAACTGAAAAACTACAAAGAGCATCCAATTTGGGAGATAGCTTGTTCTTTTACCGTGCAATAGAAAAGCAGCATTTAGGAGAATGCAGCTGTTCAGTAGGCAGAGTACAGCACAGTGTAATGAGGTTAGGCTTAGTTATATTACTGACTTCTGAGTCACTGACATACATTGATTAACATTCATATCGCGTATCTCCTTTTTGTGATACTACTGTAGCTAAGGCTGTAGAAGGGAATGCTGGGGAAGGGCAGGAGAAAAGAGAATGGAGAAATAGAGAAAGAAGAAGAAGAAAATGGACTGAATAAACCCATACAAGAAAAAAATGTTCAGGGAAAAAAATGCCAGACACCACACTCCTTTTTCCAGGGGTGTTGTTTGAACATGTTTTGGGGCTGCACTTAAAGAACCCATGGTGGGAAGGTCTATGAGGTCTTGGCAGATATTTAGTTCTTTTTCTAGGACAGAAAGCTTTCAAAGTGGAAGAAAATTCCCAGAAGTCCAAACCCAGTAACTGTCAGGTACAGCTGTGGCAGCTGCATCTTAATGCTGAGATGCACTAAATCTTCATTTTGATAATCAGACTACTCTGAGAGTGCCTCGTCAGCCTCCACTGGCTGTTTTGTCTGTTTTACTGATGGAGAATCTGGCAGCTGATGAATGAAAGGCCACAGTTTCACAGTTTTTGAACTCAGATGTTCTGTTCAAAATTTCATTAAACTTACTGCCCCTGGGCATTTCCTGGCCTGCCTATGGCTTGCTGCCCTGCTGTCTTCTCCATTCAGGCCCAGCCTTATATTCAGGTCTAATAATATTTTTCTTGTGACCAGTCCCTGCCTGGCCAGGGCCATTCCTAATCAGCTACTTGCATGAGATTTGGGGTATATTTACATCTGTCTATTTTGGGATCAGGCTCTTGTTCGTATTTCCTAGTATTAGCCTCTGCAGGCTATGAGAGGGGTTTTTTCAGTGATTTTTAAAAAGTGCTGTTCTCTGTTGCCCTGTTTTTCTTTTTCATCCAGAAGCTGTTGATTGTCTGCGTGCTCACAGGAATGCTATCGCATCGCACCAACATCCTGCCTCTGTTTTCACATCCCAGACTGCTCCATATTTATAACCACCCCTCACCACAATCAGTATTTTTCTCTGACGTATATCCACTTAACCAAAGGCAGTGATAAGTTGTCTCCCTGTTTAATCTTCCTTTCTTCTGCAAGCAGTTTTCCTTCCTTTTTAATAAATTGAAAACAAAAATCTTTTGAGGTCATTGGGAAACTGGATTGCTCCCTAGATGAGCCTTCAGTATTTATGAGTTAGATCATTGCAGTGACTACACTGTCTGTGCGTGTGTGCCACTTGGTAGTTGTCTGCCTCTTCTCAAGTGAATGTAGGGACTGTGATGTGCTCTCTCATTTGCTTTTAGATGTTGAGATAAGCAATCTTTCTCATAATGAATTCTGCCCTTGACATGTCCTTCTGACAGTACTACTCGGGCCTCGCCAGCCTCGTGCTGTGGACAGTCTTGCAGAAGAGCTCAGCTCTGCCTTTGTGTTTTCTGTTGTACTGCAGTTGTGTCTAGAAACCACACCTGTGATCTGGGGTCTATTTATGGTAAGAAGCAGCCCTTGTTCTGCAGAGCTGGCAAGCCAAATAAATGAGACAGATGACAGATGAAAATGGAGCGGAGGTGCCAGCAGGCTGTGTGACTTGCTTCACCCCACATAGCTGGTGCAAGGTCCCACATGCTGGGCCTGTGACACATCTGGGGAAAGGATCCAGCTGCCAAGGTCCCCATCTCTTTGGCCCATCTTCTAGATCAGATAGTCTCCCAAAGTATCAGGTGGTCAGACCTTGCAGTGTTAACAGTACAGTGTGGCTGTAAATCCAAACTCTGCAAACATTTGTCAACCCATGAAAAGTTATCAGGAATAAGTGTCTGATCTGTAGAGCCTTTGTGTCTTCAGTTGGAATGCTAGGTGTTTATACTGGCTTCTTTCAGGGATAGCAGTGATTGAGAAATCACGGAAATACCAGCAGTGATGCATATTTTCTGTGAAGTGCAAGATCATTCCCAGAAGGAGTGGTTTCTGGGAAGGCAGCATTAAGGTTCCAGAAAGATGCCTGTGGCAATGAAATCGCCTGTCTGGGGCTCAGACGTGCTGCTTCTGATAATTGAGAGGGTCTTGGCAAGAATGTTCTTTGACCAAAGCAGGAAACGCTGGGGTCATCATTCTCTTTCAGTTCCCTACTGTACTATGCTGGGCAAGAACAGGAGTGAACAAGCTCAGCTGGGAAAGGAAAAAATCCCCCAAAGGATAGAACATTTTAGAAGGGGGAACCTGAGGAGGTTTCAACTTCCATTGGCTGTTCCTTTGCCCAGTTTACACATGAGGCTCAAAGTCTTGATTTTATGCGAGTTTGCATAATACCAAGTGTATGTTCAGATATAGTGTTATTTATATTCACTTAGATTCTTACCCCTGCACACATGCTTTTAGATCATTTGCTGAAATAAATTTACAAAATAACACTTTCACAATATTGAGTAACATGCAGGCAGCACCTGGTGAGGAATTGTGAGTTAAACTAGTAGAGTGGTTTTTCCCTTGTTTTTCCATGGTAGAGGAAAGGGTGCTATGGTAAGGAAACCAAAGAAAGTGAGCCAGAAAGAACTCCATTATTGCTCTGGAGACAGTTGTTCGAGATATTCAGTAGTGTTTTGCTAGGGCACTAAGACACAATACCTGTCTTAAATCTAGTTAAAAGGCATTTTGTTACCATCCCATTGGTTTGGTGTGCTGTAAACCAGATCCAATATCAAACTAAGCATTTGCAAATAAGTACTTACCAACAAATGCGATAATGAGAGTTGGCACAAGGCAACTCTGGATTTAAGGTATTGGTACCTTGATACTGCAGAAAGAAGGGATGTACCCAGTGTAAACTGCAAGGATGCACTCTTGTGGCAAACAGGTGCCATACAGGGAATGCATGGAGCTGGAATCACCTTCTGTCTGTTAGGAAATGGAATTATTTCACACTCAAATAAACTGAAGAGATTATAAGATATACTAGAGAATTTTCACTGCAGCATCAGTATGTTGTACTAGCTCTCAGGTTGCTGAAACTTGTGTTTGCTCTGCTGGAGGGTGCATTGGAACTTCTGTTTTTCTGAACTTCTGAAGGGCAGGTGCTATTCCGCATGCCTCACTGTTTGCTCCCTGTGTCAGATATTCATAGCTGCCTCCCAGGCAATTGTTTCTCTGTGACTTACAGGAGGGGAGCTGTCAAAGGGCAAAAATGGGCAGAGACATAGCCAGCTGTCTCACTGAGGCACGCTGCATGCTCTAGTGAGCCTTGCAAACCACAGAACTCTATCCCTGCTGCCTTTTCTGTGCAGACCGTAGAAAAATCCCACAGCTGAGGCTATGCAGGATTGTCTCCCACCACTGCCCTACAATACTTTCAAGGTTTATTGGGGAAAGTGCCAGGAGAGGATGGCATGGGAGGAGGCTGGTGGCCAACACGACTCAAGTTAACCACTGAGCAGCAAAATAGAGCCGGGGGGATGGAAAACCTCATGGCTAAGAACTGGCCAAGAAGAACCACAGGTTGATTGTGGTGAACGACTGAGAGACTCTGGGCCTGTGTTTTAAAGGTGCTTAGGTGCCTGCTAGTATGGGTGGAGTTTTGAACCTCCCCAGAGAAGCTACCTGGAGTCTGTTCTCAGTCTTTCTTCTTTGTCTTTGTTCCCTCTCTGTAGCTCGCAGCTGATTGTGTGCTTTTTTTCTCCCACGGATACCTACCTTGCGTGTTCAGAGAGGTTCTTTTTTAACTGTTTGCTAGGGCATGGTTGAAAAGTCTTTAGCGTGAGTCTCCCATCTCATCTCTGACACCATTTAGGGGTCCTGTGCTGCAAATATATGACTGTTATAAGAGTTTAATTGCGGAGGAAGACAGGGATATTTGCAGACTGTGTATGTGAGGTAGTACTACTAAAAAGCGTTTGAAATGGTATGTGGTTAGGTCATCGGGAGGGTGTTTTCCAAACATTTCTTAACACGTTCAGCAAAAGAAGCAGTAGTCAATTGACAGCTAAATCAGTAACGCAAAAGGTTAATATCAAACAAATGTGAAGAGCATTGTAGCAGTCTGTCAAGCTGTTGGCTTGATTATGAGTGTGACAGATGGATCCCAGGTACCAAAGCCAACAGCTGATTACAGAGGAAAGCATAGTCTGTAACACTGCCTTACTTGTCATATCGTCTCTCTCTGAAGATAAGTGGCTCTGCCTAGCTTCCAAGAGACCGAAAGCTGCTCTTGCAAAGTTAGAGCAGGACTTTCCAGGATAGGCAATCAGGAAGCATCACCCCCAAGTGTCAGATGGGTTGAGAATGATCCAATGCCACCAGTGCAGAGGAGGGATCTTCCAGTAGTTGCTGGACTTGTTCCTCCATGAGCTGGGCACCCTTTCCTCTGTGTAGCCCCGTGTGTTCATGTGCAGAACCAAGTGACAGTGAGCACAAGGGTCTGTGCTGTGACTGAGGCTGTTTGGATCTCTGGGGATGGACAAAGGGCCCAGGAGGAGCAGAAGTGCCAATGGAGGCTGAGTAACTGAAGCAGGTGATATTGAAGATCCCAATTTAACAGACCATGTGGAGCATTCCTATAAAGCCCTTTTTCTTTTGAGCATTTAATATATTAGCATATATAAGATAGGGACATAGGGTCATCAGGACAGATTTGAACAGTTTCTAGGATTCCTAGTTGAAAATGGGCTGGGAAAAGTGAAATAAATGGAATATTAAAAGAGGGAAGAAGTAATCGATAATTACTGAGTGTTGCTGTTTCTCCAAACTGACTTTTCCCCATGTGAAAATGTGGCAGTTTAATCAAATGGAATAGATTAGCTTTGGAACATTAATGTGAACATATTTTCCTTTTAAAATATTAATTTGTAACTGTTGCCAATGGATATGCACTAGAAGCTGTACATCAAACTGTGTCCTGTGCTGCGCTCAGATGGTAAAACTCTTCACCACAACTCTATGTGGCTATCATATGAAATTAATTCCCTGATCCACGTAAGTCTGAGCCAAAGCAAATATTGTCAAGCAGATGAAGGCTGCATGAGTCTCAGGAAAAAAAGTATTTCTAGATGCTTTTTCATAATATAAAGCATGTTCGATATTTGAAAGTAGAGTGAAATTATCAAGGACCTTTAATCCCCTACTGGAAATACCATATGGTTTTCCAAAGATATTGAGCAGGAAGATTGGTGTGATTTAAATTAATAGAAGCAGTTGTCTCAAAATAGTACTCTTTGCTTGAAATTTATAGTTCAGTTTAATTAAAGATGTATTATTTGAACTAACAGATCAGCTTTGTAGGAGAAGAAAAGCACCGTTCCGTAGCAACTCATAAGGAATTATCTTTGAAGGTCCAGATTTTTGGTCTCCTCTGGACGAATACTATCCCATAGTGGCTGCAGTGATTTAATAAGAATGCTCCAGGTTTAGCTGATTGTTGCTGACTTCTTGTGTGGAGGTGCCTGCCAAAGAGTGTCTTATTTGCACAGACTTCTGAGAACCAACCATGATGTCTTAAGAATATTAACAATTATTTTCTCCACTCCTCCACCAAAAGATTTTCAGACATTATTTCCTTTTTGTACTCATGTTTTGCAGTTTTTCAGAACACGTCAAATTTCCAGAGCAAAGTGGATTTGGAGAACAAAACTATCCATTTAATTAACCAGATAAATCCACTGTCTGCCCATGTCTCCTGTTGAACGGGCACCTCCTCTGCTTTCAAGGCCAGCTTCAGCTCCCTGGGAGACTGGGTCCCACTGTGGCTGACAGCTGCAGTTAGCCCGCCACAGCTGGTGATTTTCTTCGAAAAGTGCTCCTCTCTCGCCATCTTCTGGTCAGCTATTTGGGATTAACTATGTCTGGGTCTGAGAGATCCTCCCCCTAACCCTTCCCTGGTCTGCTGCCTGCAGGAGGTGAATCAAGACGATAAGATGTCCTTGTCCGGTGAAAGCATTACCGTGCTCTTTCCTTCTTGTTCCTGTTGCTTTCCCCTGGCTTATGATGAACAGCAAATTCGTGATGCAGATGGCACTTGCTTATGAGTAAGTGTGTTGAAGAGAGCTGTATTAAACATCAAGTCTGCTCACAGATATAAAGGTCACAGAAAATACTATGAGCTCCATCTAGATAGAAGCTCTAGATGTGCTGGATACTCTCTTTCTTGAGGCAGCCTTTTCTGTAAATTGTGACAAATATTAGCACGAGGGAATTCAACAAAGTAATTTCTCCATAACTGCTCCCATGAAGTGCTGTGTAGCATCCTGTGACTCAGCTCTCAGATGCAGCCTGTGGGACTGGACTGGTGTCTGGAGGAGCATCCTGAGCTGCTGGGACAGAAGAGTTGAAAGTAGGTGCCCCTCTTTGGAGGGATGCAGATCTTACCTTTGGGGACTGAAGCCCACAGCTGATTAAGGCAATAAAAGTAGAACTAAAGAGCTGTAGTTAGTAGAGCTAATTACTGATCATTGGGAGAAAAAAAAAAAAAACAAAACCAAAGTTCTGGGTTTCTTGTCTTGATAACTACATGCTTTTTTTTCCATCCTAAAAAGAAAAACATGGTACCAAACTTTGTGGTTCTAAAAATGCAAGTAAGTACTAAGCAGAAGTAATGTTGATCACTGCCTTCATATGCTCATTTAATCAATGTATCCATGCGTCATTTCATTAATAGAGATGAAATTGTGTTTCCTCATCTGACTTTGAAATTGCCACAGAGAGTGACAGTCTAAGAACTTGTGCTCTTTTGTTACAGAAAGAGACTGTGTCTTCTACAGCTAAACAGGGATTGTAAATTTGAAAAGAAGTTAGAGGATTTCTTGGTACTACACATCCCCCTGTCCCTGGCTGCTTTAAGTGGATTATAATCACATTTTCCTTTCTTTTGTTTTTTTTAATGTTTTCCTCTTCTGTGTGGTGTGTGAAAAACCCACACAAACAACAGGGGAAACTGCTGGACAGTCTTGGGGAGACAGTGAAACTCTGCAAAATGCTGCCAGGCACACAGAGCAAACTAACTGAAACAACAGGAAACAAGGAATTATTTTTAGGCAATATGTGTTGTAAGAGGAGCCAAAAGAATTCTGACAGATGTGTGATTTTTGAAACAAGATGCTATTCCCATCACAGACGAGGTTCTACTTCTTGATGAAAGGTTGAGCTTAAACACCGCTTCTCACTTCACCATGACTGATGTGATCTGCTGAAAATTTCAAAACCTTGAAGGGGGATGCAGCCTCCGCAAAGTCTTCCGTTGGAAGATGTAGCTGTCTTTGGCCCACTTCCCTGGATGGGGACTGTAAGCAGCATAGAATTCACTGCCTCTGAGAACACCACTTTTCAAAGCATCCCTCGTGCTTCTCCTGGACCACCAAGCCTTTGTAAACAACCTCCAGAGAGTTTGAAATAAACAAACAAACAAAACCAACCCAAACCGTTGGTGCTGACCACCTGGGCCAGCTGAGAGCTGGGGCTGTTGTAGCTACAGGTCCCAGGACCAATGGGAATGGTGGAGTGCTAAGGCGGCCAGAGCCGTCAACCAGCCACAGCCTGTCCCAAAACTCAGTGCTGTGTCCCTGTCGTCAGCTGCTCCCCTGCAGCTGTGCCCGGCAGCCAGGAGCTGCTGCAGGGCCTATTCAGGAGCACTCTGTCTCTGGAATCTGCGTCTGGGTGACCTCCTTATCTGAAGAAGGCAGAAGAGACATTGGGCCTGAGCTGCAGCAAATTGGAAATTCAGACAGATGGGAAACCCTCAAAAACTGTATGCTATTTTTCTCCCAAAAGGTTTTTGACAAATTATTTATAGCTATGGATCCTACCACCATCTCTGTCTGGTTTTTGAGGCACAATTCAAAATTAACTCATTAGAGGTTTGTGTTTCAGCATGGGAGACGCAGAGTTGCCTTTTTGCATTTCTAGTGGCAAGATCAGCAGCAGATAGCAACAAACAGGTGAAAAGCTGATTAGGACAAGAAGAAGTCACTGCCGGGCCCCCATAATAGGCTGTAAGCATGTGATGACTAATTTTAAGTGTGAAAAGGTATCTCTCTGTAGCTCCTGTAATGCATATACAGTACCCAGTATTACAGCTTGGCATGTGGCTGCCTGGAGTTTGCTTTCAGAGGAGACTCAGCAGTGGCATTTCGGGCTGTGAAGTTCTCATGTCATGCTGCAAGCATCAGGCAGGGGCGATTGCTTTCGGATGGGTGTCTGCAGCTGGTAGAAAACCTGTATCTGCAGCATGCCGCAAATGCATGAAATCAAAGTGGTGGGTTCAAAAAGCAGATTGTGGGTGAGTGAGTCTGAAGCTTGAGCATTTGCCTCATGAAAGGTTAACAAGGCTTTTGAAAGACTTTGCAGTGTTAGTTGAGGTTTTTAACTGGAGCCAACAACAAAAGCTCGTTTAAACCCCCTGAGAAATGTGCACAGGCTTGTCTGCCACACAACCCTTCCCCTGAAGCAGGGTAGGGAGAGGCTGGCCTGGGAGATTTGTTTCTCCTGGATGTGCAGTAGAGATAGGTATTCAGGGAGATTTTTTGTGGCTCCTGGGAATGTTTCTCATCTATCCCAGAAAACAGGAATCTGATGACTGCAGCTGCACCCTTTGAACAAGAGGGCAGTTCTGCACTGCCCTGGGGGCTGCTCAGCCATTTGCACCTGCAGCAGAGGGAGTGGGGTCAACGCCACCAAAAAAACCCAGGGACACCAGAGCCCCAGTTCATGTTAAATGGTGGCCTGTGGCTTCGCAGGGTGGCAAAACAAGACCCTTTGGCCATGTTGCCGAGGCTGTTCTGGGAGATGCTGTCCAGGCTGCTGCTCACCTGCAGTAAGAGCTTGCTGTCTCTGACTCCTTCTCCATCCCTCAGGATACCCTGTGCTCTGCCAATGTAACTGCACATAAAGTCACTCCCTAACCCAGTTCTGTCAGAATTATGCAGGTTAGGTTAAGTATTTCTTTTTACATGGGAAAAGTAGCCTCAAGGCCAGGTTCCCTGGCTCAACTTCTGTTACAGTAATAGCATGTGACATTCGTATTATGCTCCACTCAAGTGTGCGTGATCACCTTCTGGTTGGTCTTAATGCCTCTGTAAATAAAAGAAACACAGAACAAAAAGCATGAGTTTTTATAAGCAAATAGTCCCTTGGAAATTCTGGTTCCTGGAAGAGTTAACTCGTTTAGAAACCTTTTAGTGGGCCATATTGATTATGTGGATGTGTTCAGAGCAGCTGTGGATGCTGCAGTGGCCATGAGCTGAGGCAGCTTATCAGTGCATCAGTTATTTTACTGGTATAAAAAGGAGCTTTAATTGGACTAATGATGATGGGCTCGATCTTATGTTGAAGCTATCTGGCCATCACAAAACTATCTCTCTGTGAGCTCATCTGTTCTGCAAGGAATAAATCCATCATCTCCTAGGATGAAAGATTATAGTCACTGATTTTATTTGTGAGGAATATAATGGCTTCACAAGCGCAGCGGTGCTAATCTCCCTGATACAGTATTTATCCTAATCTGAAGGGAGCAGGCTGCTGCAATGCCAGCCGTGTACTTAAAGGGGCTGTTGGACAGATTTGCAACACTCTCATCTGCCTGTAAAAGTAGCAGGTGAATCAGTGTGTCCTGAATGCATAGCAGCAGCCAGAGAGCCAGACTGCTCTCTGAAAATGAGACAGGGGGACCGAGAAGACAGTATTCCTGCCCAAAATGGCTGCGGCTAGCTGGGGTGAATGCAGACAACAGCACGTGAGCAGCTGAGAACGCACTGCAGCCATGCAGCTGCTGGAGGTGTGCAGGTGTGGGTGTAATAGTTCTCATTTAAAAAGCAGGCTGCTGGTTTTAGTCTGAGGACAGTGAGAGGGTTTGCTGCTTCTTGGATATTTCCTACCCTGTTTGAAACTAGCTAGGCTGGGGTAGCTTTTAGTCCTAAGAGCTATGCATTTGATTTTGGCACCTGCTCCCAGAGGATGAAAACACCATTTTGGTTATGTTCGTAGAGATCACTGAGGACCATGGAGCTGGCTGGAAGATATTTCCAAGAGAGCAAACATGCTCGCAGCTGAGCCAAATGGAGAATGAGTTAATTAGAAAGCAAGGGGGGAGTGCAGTTTCCACAGTCTTCAGGGCTGAGAGGAGCAGTGAACCAGGAGAGCTGGCTGCTGGGATGGAGGAAGGAGCCTGTGGAGGTGAGCCCTGCCGGTATACTAGAGTTTTGTTAGCAATTTCACAGGCACTCAAGTCTTCAACAGGATGTGGAGCCAGCCCCATAGGACAGGTTGAGGGCTCCGAAGAGAGAACCAGGGGGCTCACAGCACCAGTGCTGCCACTTTCGACCTGGCTCTTGGTTCCTCGCATTGCGGCTGCAGAATCCCTCAGCTATCAGGAAGCTTCTGGGCTGCAGCTGTGCCTGAAAGGATAGTGCAGCCCTGAGTCTGAGTCTATTTTTTTCTGCTTGGAATCTGTGGGAATAAAGATTAGAGCAGTGTCCTTCACTTGCTTTCAGCCTGGTCTGCTGATGCCTTCTGCTTCTGGTCATGGGCTCAGTGATCACACAAAGACAAGCTGATTCATGCACGAGGTACTCAGAATAAACTAGGACCATGTCAGTTGAAAAGGCCAGATGTAATAGTGTTCCTTTAAGTCATAATCCTTCATGTAATATCACAGTTGTCACAGAAACCATGGTATTGCCAGGACTTACAGCTCTTGATCCAGCAAAGCAGTTGAACATTTGCTTTTAATATAAAGTATGTGCTTAAATCTCAGGTTTTTCTATGGCACTACTTGTGTGTCTAGAACAAAGCCTACACTTTAGTTTTTTCCTAGATGAGAGTGATGTGGCCCAGCAATGCCCGGTTGCTCTAGTTAAGCCCAAACAACATCCATGTTTCATGATCATCAGGATTATCAGTACAGGAATGGTCTAAAGAGAGTCCGAGCAGAAGGTTTTTAAGAGAATATGTTGGAAATTGAATGCTTGATACTGTCTCTGCTTCTGCAGCCTGAAAAAGCATTAGAATAATGCTTTTCATCATTCCTTTCAGTACTTAGGACACTGGTCATCTTTTAATTCTGTTGATTGTATGAAGACAATAATTTTTAAAATTATACTAGAAAATATAGAATTTTGATAATTATTTCAGTCTAACAAGCATTGGTGCTTCCAAATTAAATAACTATTTTAATATAGCTGCTCACATGGTATTTTGTATTTTTCTTTAAAGACTCAGTTTCTGGATTAAGTATTTAAGAACTGCTGTTTTCATTTTGAGGTATGTCTTAGCACTCAATATAGCTGAGAAAAGTATGAAAATATCTTTATGTCTCCAAGAAAACAAACAAAAACTGTAGACAAATTAAGAAAACCCTATGTGTCTTTTTAGTTCAAAAATCTGGGGTTTTAAAGTCATCTCTTAGTTGGGTCCGTGATTTATGGTTCTTTGAACAGGTGTTAATGTTGAATATTCAATTCCTGTTGTGAATACATTTGAAAGATAACGTAGTATTTTATTCATTTACATCATCTGTGGTATTTTCTTCCCCAAACAAAATACTCGAGGTACCTCTTCAGTGACTAAGTGTTGTCCTTCACACAGTCCCTCATTCCAAGCTCACTGTGCTTGAAGGGCAGGCTTCCACTGGAGCTCAATGAGCTGTTCATGACAATCAGACACGTGGTTTAGTCTATATATTCCCAGTTTGTAATTCATATGTTTTTGTCCTATGAGTTGCCTGGAATTGTTGCTCTTGCTCTGGCTGGCCAGTTTGGGTAACAAAACAGTGAGAAGCATGAATTCAGCACCACCAGGCCTGCTAAAAGTTAATGCTCTGACTAATCTCAGCAGCTGGTAACTGGACCTACCCACAAGTGTTAACAGCTGTGCTAGAAAGTTACACATTCGCCTCTAGGCTGTTTTTGTGCTGTGAAGACCTGTTGTGCAGATCTTCAGTAGACAAAGGTGGTAGTAACTCCGTAGTGAATTCAGCACATTCATGATGCTTGCTGCCAGGAGAAAAACAGTGAGATTCCAAAGGCGTGAGCTTCTGTGGAAATGGAAGCAGAAGGTTAATAAATGTGGCTGAGTCACAACTCACTTTCCATTTGGAGAATGCTTCTGGACAAATCTTCCTGCTCTTTATGGAGGTTCACTAGCTGGTAAATCATGTTGTGTTTCTAAAAGCTCTTATAGTAAAAAGTTAACATTTTGTGAAGGGAAAAAAGGGTTTGAAGATGTGACTGGCTAATCTCCTTACCTGGAGAGGAAAGGTGTAAGCCTTTGTATGACTGCACAGATAAATCAATGAGTATGCTGTTGATTCTGCTGATTCTAGAGTACCTGGACAAAACAGCAATCTCATCTGTAAAGACATTTTATTAAATATCATGAATGGCATGAAGAATGAATAAGAATTTATGGTCAGCCGTATCCGCTCACAGGGCCAGCAGCCACACAGAGGGATAGTTCTCCAGATTAGTTGTTTCCATTAATATTACTTTATAAATTGAGTTAATTTAAGCCTAGGTTAGCTGTCAAGAAGCTGAAAATGATACAGGGAAAGGGGACAGTAAACCACTTTTTTCTCTTATATTTTCAGGGCTCGTTCAGTTTCAACATAGCTCATCAGAGACTAAGAACTTGCGCCAGTTCCATGTGTTCCCTGTAGTCTCTCGTAAGGGATGGATAAAATAAGGAATGCTTGAGAACAGTTTCAGAGCGCAGAAAAGGGCCACTGCCTTCTTGTATTGGTACCTCTTATCTCGAAGGGTTGTCGACGTTACAGGGGCTTTTTTCTGTTCTCCAGAGCACACAGACTCTGGAGACCCTCCCGCCCCGGTGAGCCTGTCCCTGCGTCTCCTCCCGCGGCAGCGCAGTCGGGGCCCGGCTGCACCCAAGACCGCCGCCTGGCCCCGGAGAGCCCCTGAGCTGCAGGGACCGAAGTCCCCTTGGGGAACACGTTTGCAGTCCTCTTCCTGCAGCAAAATCGCTTGGCGCTAGGTGGTAGTGTGCGCTCTCTGAAAGATGCCGGGGTTGCTGATGCTGTCAGCGCAGCAGGAATGGAAACTGGGTTACCAGTGTGGCAGCGTCTGGGCCAGAGGAGGTTTCTAAGCAATCTCGAATCGACGTTTCTTTCCTACGGTTCACCTTGTCCGGCTTGCCTTGCCACTGTGAAATCACAGCCTTTTCTCTTGGCCATCCCCATTGTGCCCACCCTGGGCCACCCTTGTACCCCCTTGGTGGCCGCTCTTGGCAGCTGTTCTGCACTACGGCATTGGCTCCTCAGAGGTTTCTAGTGTCTCTTACTTCACGGTGGCAGGAAGCTTTTGGCCAATGTTCAGGTTGTGTTTTCTTCTTCCTGGTTTAATTTCATTTTTCTAGCTTAAATCCCCGGCTTCATCTGTGTATCAATACTAAATAATCCTTCTTTTTAGTTGGAGCTTGCAGCCTGCAGATACTGGGAGCCAGAACATGCATGCAGGGCTTTGCAACTACCTGTACTGTCAATTATGTGATCCAACCGTGTGCTAATGCAGGGAGGGGTGTTGATAAAGCTACTTTAACTGCTTCCCTTCAGCCCTGTTCCTCTCTTCCTATCCCTAACTATCCCTTCCTATCCTAAACACCTAAGCTGGTGTTTCCCTGCTTAACTCTCCTTTACTTAAAGTGTTCATATGAGACTGGTTCATGAAGCCAGATAAGTCTTCAGATGGGTAGGAGACAAATTCAGACTCTTGTCTAGAGAAGAAATCACCCTGGTGAGCACATCACCACTCTGTGTTCTTGTAGGTGTCACACAGATGCTGTGTGGTTCTGAGGTTGCTCTGTGTTGTGCCTGGTGCTAAAGCAAGAGCAAGTCAGATCTGGCACTGGTGGGTGTGAAGGAGAATCCCAATGGACACTGGCTGCATCTGAGAATCTAGCTCTGTTTGCTTAAGTCCTGCTTCAGAAATCTGTCCTCTGATTCCCACACTTCGATTTTTTATAATTTTCTGCCAAGATCATAGTTGCAGTGTTCTAGGTGTGGTTTTGCCTCCCATGTTTATCAAGGAGCTTTCCTTTCTTTATGGAATGATACTGCCAAACACCACTGAATGTTACACTGACCCTGCTCTTAACTGCTTCTTGAACTTGAAATGTGAAGTAAGAAAAACTGTGGAATATAGTATTTAAAAATCAGTGACTAACTAAAGGAGGGAAAGTGTTCCCCTGTTCAGAAGTGTTGATAAGACCCCCGGTCTTACCGTGTCCATAAACCAGAGCTCATCTGCACATATGTAGAATATACTGAACAAGAAGATGGTATCTTACCTACAAAAATGTTTAAGAAAACAGGCAGATTGAAGTAAAGAATACAATGGAATATACCAGGCAAGATACAGAAGTTCTGGAACCAGCCACAGCATCTGCTCTGTCTCCCCTAACCAACACAGTTGGTGAGTGTCGGTGGAAATATGGAAAATTCTGTGGAAAGTAAGAAGTGTGGAGACATGGGAAGGAACTGGGAAAGGATGAGGGGATTTACAGTGTGAGACCAAGGGAGATGCAGTGTGAGGGTGATATAAAAACATGATCTATAGGAAATGAGGATTCACTGGGTTTGTGCCTTAAAGGTTGATTTTTTTTTTTAACCGTTTCTGATTTTTCTGCACCTCTTGGAATTCATTCCTTGTCCTTGTTGTTATTCAAAATGTGTCTTTATGTCATCTGATAATTTCATCAGTGGTAGTCTTCTAGATCACCATGAAAGTCTCGAGATCAGCCCTGACACAGCACTACCATGATCCATGTTAAACACACCAAGTGCCTTTTCCTGCTCAGTAATTTGCTATTTTTATTCCTTGTTCACAATTCTGAAGCCAGTTCTCAAGCTATGTGGGTGCTGTTACGTCAAAAGAGATGTGAATTAGTGTTATGTTCAGGCTTTTGTGATTCAGTCTTTCAAATGTTTGTTTAAAGCTGTATGTTGGTTCTGCTACCTCCCTTTTACTCACTGATGTTGTAAATCTGTAGGAGGTTCCCTTCCTTACGAACTCCAGGGCAAATAAAACTGCTTGTGAGTATGTTATCCTTCATATGTTTGAGTGCTTAAGAATGTGTTTCTAGCAGGAGAAGAGTCAGATTTACGGAATAGTAATTGCTGGGATCATTCTTTTCTGGGGTTTGGTCTTGCATTTGGTTCTCTGAGACTGCTGTTTGCTGTGGCTTCTTTCTCAGGCAAGCCTTCGTGCTTCAAGTCATCTTTGTAATGGCAGAAAATATCTTTTCTGTCCTTCTTTTACTCAAAGATACAGGGGTTGATTTTCCAAATATACTTCACCACTTTTTTTTTCCAGTGCTGTATCTACCAAACTCAATTTTGTATGTTTGATATTGAAAAGTTACTAGATGCAGAGTATGTAAAAAAAAAATCCCATACTAGAGCTTGGTAGATCTTGAGTTGTGGTCTGTGGAATCCTGTGACCTCCAAAACAGAATGACTGCAAATCACTGATCTAGCTCACCACTGTTTTCATTCCCGTGAGTACTGTGTGACCTTGGTAAAGCATAGCCTGTCCTGTTGTGGTGACAGGGAGAAAAAACTGCTTACGATGTGCACTGCAGAGCAGCTTAAGGTCTGAGGTTAGCTGATTCCCATAAAACCTGTAGTATCAGCTCAAATGGATGTACCGCTTCTCATACTGCTTTTCTAGGGACCGTGGGCCCTGAGCCTCCTTCCACCACCCCTCTGCTCCACACCTCCTATGAGCGTTCTCAGCACAGAGGGATGGACAATGACCCAAAGCAGGGGCTCTGACAGCTCTGGTGGCACTGCTCCCTCGAGCAAGGAGGGTGTTAGGGTAGGACATGGCCAGACACAGTGGAGTTGTGACTGTTCGAGCCTACAACCAGGCTGTAGAACTGGCCCCAGGTGTCGTGCCTCTTCTCAGACAGCTGGGTTCTGCTGATTTGTCCTGCATAAGCAGGACAAATCCCAGCACTGACATGAGCTCAGTGAATAATTCTGATAAAGCCTCTTCCAAGGTTGTGTCAGAAATTGTTAGCTGAGTTACTGCAGTGCTAGGCCATGGTCGAGTCCTAAGACTGTCTATACACTTGGTTCTGCAAAAACACGACCTCCCAAAATGTATGTGACTTCCCCCATGTATGGAATGAGTGCATCCTGTGCCTGTTTTGTTGTGATACTGGAAGGGTTGGTGTTTGTGCAGCACTTCAGACATTCTCTTGAGGGTTTGAGCAGGGAGAGAATTGTTGCAGACACTGCTTTGTTCCCCAAAATCTAAAACTATCTATAAAAAAGCAATAAGAGTAAATGAGAAGCCCTGGATGGAATGGTTACTGAGATGCATTTGATTTGTTTTCTCCCGGCTAAGTGATGTGGGGATGTCTGGCTGTGCTTGCGGAATCTGAAACAATAACTCTGACATGCCCAGCTCATCTCAGTGCCTGCCAACTCAGATGCCCTGTGCTGATACTTTAAATGTAGACAAAGTTAACTATTTCATTACCTATCACAATAAGAAAAGAAGAAGGGGGATGAAGGAGCTGTGTATCCAGCTGCAATTAAGATGGCATCTCAGCACTGTGAGTACTTGCCCTGGGAATCTGCCCATTTCCCTGCCTCCCCCTCCAGCCAGGAATGTATTTAGCAGTACCAAGCCTGGCATCTGACCTCTGCTCCTGTCCATCCCTTCTAAGCTTCTGTGGTGTCAAGGGAAGATAAGCTCGCTGAGCCCCATAAGGCTTATGACTCTCTGTGGATCCCAAGTCCTAGGAAGTCCAGGGAAGGTGTGTTATCATGCTCTGAACAGTGGTCCGTGCGGCCACCTCTTCTCTCACCCTGCTGGGTCTGGAAAAATCATATCAAATTTTCCTTTTTTCTCTAGCTTCAGTTATTTTAGTAAGTGGCATGCCTCAGATGTGGCTGCATGTTTCCTTACTGCTTTCATAGGTGTGCTTCTCATCTGTTTTTAAGATGCCGTGTGAGCCATGAAGGAGAACACTAGGCATATCCCCTCACTGTGCATTTTGAAGTACGTGCAAGGAGTCTGGTTTCTGGTGTGTTTGTCCAGTGGATTCTAATCTCCCTCTGCAGCATTGCAAGGCTGTGATTAACATGGCTTTGCGTTCCTGTGGCACCTTTCTGCTAATAAATTAATTCTCACAACACAGAACAAAGATATATCGTCAGCCTTGCTTTGCAGACACTGTTCAGCTTTTGAATGTTCTGAAATATACACTTTGTGTGTATGTATTTGTGAATGTTCAGTAATATATGCAAATACATATCCAGAACTACAAATCCACAAACAGTAATGAAATTTAACCAAAAGATTATCGCTGTTTCTTGCATAGGATTATGAACACTCTTTAGTGGCTGAGCAAAAAGATCCTAAAGAAGGGACCTATTTGTTTGGTTGGTGACAGCCACAGGAATGAACTCTGAGGAATTGTAACTGAGAACTGCTCTCTGACCATCCTGGGTAAACCCATGCTACTTTGTTTTTAATTGTTATTTTTTTTTATTGTTAAATTTGTGGCCATAGTATTTGAGTGCCTGCGGACACCTCCTTGACCTGTCCCTGAACATATGGGCAAAAGTATCACTATCTGTCCAAAGCTGCATTAGGATGGGTTGGTGTTGAAATGTCCTTCCTGAGCCGCTAAAGCCTTTAAAAGTAAAAGAGGCATTTCAGGGACTAAACAATCCCATGTCCACTGCATGCTGTACTTCATGAAACTGCATTGTCCAGCCATTTCATCAGCTTCTATGCACTGATGTATGGTTTTTCTAAAATGCTTTGAAAGTGACTTTGTTATTGAAGCAACGGCTTTAATGCTGTGACCTCAGAAGTTGATGTGAAAGTCTGGCTTTGGTGACCCAGACAGCTTGGAATGTATCTTGGAAAAGCAGGATGCTCTTGAATCTTTCTGCCATTGCCCAAGGTTTGAGGTAAGGTTCCTACCTTATCCTTCTCTTTATGGGCATCAGGTATTATTTGTCTTTTCTAGTCTCAGGTTCTGCTGCTACCAGTGAAAATGTTTGTCTGTTCTACCCCAGGATCAGCTAGTATCAAACTGCATCATCATCCATCACTAAAACCAGTTTACACTTCCTGCCCTCTCATTAACTTTATCCTTTTCTTTTTCCTTCTGCTGAGGTCCAGGGTTGCAAAAATCTGGGCCTTCCTTGTTTGTGAAATGGCAGTTCCTTCCCTGGTGCCCGACATTTCTCTCAGAAAAGTGTCATCAGAATTAAACAGAAAGACTCTTTCTAAGGGCCAGGCTGTAAATGAGACAAGTGAGGTCAAAAGACAAAACTGTAAACTATTATCAGGGAAACAAATCAATCCTCTGCTCAACACAAACTCTCTACTGAATGTACAGGAGCTTCACTGGGGTAAATCTGGAAATACAGCAGACCTGGAAAAGGCATTCATAAGAAGAAAAGGACTAATATAAACTGAATTAATCTGTGCTCTGGAACATCCTTTCTTTAAGCCTCAAACAGCTCTTTCATCAGAGCCCATCCGTTCTACATTATTGTTAATTTCCTTCTTAATGGCTCATCCTGAGCTCATCTTTCCTTCAGCTCCCTTCACCCCTTGCTGCTGGCTTTCTGTCTCACCAAGGACATGCCTAGCTAACGTGGTGGAGACAGGACAGGCAGTGATTGCTAACAGGAAAGAAAAATTTGATCTAAACTGTTTGCCTCCTTTTTTCTTGCTAGTTCTACCCGAGAAAGCAATGAGGAATCTACTGTTTTTTTAAGAGAGTTTCAGTTGAGGACTCTTACACAAATCTTGTTGTATTTAAATGAAAGGGAGGGAAAAGAAACCAAAGAGGTTATGAAGGTATGCTATCTTCAGACGAAGAGTTTGTCCAGAGTTCAGATCCCCAGAAGAGGAAATCTAGCTGTATGATAGATAGAGAGGTTCCCAAGATGTTGAAGATGTACATGCAGGAAGAAAGGTAGAAGAAACCATGGTGCTTACAGACAATACAGATCAAGGGAACTTAAGAGCATCTGTAATTACAAGAATCTGATACAGGGCTCCTGAGGGTCTTTACCAGTATTAATTTCTTTTATTACTCAGAGATGTCAGGTCCCCCCTGTGTGTGTTCATTTTGGTCTTTGGGTGACTCAGGGTTTCCTGAGTCATCTTGTGACTGAGGAGATTCATGTCAAAGCCCCATGGCAAGTCCCTGAGGGAAGAACCAGGAATGAGTCAGACATGGCGAACAACTCTTTACACCTTTGAGCCAGCCTCTGTATTCCCCAGGGCGAGGCAGCCCCAAAGTGTTCCCAAGGTCTTATGACAGAAGGGAATTCGCAGGCGGCTGTTGCAGCTTGCACAATGCCTGCTGAACACAGAGAGGGGCAACAGAATCTAGGGGAGTGGTGGCTGTGCAGCCACGTGTTGCTTCTTGAAGCCTGCAATAAAAAGGCAGGCTGAAGGAGCTGGGGGAAGTTCTAGACCAGACTTCAATAGTGTATGGCTTGCAGGATGCACTTGCCTGATGAAGCGATTTACTTGGGCTGCCAGATGGTCAGGACACACCGCGTTTGGGTCACTGGGTGCCTCTGCCAGCTCCCAGATAGTGTGGGCATGGCATCCCCCTAGCCAGCACGTATGCGCCTCTTGCCTGTGTAGCTGCCAAAGAAAAAATGGGGTGTTGCAGGCAATAGAGAGGCAGAGGAGAGAGAAGGCAGGTGAGAAGACAAGGAGGGTGGAAGACCAGAGGCAGTTACAGAGGCAGTTCTGGTAAGGTGTGACGAAGGTGCAGTTTGAACATGCCAAGCCTACCCCGCCTGTCGGCTGCAGTGAGGCATTCTGGGTCAAAATCCTATCCTAGGAGGGAAATTATACTGAGTCACCAAATTCACCCCTCTGCTGTTTTGTGCGTTGTGTCATGTAACGCCTGATAAAGTCTGATTTGTTTAGTTTTGTCTCTGGTGTTCCCATAGAAAACTCTTCCAGGCCCTCCCTTTCTAATGGCGGGTCATAGGTCATAATTTTCTGCTGTTTATTTTTAGCTAATTTGGCCTTATACTTAAATCCTTCCTTATCTCTTGAAGGTCTTCACCCTGCCTGTTCCTGCATTGACAGACAAGAGTCATATCCACTCTGTCTTCACTCTGCAGGCCAGACAGTCTGAGCCAACAGATGGTTCAGCGCTTCTAGGAGAGCTGGGCTGCACACATGGTATAACAGGAGTCCTTCAAGTTGTACCTGAAAACAAATGAAAAGTCTGTCAACACTGTGGACTTTCTGATATCTTTCAGAGTATTTAACCAGTGTCAGTCCTTCCTGGCTTCTTTTGTAGCAAAATGTGTTCTTTGCAGCTTTCTTCGCTGGGAGGATAGGAGATTTCAAGCCCACAAATCAGACTTCCATATGCTTGGCGCTGTGCATGTGCGTAACTGTTTTTCTGGATCAAGATTAGAGATCTCGCCACTTGACAAGATTCAGCTTGTGGTTTGTGAAGTGCTGCCAGTTTCTCTGGAATTAGAGATTTGTAAGAAATATCAATGTAAAAAAAAAAAAAAAAGGCAGTTGCCTATTCCAGGCTTATGTGTGTGCATGCATGTATAGCATTCAGGAAAATCTGGTTGGGAAAGGAGAGTGATGCTGTGCAACAATATTGCTGGTATCACAGTAATCTGTGACATGTGAGAGGTGATCCTTGTTCCCACAGAGCTGTCAACTGTCTATAGACAAAACCAAGATGGAAAGGGACAAATAAAGGTACGGAGATTATTTTTCCAGTGTCAGGAAATGATAGAAATAGAGGCAGCATCTCCCGATCCCTGAATGTAGCGAGTATTCACTTTACTCTGCTTTTGTGCTTTGCGGCGTTTTTTCTGGGGGTAAAATGTTGCACAAACAATTACAGAGGGACTTAAATGCAACACTAACAATTTTCCTTGGCCTGTGTATTGCTTCTTTTCAGCCTGCAACGGTGGACACCGAGATTTATTTGTATTGATCCGTCAGAAGTGCTGGGACAGGACTTCCCGGTTGATGTTGGCCGGCCGCTCGGGGTACGGGAGGACTGGCAGGACTCTGAGGTGACAAGTGCAAGCCCAAGCTGCGGTTTTTTCCCAGCAAAATAAAAGCGCGCTGAGGCAGAAAGCCTGCGTGCCCTCCCGCAGGGCCGGGCAGGAGGCGAGAGGCGGGCGCAGGGGTGAGCAGCCACTGCGGGAGCGGGGGACCGGGCGGCAGGAGGCAGAGCCCCGGCAGGGCTCGGGGCAGCCGGGCCGCGGGAGCGGGCGGTGGGAGGCGGCCCCGGGGCGGAGCGGGGGCCGGGCCCGCCCTGCTGCGTGCGGCCAAGGGGGAGGAGGGCAGGGCGAGGGCGGGGCGCTGCGGGCCTGGCCCAGCCCGCCGGGGAGGCAGGGGAAGGGAGAGGGAGCGGGCTCCGCTGGTGCCCTTTTAAGCGAGCGAGTGGGTGCCGGAGGCCGGTACAAAGGGAGGCGCCGCCGCGCTCCCGTCCCCCCGCCGGCTGGGGCTCCCCCGGCCCCCCTCCCGCCATCTTCCGCCCCGCAGGCGCGGCCGGGGCCAGGGTCGGGCCGGGCTGAGGCGGAGGGAGGCGGCGGCAGAGCGGGCGAGGCGGCGCAGGCCCGGGCCCGGAGATGAGGCCAGGATGTCGGTGTCAGGGCTCAAGGCCGAGCTGAAGTTCCTCGAGTCCATTTTCGACAAGGACCACGAGCGCTTCCGCATCGTCTCCTGGAAGCTGGACGAGCTCCACTGCCAGTTCGTGCTCCTGCCGCCGCCGCCGGGCTCCGGCCCGCAGCCGCCGCCGCCGCTCACCATCCACTGCAACATCACGGTGCGGGGGCCGGGGGCGGCCGGGGCACAGCCCGCCCCCGCCATTGTCTGTGGGGCTTGGGGAGGGGGCCACGGCCCCGCCGCGGGGGTGACTCAGCACCGGGGGGAGCGGGGCCCGCTTCGCCCCGGGGCTCCGCGTTCCCTCCCCGCTGTCCCCGCCGCCGCCGCCATGACAAAAGTTAGGGAGAGGGCGGCCCCGGCCTCTCCTCCCCACCGAGGGTGGGCCCGGTAGCGCCCCCGGGGGCTCCTCCGGGGCAGCCGCGGGGAAGGACGCGGCCCGGGGCTGCCAGCCGGAACAAAGGGCGGCCGGGGCAGCGCGGAGAGAGCTCCGGAGCAGCGGGAGGGCAACGGGGGGAACCGAGGGGCCCCACCCGCCTGCCCCGGGCCTGCGGCGTCTCCGCGGGGCGCGGGGTGTGTTCTCCTCCCTGCCCCGGGAGGTGGGAGCCCGGGGGGAAGCGCGGGGCGAGCGGTTTCCCGAGTGCGCCACACGGCCGCGGCCTGCAGCCGGCGGCCCGCCCTGACCCGGGCGGGGACACGGCGCCGGGCGGGCCTGGGAGGCGGCCGGGCCTGCAGCCGGGGGTCAGCAGCGGGAAGGGACGGGGAAACTTGTCGTTCTTGCCTTCGTAAGGGGATAAAATAGTGCCTCTGGCCCCTCGCCGGATCGTTGTTTTTTTTCCTGATGGTGGTGTTTAAATTTGTGAGGGGGTATGAGCAGCGTTGTCCAGCCTGAGGGACGTGTACCTGCGGTTTGTTGTGGGACTTCTCGTTTCTGTGTTTGGTGTTTTTTTCCTCCCTCCCTTAAGTTCGTTGGGGTTGGCTGGCGAGTGGGAGGGAAGCAGAATAAAACGCTCAGTGTTCGGTACATGGTAAAAGTCCCCCGTGGTTTTGGAAGTTTAGGGCCTGAACTTGCCAAAGGATTTGGATGTATTGGCGCCTGTGACTCATGCACAGGAAAGTGCTGGAGGTTCATTTTTGTTGGACTGGCTGTAGTTATAAGTGAATTTAAATGCCTTATCAAGAGTCAGCCTAAAAGGAGCATTAAATAGTTTTGACTGGGTGAAAATAGAGTTAGTGCATTGGGGTTTGAGGGAAGACCAGCTCTAGAGCTTTTCTGTCTTTTGGCTATAAAAGGATGAAAGGTTTCAAACAGTGGGGAAGTAGAAACGTGCATGTAAGTGTAAATATGTGAGTACTGAGAGATGAACATGTGCATGTAAACCAGGCAAATGTAATAATCTTAATGAGATCCTTATTTGCTTTAAAGTAACTTTATTGAATTAAAGGAGACTTGTGAAGAGAATCTTTCAGGTTTCACAGTTAATTGTTATGAGAAGTCAGTTTTGTGGTCACAGCACAGGTGTTTGTTTTACTGGACGCCTGTATATACTCGTAAGACCCAAGATGTTTTCTATGGTAAAATAAGATGCTTTGGTGTTCTTGTTTTTAGACATGACCTATCAGATGATGGATTGTGTGACTTTTTAAAAATATTTTTTTATTCAGTAGAGAATATTTCATTGCAGAGAAGTCTCATCTTTTTCATAAGTCTTTCTCTAAAGAGTCTGATTGTGCACCCTCAGTTCCCAGTTGAATTTGATGGGTTATTTCTTCTTTGTCAAGTGACAGCTAACAGGGAAGCTATTAGTAAGGAGTGAAGTTTTTGGTGCCTTTTGGATTTGTGCTGTGGTGTGTATCTACTTCTGAGGCTGCTTTTGTTCTAGCTACTATTGATAGTGATTCTTTCTTGACTTGCAAAGAACCTTGCCCACTTACTTGTAGGCCTTTGCTTGACGTGTGTCTGAGCAAGCAAGAAACAGGCTTAGGTCACTCTTGGTATTTTTATGTGTTGATGAGGAAACAGTGTCTGCAATTTGCTATTACAGTCACTTGCCCTGAAGTTCAAGAGGTCTTTCACATGCCATTGGAATTGTAGCATATGAACTTGCAAAAAGAACAGGAAAAGAGCTGTTTCTTAAAGCTGGGACTTCTGCTTTGAAAAAAAAGGCTGTCTCTGAGCTTCTTGAAACTTCTGTTTCACTGTTGACTGATTTTTGTCTCTTTGAGGTAAGCAGCTGTTTTCCCCATCTCTTAAAAATAAATGGGAGAGGGCGACCTGAGATAGAGAGCTGGCTCTCTTGAAACAAGTGGGCAGCAGATGACAGACAAAAAGAGAAGGCTGACCTCTGGAATTCTCTCCTAGTTTTTTGACGCAAGTGTTGGAACTCCTAAGTGTGACAAAAGTTATTTTTCCCACCCCCTCCCTGAACTGAGACTCTTGGCTCTGACTTCTAGTTGCCTCCAGCTTTCTTCTGTAGGTACTGTAAACTAGGAAAGCATAAGTCTTGTTTACTGTGCCTCAGTGGATCTGCAGGTACTGTGGGAACTTCAAATGGCATTAGTAGCATGCAAAAGCTGGGAAGACTATAAAGTTGTTGGTAAATATGTTTTCTGGGGGAGACTTACCCTCTGCACCAGAAGCTCCTATCTTAGTGATCTGGTTTTGCAGTGCAAATAATATAGCTTTAGCTGTTTGCTTCTTCTAGCCAGTTTAACCCGGCAATACTGATTAAGCCAGGATATTCTCCTTACTCAACAAAAGCTGACAGTAGGTTGTATGTCTGAATGCTCAAGAGTCCTGTTAAGGGGAAGAGTAAGCACAAACTCAGTAATCAGTTTTCTTTGTGGTTCTGTTTGGGTACCTCAGTATTTTACCTGAAATGAAAGCTGTCTAGCGGTGCACGCAGATGTTGAAGTTACTGGACGGAGAAAAGTCTAGTAGGGAAGGAATCTTCTTCCAGTAGTTTCTGCACTAAGTCTGAAAAGATACCTGATAACTAAGTTGCTCTGATCTTCACAATGGATCTTCACTCTTTCTTTTCTCCAGTCTAGAGAGAGAAGGCAGAGGAAAGAGGAAACATTCTCCTGGAGAGGTGAGGGAGAAGGTCTGCTTAGGAACTGCATGGATCTCCACAAGTCTTCTAGTAAATTCTGCAGTTTGATTAGAAGTCTGCCCTGGAATTTCTTACTGAGGTGATGTTCTGATTGTCTGCAGCATGAGTTTGTATTAACTGTTGAAGTTGAGCATTTGCTGCATCATCCTAGAAATAGTCTATCTGTGATACTGAGCAAACCTAAAGCAAGGTATATTTTACTCGGTAGTTCTTCTGCTTTGTAAAGTGACAGGCAAACTTTATCCAAGTCTGTTCTTCATTATTGCTGGTAGTGACCCATATTGGAACTTAAATGGTTAATCAGATTATTTCAAAAGAGGCTCTTTAGGGTGGAGTCATCCCTGTCAGAAATGTTGCTCCTTATTCCTGAGAACTGTCTAATTATTGAACTTGTTCAGGCTGTGTACCTTCACATTCCCATTTTGTTACGCCAAGAAGAGTGGCTCTACTCTAGAGTTTTATTTCTGGTTTTCTCAGTTTTCATTTATATTTAACAGCGGTATTCCAGTTAATAAAATTCAATAAACCAATGTCCTTTACAAAGTATGTGTATTTATGCTGGACCTGTTTTGCATCTTTTTTTGAAATAGTATCAAAAGAGTGGCCTTACTTAGAGGAGTGTGTTTATTGATCATGACTTAGGTAAGTGTCTTTCAGTGCACCCTGTAGTGGCAGTTTGGTACCTTACCAGACCTATGTCATACTATTCCAAAGGGCGTGTTAGAATTATTCAATCTTTTCCTTGTTATTGCAAGAAAAAGAACTGATTTGGACTGCTATAAAACAACTCATTTTTTAATATAAGTCTCTTCAAGAGAAACTGGGTATTTAATCTGTCTCCACCCATACACAAAGCTAGCATTGAATTTTGTGTCCTCGAGTAGCACTTGCGGGTAGAACAGGCTTTGCACCAGCTTGGTGTGGGAGCAGATTTTGCCCCAAACAGGTACTGGACTCTCATGTGAAGTGATATCATTCACACATTAACAGTGTAGTTCATGTTATGTGGCTGACTCCAGTATACTCCAGCTTCTCTGCTGGAAGGAAGCGTCTTCTGCTTTCACTGAAAAATGGCATGCTGCTAAATCAGAGTTAGAAGCTGCTGTGAAAGGCTTGAAAATGTTGCTGTCTACAGATAACAGCAGTTGATGGGAGAAGACTTTATTTTCCCTTCTAAACCAGAATGGATGAAAAGATATTACCTGTGAAGCTTTTGACAAGTCAGGTATATACAGAAAGTGAGTGTATTAGAACACAGGATAGTTCTTCAAGACATCAGATTTTAATTTTAAATGCACTTCTAGCTAATGCCTAGACAGCCAATAACCTTTTAAAAAGGTTATTTATTTGTACACAGAACGAACCATGTAATGAGGCATTCTATTCAAACCACAGGTATTTTTATTATAGATCACTAGACATTCTGTAGTGAGGATGAGAACTTTTTCTTGTAGCATATGGTACCAGGACTAAATAAAAGCATACACAGCTTTATCTTGATTGTATGTACTTTTCTAACTAGAATTAGATAGACTTGGAGTTTTAAGAAGGGCACTTGGGTAACTATAATCAAACATGACTTCTGCAATAGAAATTGATGTTTAGTCTTGTTTTATTTAGCAAACCAAAAATAAACAAACAGAAAAAGTAGTAAAAGAGGAAGGACTTTAACTTTTCTTTGTATACCAGGACTGTAATTGGGAAAGGAATATTCCCAGAAGGAATAGGAGGAATCTTTTGTTCCTGGGAGATGTAAGACCTTATTTTCTGACACCGCAGCATTGCTGTGCTGTGTGAGAAAGGCTGTAACCAGTACATCAGGATTTTGCAGGTCAGTTATTCTGTCTCCTCTATAATCTATGAAGTGGTCCTAAAATATCTTAGAAAGCCACGATGGTGGGCTGCAGATATAAATGCTGTCTTGTGTGGAGGTTTTATTGTACAGGAAATTGTACTTATTTCAGTTACTCATGTGAGTTAAAGATGTTATAATTTCAGAACTGGGACTGTTGTGGTCCTCAAAAGAGCTTTCCTTGCACTTTGATAATTAAAAGAAGCTTCGTAAAAAGAATTGTACTCTTTATATTCAGTGTGTTTTTAGAAGACTGAAAGATACCCAGTAATTCTTGTGTTTGTTCATATTCAGTAGTTTTAAAGAGAATAACTTAGAGTAGGGCTACTTCGATCGTATGTGATGGCTGCCTTTGATTTGTGCTGCCAATGCTGTTTACTTTGTGTCAGAATTGGAGTACTGGTAGTTGGCCTTACCAGAGACCTTTCTTATGCTACAAGAAGCAAGAATATGTACTGCTACTCTTTTTTTTAAATTTTTTTTTATTATTATTTTTTTTTCAAGGGGGAGGGAGGTGGGGCGTGCTAAGATTTTGGCTTTTTTGTCAAAGCTTTTTGTCAATGAAATGAGAAAAATAAGGGCATAGTGTAGAAAATGCATTCTATTCTGGAAAGTAAAGTTGCACTTTCAAATTTCATGGCAGTCTGTCTACAAGTGAACACTGTAAAATCAGGAGTTAGTAACTTGAGTAACTTGATTCTGTCAGACTTACTCAGACTAGAATTAACTTGCAGATGTTTTTTCTGTGTTATGCCCAGAGATATTGTGTATTAATGACATGCTGATGTCCTCAACATGAATGAACAATTCCCATTGCTAGGAAGAACAAGGTATAGCTGCGTCCTGCATGCTCCGCAGTGCTGCTGCTGCTCACAGACCAGCAAAGGCTATGTGCCTTGTGAAGTGGCCAATATTGAGTTTACTGGATTAAGGAGCTGTCTGTCATGTAAAAATTCTTCACTGTGTTATTGTTAATCTGGATCATTTCCCAGTCTGGGTCGCTGTGTGGCTGCACAAACAGCTGTCCCATCCCAACCCAGGGCACAGGAGTGAGGTGGTGCTGAGGAAGGCTGCTGAAGCCAGCATTGCTGACACAGAGCTGCTTGTCAGGCGCTGGCCAAGCCCTTAGCGGCACTGGGGGCTGCTCCTGGGTGGGGTACCCAAACCAGCATCTGTCTGGTGGGCCTGTGTGAGTGTCTGCTTTGTTACAGGACATTTAAAGAGAGACAGCTGGACCACTCCAGCTGGAAGTAGTTCGTTTACTCTTAAAATCAAATTATTTTCAAGAAAATGGATGATACAAAGATGGAGACAGTGCTTTAAATAGCAGTATTAAAAAAACGAGGGGGCATGTGAAACTTCTGGATAGGAACAAATATTTGTAGAAGCTTATTAACAGAAATAACTAATATTTGAGTTATGCCTCAGTGTGGACTGCCGTTCAGTACTGCTAGGTTGTTTGCCTTTATGTAGTTTTGAAAAGTTAAAAAACTGAATTGTTAGCTGAAGTTGATATTTTTCTTTTTCTTTAGACTATGAATGGTAATTTGCCATTTTTAAGATAGATGATAGTTTATGTAGTAAGCATTCTGGATTTCTTCAGCTACAAGCTCTGTAGGAGAAGCAAAAATGCGCTCGTAGAAAACAGCTGGAAAATTAAATGACTGATTAGAGTAAGGAGAGACTATTTAACATTTAGAACTTATATCAGCCTGCCTGTATTCAGTACAGTTGAAACTAATATGACCAGAATAGTTCTGATTTGATCTTTGCTGGAAACAAGCATGCCAGTTAGTGTTCATCTTACTGATTTCATGTTCTCAGTTGTAATCTTTAGCTGCGGTGTTAAAATAATGACATTGTGTGTTTTGTTTCTTTTTTATCTCATGTGCACAAGACATCCTGGTGTACTAAGTGTTGTAGGTTGGTTAATGCATGATTTCTTGAGATTTACTTTGGACTGTGTTCTCCTTTCTCCCAGATCTTTAATTTTTTTAACCCCTCTGAGAGAAAGAGTTCAGTATGACTGCAGATCTTGCAATAGCTTTTCCAGTGTGTGTTAAGAAAGGCAGAAACATAAGCTCTGCCAGAACTTGCACAGTGGCATTAGAAAAAAATTAAAGCATTCCTGTCCAGTGGTGTTCAAGATGCCACAGGCTTCCTTGAATTTTGAGAGTAGGAAATACCTGTGGCAAGAGTGTGGTATTTAACTTACTCGTGGTAAACACTGGTTGAACTCCATGCATGGTAGTGAAATTTTGCATGTCGGGGACAAAGTTCTATCTAAATGGCTCTAATCTGAAGGCCAGCAATTAAGCAATGGTCAGGACAGCTGTGTGCATGTTGCTGTGAGGGGAGAGCTTGGGGACCTGGTGGGTGGTAGCTGGAGCGTGGCTCAGGTTTAAGAGCAGCAGAACCTCTGTTAGCAGCGGGTGAGAATGAAAAATCCTCATGTCGGCGGATGTGTCTGGAGCACTGCAAGGGTGTAAAGGGAGAGGGTGGAAAAGGGGTGAATTGTTCTCCAAGAAGGGGAAAGGGCACAGTGCCTTTGGTGGAAGGGGGGGTGAGCAATTTGAATACTTGAAAGACATAAGTTCCTGAAGGTAAAGAGAATTAAGAGGAGGAAGGGGAACCTGGCTTTTTGGGTGACAGCAGAAGTGGCATCAGGTTTTGCCTGCTGAGTAGTAACTATCCAAGTGATACAGGCAAGAGCAGGTCTGCTGGGAAACTTTCAAGTTGAGGAGAGAGTGACATGTTGCAACTTAATTCCAACCAGTTCTTCAGTTTTACCCATATTAGGGGGCCATTTCCTGCCACTCTGGCTTTGTGACACTAATGTTGATGATACCTTTTCTAAATATACTGCTCTGGATAGTTGCAGAAGTAGATAATTGGTAACTCTTGATGATTAGAACGCGTCGATAATTTGTTTCAAGTAACCAGACTTCCTTCAGGAATTTGGGCACATAAGATGCTGCTGCTGGTATGGAAACAGTACTGGAGAATCAGATTTGCAAAACGGCTTTCTTTGTAGTGCATGTGTCTAGCTGCTTATTAGCTAAACCATTGCCAGCTTGAGTGCTTGTATAATGCATGTGTTAAAGAAGAGAACCCCTTGTGGCTGAGGGTTCTAAACAACTGTCTTCTGACAACTGTCTTCTGACAACTGTCAAGATGAGAGTGCGGGCACACAGTGGGTTGTTTGTGTGAGAGGAGCAAAACAGGTTGAACTGACTGCTGTGAGATGCTGTGGTAAAGGTCTGGATTCTGGTCTAAGCGCTACAGTATTCCTGAGAAGCAAATCACTTAGTCTTTAGCGATGCTGTGTTCTTCACTGAATTGTCAGTGGCAGCGATCTGTAACTTTATTTGTTGCTGTTAACAGTATTGGCAAAGAGATGTTCCTTAGCTCACTTGACTGGGTTGGCCCTCAACAACAGTTTTTGTTTTCAGACTACATGCTGCTCTTGAACAACTGTCGCTTGCTGTGCTGTTAGCTAAATCATGCTTGGTATTAACTTAGGAGTTGTGTTTGAGCAGCACTCCATTAACGTTTGGTGGATTTTACTTTGGGTCTGTACAAAAACGTTAATGGTGTTGGTCTCTTCTGTGAATTTCTTCGAATGGATAGATGGCATGCTGTATTATGATGCTGACCTGGAGATAAGATAGTGCTTCATGGTGAAGATCACTAACTGGTTTTATCAGGAAAGTGTTTTTTTGGTTTTGTGCTCAAAGTTCATATCTTAATTCTGTGTAGTTATGTTATACTGGGCAACAACTAGCCTGCTGCCTTTTGCTTGGTAAGGGGTGTGGATGGGGTTGTGGCCACTGGTCAAAGAATCTCATAGACCTGTTGTTCCAAGGGTAATCTGCAATTTCATGTATCAGAATCTGCAGTGGCAACATTTTGTGTAGATTAAATAGTTCAGAATGACTGGTATAAGAACTTGACTGGAAGAACTTGACCGTAAGAAGTGTAGGATGCCACATCTGCATTTGTGTTTGTGACTATCTGGAGTGATGTTTTATGCCCTTGCTACTTTGATTGTATGTGTTTTTGCTGCTTCTAAGGTAATGATGTTTGAGCAGTGAGAGATTTAAATGTACATACCTGGGTAGAGACATGGAAGTAAAACACTGAAGTAGCTTAGGTTATTTCACAAACTTTGAAATTATTGGCCTCTTGAATGTGCCTATTTGAAAACAGCAGTGGCTGAAGTCTTTTCCAGGATTTCTTTTTCTCAAAACGTTATCTTCTGGTTTAGGTGTATCTGAAGTAAACAAGTCACAGATTGTGTAATTTCAAGAGAATTCTGTGGGCCTGGGAGGCTGCAAATTACAAGCTTATTGGGTTTTGGACTAATTTTTACACAAGTGAATTGCCAGTGAAATGCTGTCCCTGTTCATCCTTATTTAGCTGTGCTGTGGTCACCATCTTATGAATATTGGCATTTTTAGCTGCTGCTGACTCTGTATATCGCAAGAAATATTCCATAATCTTGGCTTCCGTTCATTCAACAACATGGTGTAGTCCATGTGCACTTGTACGGAAAGTGGCTGCAGAAGGTGCCGTGTGTGTCAATAGAAACCTCGTGTGACAGGAGGGGACCTGCTTTGCCCAAGAGGATGGCTGTTGTGGAGACAAAAGGAATGTCCATAGCTGTTCTTGTATGTTCTTAACAGAAACATTTCCTTATGGTTACTTCTGTGGTAGCCTTCTACAGTCAGTAGAACCTTTTTGTACAGAGAACTATGTTTACTTTTGTTTGGGACGCTGTGATTGTAGAGTGAATTTTACAGGAGGTGTGGTTTGTTACAGTCTTTCTGCTCTGTGAGGCACATGCCTTTGACCCTGCCTTCTCTAACGTGGCTGTATTTAACACCATAAACAGTTCTAAAGCAAGATACTCTGCTGTGCTTGCATTGTTCCCTGGGGCGTGCGTGGGAGAGGACAGCCGTGACCCTGTTAGTTGTGGGGTTTTAGTGCGCTCTGAAGGTACTGAGTTCTGCAGTGACGAGCGTATTAGTAGAGTGAACATAGAACAAGATTATGGGATTCTTTCCCCTACCTCCTGGAAAGGTGCAAGTTGATTAAGCTTTTGCGATCTCCGGAGGTCTGACCAGAGCACGCCACTTCATCTGAGATGGTCTTGTATAGGTTGTAGCTGATCAAGACAGTCATTGAACTTGGGGGTAGAGTTGCAGTAATTCTCTGTTTAAGAGAGATGTGTATTTTAGTCAGTTGAATTTAGTGCCCTACCAAATGTGAGAGCTGTAGTAAGTATCCTTCCTGAGCTGAGCATATCATATCAGGCTTTGACTTCAGGAAGAGTGTAAGAAAATTAAAACTAATACAAGCTCACTTTCTGTGATATAGAAACAGTTAAACAGACTTCTGTTAACTGTAGTGAATAAAAGATACCCTGTTAAAACGTATTGAGCAAGGTATAGTATGTTGTGTACAGTCTTAAAATTTCAAAGGAAAAGCAAGTTGAAAGTTTCCCATTGTTCAGTAGCAGTGGGTAAAATTAACTTTGCTTCCTCTCCACTCCCAATATTAAATTTTATTTTTAACCCTCCCCCCCATTGCACACACTTTTCTTGTCTTTTAGAACTCTGGATCACTGAACTATTAGATTCTTAAACGACAATTCTGTCATATGTAAAGTGCAAATTTTTACTTGAACTTAGAAATTAAATGCTAGAATATTGTGACAGGTTCAATAACTCATTCCATCTGTACAACAGAGCAAATGATATCTGGATGTCTGAAAGTACAAATTTTTGGGGTTTTGGTAATTTGATGTTTGTGGGAAATAGTTTTATTTGGATTACTTCCAAAGAAGTTTCGAGTAAACCTAAGTTGAAAGTGACCCTTCATGCTTTCTTTCATTTTTAATTATTATAAAGAATAGGATGGGAGGGCAGATAACCATCTGCTGCCTTTTAAAGGTTCTTAGCCTGTAGATTTCAGGGGTGCTCAAGTACCTAGTGGTAGAAAATGCTTACTTGCGTCTTAAGCTGGGTTGGAAAATTTGGCTCCTAGTAATGGGAAGCAGTCTGCCAGTTGTGTAATCACAGCTAATACTCTTTCAAGAAGCTGTAAGTACTGGTGTTTTATGGTCATCAAGCTAAACTTGAGCTTTACCTCCTCAAGTCCTGATGTTTTTGTAAATACTAATTCTGTGGGTTTTTTTTTTCCTCTAAATGCAGATTGACACAGGTGAAAAATTAGTAAGTAGTGAATGATTGACTACTAATTTCAAATAACAGGTATTAAATTGTAGCTAATGGTATAGTTAATCTTCAGTATTTTTTGAATGTTCGTGTAGGAAGTGTGTATGATCCCTAACCAGTGGGACTTGATTTTATTTTTTAAAAGATCTAATTCTCCTATTTAATTCAAACAAACAAGATAGGCGCTTGGTAGCATTGACGTGTCTGCTGAGGGAAAGCCATCTGTGATTTGAGATCAATTACTTGATGTGTGTTTATAGTTGAAAATATATTCCCCTTGAGAAGACTCTGTTAGCCCTCTGAAATGTCACGTTACATTAGGATTTTCTTCATCATCAAGATTTGTGTGAGCTGAAATGGTCTCTTGCTAGCCCTCTCCAAGCAATTAAGCTGTTCGAAAGATCTGGGGTGTGATGTGTTGCCTGTAAGTAAAGGGGGGTGGAAAAAAAATTTGGGACTGAGAAGTGCTGTTACGAAAATCAGATAAGTTTTAGTTGTGGCTGGTGTAAAAAGAACAGAACTATGTTCTGTCAGAGATGGAGATTTTGTAAGAACTTAGAAACAAAAAAATAAATAAAATTGGCTGAATTCTATTTACCTAGTGTGCTAAGGAGTTTTAGATTTAAAAAGGGTTTTTTTCTTTTAAGATGATATGGAAATTAAAAGAAAATTAAGAACTGTCAGCACGTAATTGAGATTTTTAAATCATAATGCTGAAGATGCATTTGAATGTGTTTTCCTGCTGTTTGGCTGTGGTAAGATGGTTCTGTTGTGCACAAGGAGATGTGGTTACTCTACCTCGTAGCAAACTGTGTGTACAGGTTGTTCTAATCTTAGGAATGTGAGCCAGATGTGTTGTTTTAATTTAACAACTTCACAATTTCAACAGTATTGTAGTTTAGAAATAACTCGTTTAAAAGTCTCTTACTAACATCAGAATTGTGTCGCTGTAGCTTTATAGAACAGCATAGAGATTATGTAACGTTGCAAGTAAAACAGCCTCATTGTTAAGGATGAGAAAGCTTAGCTAGGATATACTTAGATGACACATTCCTGCCCAGGAAAAGCTGTCTTAATGCATGTGTTCGTGGCATCTCCTGTCACTTTTTGTTTTTGGGGGTTTTTTTTGGTAAGCAAAATTGTTAGTAAAATGTTAGTAGACCCTCTTACAGAGGATGCAATGGAATGTCTGAACAGTGAGATCCTGTGTGTGTTCTTCTAATATGCTGTGGTTTTCCTAAATGATTTGATAAGTCTTGAAATTGTTCCAGCAGCAGGAGCGCACGGCTTTATTCTCTTCGTGTTTGGTGCGTTTATCAGTATGCTAAATTCTTTGGCAGCCTTCTGGTACAGAAGCTACAGATGCGTTCATGTTGACAAAGCTCCCGATGTGTTCTGGTGCTGATACAAAGGCTCTCCAGAAGTGCTGATCCCATGAATTGTAATTGTCTCTGGGTTGGCTGTAAACATTCGGTCTTTGTCCCCAGGCCTGGGTACATGCTAGGTGTGATGTCATCGCAGCGTGTCACGTCTCAGTGAGCAATTGCGTTAGATTTCAGAGCGGTGCAGCATGCATCGGCTTGTGAAATCTGATCCAGTCTAAGCACTGTAGCCTTTACCTCCTGTGATGAATTTGTGCTTTTACTTGGAGAGAGCAGGAAAATGTCATGTTGCAGTGGTTACATAAAAGATCTCAAACACTTATATGGGTGCTGAGATCGATGATACAAAATCACTGTATTGCAGCTGCGTAGTGAAAGGCTCCAAATAATGTTTTTTTAGCCACTGAGAATTAATAGTAAAATAACTGCTATTCTAGGGTTCCTCTTGTGCAGTGTTATCTCTGTATTTGGGAAGCTTGTGTTCATTACACGACACAACTCGAATCCATCTCTCCTCTCTATAGGATGCAGATATGGAAGAACAGGCTGACTTAATCCTCTCAACAGAATTAGCTGATGGGAAGTTTAGTTGTTTGACCTTACAAACCACAAGCTTAGTTTTTCATTGCATGCTATGGTGTTACAAACTCATGAGCTTGTTTATATCTCAAGATCAGAATGTTTGAAGCTTGTGTGTGAATTCTGTAGTTCAAAATATAGTGACTCATGTCCACGTGAAACTCAGCTGCTCCAAAAATATGGATTATTTACAGATCTAGAGAAACTTAGTGCCATTTATATTTTTAAGTTAAATGAACGTATTTATTGGTAAGTCTGAAGAATTAAAAAGCACTGCAAGGGAGTGTGATTAACTTTTATTTTAATATTAAGCATCTGTTGTGAAAAACCTGGAATACATAAATATCCATATGTCAGAAGTCTAATATTTGAAATATTTTCTGATAGAGATGAGTGAATATGCTCTCACAGTGTTTAAGAAAAGCCTTGCTGATAAATGCATTGTTGCCATTCATGTGTCAAAAGCTAAAGCAGACTAAAAATTTGGATATTTAATAATTTTTAGAGTATAGTAATTCATATGTTCTGTACAGCAATAATGCAGGCAGTATCAAATCCTAGTATGTTTTCTCACATAGGGCAGGACTTGCTTTCACTGCAGAAAATAGGGTGAGTTGGAATGCCAGGAAAGGATGAGAAGGACTGTCATTCAGTGTGGAAGGTATCAGCACACTCAGGTAGCCGCTGCCATGTATTTAGACACATAGTGGGATTGCTTGATCATCAACTGCGCTGTCAGTCATGTCCCTCTCTGACAAAGGACTTGCTGCAAGTGTTTCGGAGATTTTTGTATTGGCCCCCCAGACTGGGATAGATACTGATTGCAACCAACAAATATACTGCTGTGGGTTTGTTCATTAAATCCTTCTGGTGAGAAAGGAGAAAGAGAATTGTTGGGAAAGAAAAGTATAGATGGTGAAGAGGTGAGCTTCATTCTGTAAGCAGTCTTCAGAGTCCAGGTGCGGTTTAGAAGAGTGGACTGACAGATGTTTATCTTCTATAAATCGTTGCAAGTTATAGACTTGCTTAGACCTGGACTAACATAATTAACAAATGGTTGATTTAAAAAAAAAAAAAAAAAGAGCCAAAAGTACCTGTTAGGAGAATGTGCATACACAGTCCAAATGTTGACTCTGTCTGGAGAATGTTTTAATTCTAGTGAGTCTGAGGATTTGATGAAGCAGATGGCTCAATGAGTCTTGGAAGGGGTTTTGCTTGTTCTCTGTATTTTCTGATGGGATTGTTGGCATGATCTAAAGTCACAGTAGTAGTGTTTACCCTGTTACCTTTTTCTTAGCTTAATGAGCTGGCCAGACAAGTTCAGGCAGTAGGACCATGGTTAGCAGAGTCTCCCTTCTGATGTTCCCCACTGTGCCTAAGGATCTAGTGTGCAGTATGAAAGTCTTGAGGTAAGAATATTGCACTGTTGCAGAAAACTTACTGGTAGGTTGTATGTTATTAAAAATGACTGAGATGTCATCAATATGAAACCTGGAATATCTTTAATGAAGTGTAGCTTCTAAAAATGATAATTTGGGAACCCAGTGGTGGCTGGGTATTCAACCTTTTTTCTCCAGTAGTGACAGTGGTTAGTGTTTCAGGAGTGTCTTAAGTGAATCTGAGGAGAAAATACACTTTTCCAAGGTACTGTATTTGGTAAAGGAAGAGAGTGATTAAACTACACGTAACTACTCATCTGTTTGCCCTCCTTAGCCTTAAAATCTTGACAAGCTGAGCGCTGGACTTTGTTGACAGCCATTTGAGATGTTAGGCCTTAGGTAATCAAGAATAGATAGTCCTAAGGCCTCTGCTTTGTGTATGGTATTTTTCGAAGTGAAGCTGAAAGGTATAGTTTGTCCCTTTATAAAGATACAGGGAATATAATATATTCTTCTAAGATATTTTTAGCTGTGATTTAAAGAAGCTATATAAACTGGCTGGGGGCGGGGGGGGTGGGCATTGAGCTTGTTTAAAAATAAATTTATGCAAAGGCTTCAGTTTACAGGTGGGAATTTTAGGCCTCTGGAGCTAGAACTTCCCTGGACTGTGCTGCCAGGTGGGAGTTATGTCCTGTATCTGTTCACATGGTGTCTTTTGTGAGGTTCAGCACTTCAGCTAGAAGGTCAGTTGGGAAGTAAGCTTAATTTCATTAAAAGGCAGTTCTTCCATGCTTGGATATTTCTTCAGTTTTGACATGGATAGTGTTCCGCATTCTAGTAAACCCAGTATCTTTGAAATGACAGAAGCTAGTTTAGCTCGGAAGGTCTGGGTTTTTCTTTTGGGACTTGCACTTTGAGAGTTTGCTAAGGCTAGGTTTGCTTGGGAATCACTCATGACCAGGCAGTAACTGACAAGCAGGTATGATGTCTTGGTTCTGTGAAACTTCTTACTGCTGTCTTGAAAACTGTAAAGCAAAAAATGTACAATGCAATCAAGGAAGTGTGAATATGTAAGCACAGTGCACATTTTGGAGTTGCCTATTAGAGTAGTAGGAACCTTGACACTCTGGAGTACTGAAGAGCGAAGCATGATTTGGTGTCTCTGGAATGAGAAACGTGGAATTTTTAATTTTAAATGGCAGTGAGGGAAACGAATGGAAATTCCCTCATGTTATTTTCTAAGACCTGAGGATACGAAGATAATATCTGGGTGCTAAAACTGAGGTTCAGCAATTTGTTCTCTGCCACTAGAATTTATTTGAGTGTGTGAGAAGTTGAGAATGCCTTAAATAACTACAACAAAACAAAAAAATTGAAATATGTAAATGATATGAAGGGACATTTACTGTTGAGTTGGAAGTTACACTATTTCCTCCACCCTCACAATGTTACCAAACCTGTGTTAGGAAAACATGGGAACTGATTTTTGAAACGTCTAAACAAGAGGTAAAGGACTTCTGTTTACCTTTCTGCAGCAAGGGTTTCTAGCACTTTTTGAAGGGCTGCGTGCTGTGGCAGCTTAGTAACAGAAATATTACTTGTCATGGATTGTGTGAGTGGTTGTGGGCCACATCTGCTCCATGTGTTGTATGTGCCCTAACCATGGGGTTTTTTTATGGAAAACGGAGTATTCTTCTAATCCTGTGAACCCCTTGGATCTCACTGTCACTAGGATGTGTTTTGGCACCTGCCTAAGAACTGTAGGACTCTGTTGATGGAACAAAGTTATTCTGTAAGCTTCCTTGATAGGGTTATATGCAATATATTGTTTGAGAAATCTTTCAAAAAGGAACGTCCTATATGAGCCTTGATGGTACAAAGGTAAAATTGCAGATTTTTACATCATGATCTGCCCACTAACTTGTCCTCCAAGGCAGGGGATTTGAACAGTTTGAGTAATCCTGTTAGAGGAGGAAATCTAAAGACACCAGGTTTTGCTGCTTTCGCAGCTTTTATTTGGAAGAATCTGTTTTTTTATGAAAAAAATCTGCATCAATATAGTTTTAGTCTCTGACATGTGCCGCTTGTGATCCTATTTTTTTGGTTAATAATCACCTGTACTGCATTTCTAAATTTGTCCCTCCTGTTCCACCCACCCCCAGGGTTTTAAACTTTTCAGCACTGTTTCTTATTTGTGTCCTTCATCTGATCAAGATGAAAATAGGATGAAATACTAGAAGAACCAGTTGGCTGGATTTCTTTCAACTTCTCTTGCGTTGCCTAAAAAAGCTGTGTTAAAAACTTCTGTTACCTGACCTAGAGTAAGATAAAAGTTGATGCTAGTACTGTGTTGTGAAATTTTGGGGTTGAATGAGTTTTAAAAGCTGTATGGGTTTTTTGTTTGTTTATTTATTTGTTGGGTCTTTTGTGTTGTTTTTTTTTAACAGGAGTCTTACCCTTCTTCATCACCAATATGGTTTGTAGAATCAGATGACCCAAACCTGACTTCAGTCCTAGAGCGTTTAGAAGATATTAAGAAGAGCAATACTCTGGTGAGCAAGTGTGTTGGTTGTTTTGGGTGTTTATTTAGATTTGTCACATTAACAAGCATACTTGACCTTAAATAAGGATGTGTAAATTTCTTTTTCTAAAGAATATTTAGGATGCATTTGAGTTCTAGCAGAAATAATTAGAAAATTAACAAGCGAGAGTCTTCTTGTGCCTTGCTGTAATTCAAAACAAAAGGGCATTGCAGAGGAACATTAGTGTTTTAATGTATTATGTTGGATTTTATTACAGGAGACATACCTATCAGTTGTGTATTTTCTTTTTACAACCTAAACTTTAGACTGAGCTACATTTAGTAGAGTGTTAGGTCTCGGTCTTTGTGGCTTCTGCCTAAAAAGGCATATGACAGCATAGTAGCAGAGAATGTGGCCAAATCAACCTTTTTTGTAAATACACTCTTCAAAAGGTTTTCTAGCTTGAAGTGGGCATGGCTAGTAGCTTCAAAATAAAGGTTTTAAACAAGGTATTTCTTATGTTTAACTACGTACAGCTTTTCTTTCTTAGGGTAGAAGTCTTTATCACAAACATGAATATGCTGAATTGCATACGCACATAGTCTGCTTATGCACGGTGTAAGAAAACAGCTTCTGATATCAAGATTGTACTTGCCCATGTGAAAGCTGATGGGCTGATGTAATAGACACCTGTGGATGGCCTGTTGGTTTCTCAGGAATCCACCCCACATCATGTTATGCCCAGATGAAGACAGATGGGAGTGGCAACTCACACACAGACTTCTTGGAGTAGAGTGGGAAGACACAAGGAACTACCTGTGGAAATCCAGAGGCTTCTGATTTGTCACGCTATGTCCTAAAAACTTTAGATCAATTTAGACTTTCAGAATGTTTCAAAACAGTTTTCATTTAATGTATTGCAGCTAAAAGATCGTTTGTGCCGTGTCGCTCCAGACTCATAAAGTTGTTGGAACAGTCAAGTTTTGAATGGGAAGTTACATTGGATTGTTCTAGGAGCTCAGCTGAGCACCACGAACATGTGCTGAAAGCATTGCTAGCACATGTACTCTGATTTAAAGTTCTTTGGTATTACTCTGCCCTTTTTACTTTGTAGCTTTTGACAAGTATCAGCTGTTTGGGAAACTGAAGAACAGGCTCTTCAGGCAGAAAAGTTTGACAGGGCTGTTTTTCCTATTTTAAAATCATTCACATGTTTCCCGGAAAATCTTGCATGGGTCTGAAACTGTGCTGCTTACCTTGCCATCAGGATGGTGCTTTTTGGTATGAAAATTCCTCGAAACACCAAAAATGTTGAAAGGTTATTAAGAACATGATCAGCATAGGTAGCATTAGATTTGGAGGCTTTAGCTGCTTGACTGTTCGTAGCAAACAAGTTTCAGTCAGCAGATGAAGGGGCTACAGAATTCTTTCTGACCCCTAGTGTCTCCTGAATTCCTTTTCAGATCCTGAAAATCAGCATTGCCTTGGACTTGGTAGGTAACAGAAACTGACAACTGCCTTCTAGTGGTTGTGCAATGCAAAAGATAAATTGTACATCAATTTTGTTGTTCTGTTTAATGTCATGGAAGTTAGAGTTGAAAGTCTAAAGTCGCAAACCTTACTTTGTGGGTTATTAAATATAATTATACGTGATTTGAAGGTTTGCTTTTTAAAGACAATAGTGAAATGGAGTTAAATTCAGATGGGCAGTTCATACTCCCCAAACTTTGAAGGCTTGCATGGAAGACTTGAAAAGTATAGAATTCCTGGCCGAAGTATAACAGTTTATCCAAGTATACAACTTGGCTAAGGTGTTGTCCCTAAGCACACTACTCTGTGTTAAGAATTTCGATTTAGTGGCATTTCAGGAAAGAATGTCGGCTCTTGCAAACTACCAACGCAGCACCAAGTGATTGTGTATTGGGGATCATGGAGACAAAATGCAGGAAGCAGCTTTGCTTTGCTTTCTGAAGCCACCCAAAGCTGCTGAAGGTGTGTGAGGCCAGTTCCTGGCACAGACTACCTCACTGCTAAGCAGTGGTCGTGTTCCAAATGACAGTTAGTTCTTCCCTCTGTTTCTTCTTGTGTCTTCCTTCAACAGTTTCCTTCAGTGCTAGACTAAGATTTATTGATTCGTTTATTTTTATATAGGTAGTGTGTGTGTGTATATATATGTAGATAGGTACATGTAGAAGAATAGGTGTGTATACTTACTGTATTTCTGCAGCCCATTTTTCTTAGTAATTGGAAAACAAGGTGCTTCGCAGTGAACCTAGCAGTATATTAATATAATTAAAGATACACTAAAATTGTTAATGCTGTCCTATTGCATTAGAAAGATCTATTAATGCATAGAAGCCCTCCTAGTATAGGATAAGTTTCAGAAAGATTGTTCTAAGCTGTTTTCAGATTTATAAGATGTTAACACAGGAAATAAAAAATTCTGAGAGATTTTTTGTGTTCTAAACCAGCATTATGGTGTCCATAAGAACTACCAACTTCTCAGAGCTCCTGAAGCATTAAAAGTTGTATTATTGATGTAGATATTGTATTTTTATATCTTGTTGTTATTTTCATATTATTTATAATCAGTATCATTAGTTTATAAATTTGTCATTGTATTTGGTCACCTTACACACGCTATTTACACTGCTGCTTTAATGCCCTGTGCATTATGCATTCTGGTTGCTAGTTAGTTGCTGCTTTAGGCAGTTTGTATTCCAGGGAAACCGTTGGTCTGCTGATAGCCCACTTTTCTTCAGTAGCTGCAAAGCATTTGTGTTAAGCATACATTTTACATTAGCTAAGCATGTGAAGTTAGCCTGGAAGTACATTTAAATGATTAATACACGGCAGAAATCTGCCATCTCTTTTGGTACAGTCTATTCATGTACCATTAGCACATACCAAATCATGCTAGGCGCTGCTTAAAGCAGGGGATTGGATCAGATGACTTCCAGATGTGCCTTTCAGCCCAAATTAACCCATGATTTTTCATACATTTGAGCAGAGTGTAACAGGTGATGGTGATCCACGGCAGAGGGATCAAGGGTGTGAAGTGAATTCCTGTGCAGGAAAACATAGTGATAAGGAAGAAGGGTTGTAGAGACAGGATCAGCCTCTTGGTCTGCCCCGACCTCTGCGGATCATACAAACTGATGTAAAGTAAAACAACTTAGCTATAAAAGTGAAACTGCAGTTTGACAGTTGCATTAAGCTAACCCTGAAGCGTAGACTGCTGCCAGGGAGGAGGGTCCCTGCTCTCGGCCGCGCGTTCCTACCTCCCCCTTTGTGGTGAAATCAGTGCTTATGTGCTGAAGCACATTAGGAGTTATCTTCCTCAAAGCTTGTAGGCTGCTGCATGGTTGTGTCGTTGATCTCTGGTGCCCCTGCAAATGGGAAGGTGGAAATGCACTGCTGGAGGCAAGGAGAAACCTCTTCAGGCACAGCCCCTGTGGTATTTGGTCCAGGCTATGCCAGCAGTTTGTTGCTTTGAGAGTGCTGGTGAACCTCCCAGTGGTGCTGCGGTCAGAAGGAAATGAGAGGAGCTTACCATGTGTTAGGTCCTGGCTGCAACCATTCCTTTTGAATGTCAATTCAGGTGACAGGACCTCTCATGAAGAGGGTGGGGAGTGGAAGAAGCAGGGCAGGAAGCAGTTCTTACCTCTTTTCCCAGCCCTTACTCTCTCTTTCTGCAGAGACACATCTAGTATTGTGTTCATCTGCTTTTCCAAGTTTTGGACTAGCTAAATGCTGGTGATGGTATTCTTCCTCCACTATTTAGAATATTTTGTGTGCTTCACATCAGATATAAACAAATTGATGGCTTGCCTAGCTTTACATAACTGAGGAAATAATTACAGTTACTGAGATTTGATAGCTTGTGCTCCAGCTCTGCATGAGGCAGTGTTATTTGCACAGAGAGTAATTTTCTTAACGAAACATGTAGCACTGCAACTTTAAGCATCTTACAAATACCAAGAATAATAGTTCTAAGACCCATGGCTCTATATGTCATCTTTTTGATTGATTAAGCTGCTTTTTGTCTGCTAGAAGATGTTTCAGACACCAAGGAAGTTTCAAACACATGTAGAGTCTTAACACTGAGAATTATGATCGTTACAGAAAGCTTCTGGCAGCACTAGCTATCGCATCTCGTGTATAGACTTTCAAGAAATGCGTTGCTGATCCACCAGTTCTTTTGGTGTCATCTGCGTTATTTTTGAGTTAAGGATGACTGTCATGAATGATGAGAAACGGCAAACGTGGTGTGATGGTACAGAACGTTGTGATTCGTGTAATGCAGGCTGGTATGTCAGTTCGCGGCCTCTCAGTAAATAACATTCCTATTGAACAGGAATGCTGAATTCTGCTGGAGAAGGAAAAAGCTCAGAAGCTTTCAGATAGCATAAGGGCAACATGCTTATTACTGCTAGTGATTTGGGCTTGGAAATGAGTTCTTAACCCTGGAGAGGCTGAATTTTCACTTGCAATAGGGTAAGGTAAGAGCATTTAAACAGGCCAATAGCGGAGCTTTAGACATGTAGAATATTTTGGAGTGACTAAGTTTTTCTTAAATAATTAATTGTGTATTTTAAGAAATATGGTATACAAACACCAAGTAGTGTTGTACAGTTATCATTCTCTTGTGATAATACAGCCTATGCTGTACCCTGGGTGAGGCAGCATTGTCTGAGTCTCCCTCCTTTATGGAGAGAGGCTTCCAGGGGAGTGAGGGTTGCTGCTCTCGGCGTTGCTGCTAGTGGTGCTGAAGGATGTGTGTATAGGAATGGCTGTCTTGCACTCTGCCTTCTACAAGTGGCAAGACAAACTCTCTTTGGTATCTGGAAGAAGAGTTGGTAAATGGATGTATAACTTTTTGCAAGCTTCATCTAGCATGTTATTCTGCAAATAATGATGTGTTGACCATTTTGCAAACGTTCTGCAATGCTTTCATTGTTTTTCTGACATAGCTATGCAAAGACCTTGAAAAGTTATGTAGTAGTCTTTTATGGTCTTGGCTTTAACTAGGAATTTGAGACTGCTGAGAGAAAGTTAAGAGCTGTGGAAATCCACTTAATGAGTGTGATAATCAAGACGCAAGCTTAATGTTTCTCTGTTTGCAGAACTAAATTTATTTTCTGGACAGCATTATAGGGAGTGAAAAGTATTCTGTATTTTGCAGTTAACAGAACGCAGTTAATGTACTGCTGAAAGTTGGAAGCGGAAATTGGTGCTGGGTTGTGCCTCAACTCGCTACAAGACATAGCAAGCAGGTTACTTGAGCTCTAGCTCAGAGGCTGGCTGATTTCTGTGCCTTGTACATTGTTTGTCCTTTTAGTGCCTCACTGGTGTGCCCCAGAAAGGGATTCCAGATGTGGAGAATCAGACTGTTCCTCTTTGGTTTTTTGAAGATATGGTTCTTTAAACTAGGAAACTTCAATGAACCGTCTCATGGAATATGACCATTGGACTATTCCCTAGTGGCTGAGACACCTGTGGCTGGGATCTGGAATGGATGATGCTGCCAGAGCAGATTATTCTTTTGCTCATGGTTTTCTTTGCTTGACATGAGGAGATGAACGGGAGCCATCTTTAACTTGCCATGTCCTTGGTTTGCCAGTGTGGGGATTTTATTACAGTGTCTACAGAGAAAAAGAGGGGTCTTTATTACAGTGCACGCAGCTTTAGGTGCTGTACACTGACTGGAAGTTCAGTACCAACAGGTGAAGAAATGGAAAATACATTGTTCTGTGCTTTGGTTTAAGTAGATGTTTCCATGTTTTCTTTTTTCATAGCTTCTTCAGCAACTGAAGAGATTAATATGTGACCTCTGCAGATTATATAATCTTCCTCAGCATCCAGATGTTGAAATGTTAGATCAGCCATTGCCAGCTGGACAGGTAAAGTAAAAAAGCTGTGGACACCTCCTTATAGCAGTGAAGGAGTTGTTTTTTCAGCTCCAAGAAACAAGATAATGGGAACTACTGAAGTTCTCCGTAAGCCAGAACTGAGATATGAAGCACTGTTGCTTTACAATATCCTCCATCTGAATTTTGTTTAATAATGATGTGGTAATATTACACAATTCCATTTGGAGTTTCTGTATCATTCAAGGGTGTGTATGCGATACCACTGCTGTCAGTTTAATTCTCTCCTAAACACTGCTGAAGCCAACGCTGGGCATTCCTAGTGCTTCCCAAATTTACTTTTTTCTGAAATGTAAATGCAATTAAACACTTATTTGCTTTTTCTTGAAAAGTATGTTTTGCGGTGTGCACTTGGATGGATTACTGTTGATGTTTTCCTTCCTCTTCAGTCCCTTGCAGAGACATGGGGTATGAAGACCATATGCTGTGTTGGGTAGGGAGTATCTGAGGTGCCTTGTTTACTTTTTGTGCACTTGACAAATTAAGAGCTGTAGAGGGCTGTGAAATGTTGTGGTTAACCGAAATATTTTGTATTGTTCTGAAAACAACTGGTAACTGACAGTAGTTGTTCTTTTTTGTATTTTTAATAAGCTTATGGAATCTTCTTTTGCTTATACATGTTAAGATGACATAATTTCTAGAAACTCCTGTAGCGTAACAGATGGTTTCCTGTGGTGACAGTGCTATAGTAATGATAAATAACTTGCTTAATTTTGGTAAAGTGCCAAACAGTAATCCTATAGGTCTCTTCTCTCAGCCACCCACATAGCAGTGCAACTGTAAGGCAATAGGTCTGTAATATTAGGAAGTAGCTTCGTTGGAGTCTTGCTTATGCTCTGAAACTCAAAATCAAACCCACGGAAGGTTTCTTAGCCAGAAATGTCAGACAATTTGCAAGTTAAATAAGAGTGGCCTTAGTAAGTTATATCAAAGATCTATCTAGTCCCCTGCATTATCTACAGCAATGGCATTCCTTCTTTGCCAAAGGAAGAGTAAGCAGAGCATAAGCATATCAGAATGGTCCTGAGTACTTCTGCCGCTCAAACTTCCCAAGCTTGAAGTTGTATCCTTAAATGTAAAGCCATGAAAAATGACATCAATGTGTTGATTTGGTATTTTATCAAATAATCTAATAACAGTGGCTATATGATGATAGTAGTTGTTGCACAAAAGTTCCAGGTATCAAGACAAAAATCCATTAAGTTTTAGTTTGTTGGTTTTGTTTTTCAATGTCCAGCATGCGTATGGATTCTAGTCAGAATCACAATCTCATTTCATGGTTAAGAGATCATGAGTTACAACCCACTTGACTTACTGCATTCGTCCCTGTCTCAGAGTAGGATGTCTGTATCTGAATCTTAAGTTTCCACTTAGAACTTACAAAGAATGTCATAATCTCACATTATCTTTGTTTCATGCAAAAATCTCTTCACTGTCATACTCCAGGAAGGCATCTTTGTGTATCTTTCACATTAAATTTCACTCCTTTGCAGACCTTGATAACTGTAACTTTCCCATATACTGCTTTCTTTTGGATAGCAGACTTCCTGTTTTTGAAAGAAAGGAAAGCGTGCACAATTTATACAGAAGCGTTATTGTTGTATTGCAGAATGGAACAACAGAAGAAGTTACATCAGAGGAGGAGGAAGAAGAAGATATGGGTGAAGTATGTATATATATATGAGATTGTTATCCTAATCTAGTAGAATTCTTGAATTTTTGCTCTGCAGTGGCTGGCTAATTATTAAACCAAACTGTAAAGTGTCATCTCCCTAGAGTTCACCAGAAAAGATAATTAAAAAGTAGTATGTTTACCTTGATGTCAGCTTTCACTTCAACCACAAAACTAGTGAAATTTTCTTCTTAAACCTAGATCTCAGCTGAGAGGTATTTGGATACAGAGGATCAGACATCTGTTTGTGCTTTAGTCAAACAATACATAATATTGTGTGCCAAATCAGTAAGTTTGCGTTGTCAGCTCCTGTGTCAAGCAGCATATGAACTGGCTATGATACAGTCAAAAGTACCTCCCAGATTGAAGCAGATTGGGTAAGAGTAAATCAGTTTGCTGACTCATTAAACATGCGAGTTAGTTTTTAACTGTAATACATTGGAGGAAACAGAAGGACATCTGAAACAGACATTTAAGGGTTTTATGTTACTGTCTGGCAACACGGTGCTCCTTTTAATCAGCTTTTTACTGTGTGAAAACCACCCCTTTCAATGACTTCTACACCATGTTAGAGGAGCTCCAAGATGCTTGCTTTTTAAACCGTTCTAAATAGCCTTATTAGAGGAGAATTATTCTGACTCCCTTCAGATTTAGATTTTTAATGAACAACTTGTTCTTTGGATAGAAAGTTGTCCTTTAGAAAAGATCTAAATGTTACCCATGTTCTGGAATTAATTTGAAGCAGCTTCTTTTACACCATATTTATCCTGGTCCAGACCACATTTATTGGAGTCAGAGTTTCTGTAAAGGTCGTATGTACACTCTCACATCCTGCTGGCAGAAGGCTGTTGTTGCTTGCCAACTTGTAACTGGCCTTTTGTGCTCTGTTTGGGTTACTTCAGACAAAAAAATTATCATGTCTCATTATTTGTGAGCTGTCACATGGCATTGTGTGTGGCACTGAGATCTTCAACTTGCAATCTCATCCATTTTCTTGAAAAGCAGCTTCTATGATTCCTAGAACTATATCATTATTTTGAGAAACATGAGCATTTTAAAGAATACTCAGTCTAAAGTCTGTTACAGTTGGAGGAAGGTGGTGTCAAAGGCACCAGATAGGTGTGTTTCTTACCGTGTAAAACATCCTTGAATTTGCATTTATGGCCAGGTTTTCTGCCATGCAAACGGATGGTGCGTAGAGTAGCCACAGGTGTGGTAGAGCACTGCGTATTGGAGCATGTCTGGTAGTTGTCTACTAGTAGCTTGCTGGTGTGGCTGATGTAGTGCTTCCTTTTCATCTCAAGGTAGTTAAATCATTCCCATCCTCTCCACAAATAGCACTTGAATCATCTTGCAGGCAGTTGTCTTAAATTCAGAGTGCTCCTCTGCAACAGGAGAGCCCCGTCTCAGAATACAGAGTGAAAGATTTTTCAGTGTCTTAGTCTAGAACTTGGAACTGGAATGTTGGCTTGTGTGATCAGAGTACTTGACCACACAATTTTTTTCTCGTATCCTAATTCCAGAATCGCTACATCTAATCTTCAGATGAAATGTTCCCCCTGAATAAAGTACACATAGCTTTCTAATATTTACCTTCCTTAAGGGTTGCTGCAGCCCTGCCAGGTATGTTAATCATTGTTTAGAAGAAGGGTAATATAGCTAGGATTGTAATTGAACAGAGTCTGCTTTTAGAAACGTCTTGGAGACACCCTAACTTTGGGTACTTTTGGATTCTTAAGCCCAGTTGAAAATGCCTTAACTTCCTGTTTTCTACCTACTTTAATTGGCTGATTCACTACAGTCTTGACTTCTCTGAGGTGTTATTGTGCTTGTTTCCCTGACCAGAAACACATTGTGAATTTGGATCTTGATTGTATTGTGGACATTCCCTACACCTCCAGTGAATACTGTTGGCTGAGAGAGTGAAGTTAAGATCAAAATAGAAGTGGCATCCAGCAATCACTGATACAGTGCTGTGAAGTTTGCGACTGTATCCCTAAATGCCCTTGCAGAAGATTTTAATTGAACAAAGAGCATAGCGAAATTATTTACAGTGAATTTTCCTCTATCCTGTAGGACATTGAAGATCTGGATCACTATGATATGAAGGAGGAGGAACCAGTTGACGGGAAGAAATCCGAGGATGAAGGCATTGAAAAAGAGAACCTTGCAATCTTAGAAAAAATCAGAAAAAATCAAAGGCAAGATCACTTAAATGTGAGTTAGTGATTTATGTTTTTTTCTTTGCAAGAAAGAAATGGTTTTCAGCAAATAAAGCCTACTGCTATGCTCCTAGACATAAATTAACCTGTAGCTGACTTCCAGCACACATAGGACAAATGTCTCAGGTTATGGTACCTGAATAGCTCTTTTGGAAAAATGTGAATAGGCCAGCTGAAGTTCCAAGGTAATGCAGTAAATGGACTGATCTTTCATCAAAATCTTTGGCACAGGAAGTGAGTTGTCAGCCACATTGCACAGAGGCACAAAACCAACTCCAAAGCACTCCCATTCAGTCTGGGAGAATGCTGTCATAATTTCTTTTGTCAAACTGGGTTGGGCTATTCTTGGCATTTTGGTTGAAGAAGCTTCTTTTGGCTTTTCACTAGAGTCAACTCTTACATGTAAATCCAGGTTTCACACTTGATGATGGTATTTAACTGGTTATCTAATTTCCAGAGGTATCTGTTTGGTTGTCTGTCTCTTGCTGGCTGCCTTTGTAACAAACAATAGTCTTCCTTGCAGAATCAGCAGAAAGCATCTAGGTCGTAAGCACAAGTTTTGTTGCTGAGCCTTTATTAAAATAACAAATAAAGCCATATAGAAATGACTGCATTAAAAGTCATGGGTGACTTAATATGCTTAGTAAACCCAGGAGTTTGTGCTTTAAATCTGCTTTATGCACGAGTTTGTTTTTCAGTAATATCTATGCCAATAGGAAATTACTGGGGTTTTTTTAATTTTTTCCCCCAAACATAAAGCAAGGGGCCTTCAGCAGCTCTGCAGGTTTATTATCAATTTCTGAGTGATCCTACCAGCAGGCAGTTGTGGAAAAAAAAAAAAGGCAACCTGTTTGTTGTCCAGAGGGTTAGAAATGTTTTGTCAGAAGCACCAAGTTCTAGAGAAGTTTCTGCTTCTCAAAGGTTCATGTAGGAGGAAATGATGATGTCATACAACCTTAATTTTATTTACCCTGGCTTCCAAAGAAATCAAAACTTCAGTTTCAGGGAGACTTAAAATGTGTAATACATGAAATTCAATACTTCCCTTCGTGAACAGTTTCACCCAAAGGTGAGGGTTCTAAAATATTCATGTCACCTGTACAGAAAGAAGGTGCTTAAATTGGTGCCCTCTCCTGTGTGAGGTGATAAGTTTTTACATGCTGTTTGGCACAGCAGCAGACACGTAGATCCTGTCCAGACACAGGATGTGCTGTTTCTCTTTAAGCAAATAGTTGAGCATGTGAGCAGTAGTTAGGTACAGGGGAGGGACCTGGAAGTATTTTGGAAGGGAATAAAATTTAGGGTTGGTATGCAGGCAACACCTGGACTTTTGCCCAAGGAGCCAGCTTTGTTCTGTTTCTTATACATGATGATTTTTCCAGTAAATATTTTCTAAAAAGCCTAAGTTGCACTTAAAAATTATATTAGATTCAAGAGAACTGCTGTTGTAAACATCTTTTGATTTGTAGCAAGAGCTATGTACGTTCAAAGTGCTCGGTGCTAGCCAAGGCAGTCCGCTTTGAATATTTGATGCACTCCTGATAGATCCAGCTATCATAAGTTAAATTTGGGGAAATGGGTCCTTTAGTTAGCAGAATCTTGACTATTTCTTGTCATAAATTACTGGCCTAAATAACTTTATCTAGTTTAGAAAAAAACTACTTCTTCTTGGTCACTGACACTGTAACTTGGAAGAGAGATTTACTTTGTAGCCATCTGCTTTGCAAAGGAAATAAAATAGAAATACTTCTGTCAGAGTTCTTCAACTGCAAATCTGCCCTGGTGCTGTTCTAATATGACTTGAGTGCAAACCTGTCTAACATACCTCAGACTTAGGTTCTGCGGGCTAGAGGAGACTGCTCCTTGATTTGTGTATGAATTCAATAGTTACCTGTCAGGCTGTCTGAAGGAAAGTGTACAGTAAAAATCACCCCTTAAATAAAACCACCCCCCTTTCCTCCCCTCAAATACAAAAAAAACCCACCCAAAAAAACCCAAAAAACAAACTTAAAAAAAAAACCAAAACAAACCAACTGGTCAGCATTTCAGTATTTTAAAAGCAGGTAAAGGTAAGGTGCCAAACTGCTTTTGGTGTATAGTCAAGTCTGTTTTAAGTCTTGACTAACCATAAACACCATGGTCACTCTACCAGTTTTGTGTAAACTTAAATGTTTGTTCAGAGTTTGAGAAGATGTCTATTGAGGTTCTGTATATTTCTGTATCTATAACTTGGACCTAATGGTAAAGACTCCTTAGTTGTTAAATAAAATAAGTCCTCTTGCAGCCTGAAAGGCATGCTTTACCATCTTCTAAAAATTTGGTAGAGCTGAAAAAAGGTTTTTGTGGTGTCAAAAATTCTTCTTTGAGGTGGAAAGCCTCTTAAAACTGCAGATTTTATTTTGCTGTCGGTTTGTTTTCGTTTAGCAAATGGTGCTTTTCCTTTTGCTTTTTCCCTCCACATCTTGTGGAGCCGAAATGAACACTGCTGGTTTTTTGTTTGACAACAGCAGATTTCATTTACATAATAACTGTTTCTTGTGCCAAGATGCTCTTGTTGGTGCTGGTGCATAAAGAAGGTCAGCTGAGTACAGGAACAGGGGATCCAACTGCTGCTGAGAAACCGTGGTATTTTTGTGGGTCACCAGAAATAGCTGTGCTGCTAAAATAATTTCTCAAAGGACTTGTGAGGCTTTACTCTTAAGTGCCTGAGAGCTGAAAACTATAGCTGCAGTACTGACCTAGGAAAGAGCTAACCTGGCAGCTTACAGGGGTATTAGGTGCTACTAAAACATGGGGCTTTTAATAGAACATGTTAAACGTGCTCTAGGATAGTAGGAGTTGTCTCAGTATCCTAACACAAAGCAGAATTTAAATCTTTACAGCCCTTTCCAGTGGATTTTCTTAAGGAACAGTGTGAGTTTCACAAACTAAAATGTGGTGGCTAAACATCATCTGGTTTTCAGGCAAAGTACACGGCTCTTGTGGTATGCTTTGTTTCCTCAGCAGAGGAAAGTAAAACAAAGCAATGCCACTTACATGCTTGCTGTGGGAGGAGGGAAGGTGAATCCTAATGCAGGGCTCTGACTAGTGCCCAGTGCAATCAGAGGACTTTTGAGTTTCTTGTTCTTTGGCCCAAATCCATGGGTCATCCTCTCTCCCCTTGGCTGACATGCAGGTTGAAGATAATGGTTCATCCTAAAGGTTTTTCCATAAGGAGTGCTTTCATCCCTGTTCTCACATATTCTTAACAGGTTAAAGACATTTTTTCTGCTCCTCAAGGTTTTTGTCATAGGAGTTTTTAGGGTTTGTGTGTTTTACACAAGTTGATAATAGGTGTCTACTGATTTTTGTGAACTAGTTCTCTTCCTTGGCAATATTCCTAATCCTATTCTTCTTGCCAGCACCAGGAAATAAACTTAAATTTGGCTTACGGTACAGTGTGTAACTTGGAGCAAGAATTAATCCTCCTCTTATTGTAATAACTTTAAAGAACCACTTGCTTACTAAGGAACAAAAAAAGGTCTTTGAACTGGAATCATTAACTTCAGATATTTAACAACTTGCTGCTGCTTGCTTTTCAGGGGTCTCTCCCCACACAGTAATTTTAGAGATTAATGCTTTTCTTATTTAGGTAATGCTGTTAGTTTTTTTCATTTCCTGCTGAGGAGTTTATGCACTTTCATTTAGAAGTCTCATATGTATCTACTTTCATCTTCAAATTTTATGAAGTCAGAGGTGTCATTTCCATTTTCACTCTAATCCTTGAAGTGAGTATGAATCTCCTTTAACTTCCAGGAATTAATGTACTTCTGCACAAATACTGAGAAAGTTCAGTGACAGTAGAGCAAATTTATATTTTTCAGCTCTTTTTGGGTCACTTTAGATTTTATTTGATTATCTTGGAGAAGTTTCTCTTTTTTGTGTTTTGTTTTAGCCAGTAGTTTTTGTTCTTGTGGCTGAATTATCTGAAATGTGTTGTGAGTGAGGCAGTTTACAGTACTGTTTTGATGTGTGACAGTATTCTGATCATTTAGGTGGTGTTGGGTTGGCGGTTGGACTTGATGATCCTTGAGGTCTTTTCCAACCTTAATGATTCTATGATTCTATGATTCTATGATTATTATACAGACAACAGATAATACAGTCTTTGGATTTAAAACTGCAGTGGATGGCACCTCCTACCTCAGATAACTCATTTAAAGAGCAGATGTGGTGGTGTTTGGAGGCATGGAAGGCAAAAAAAAAAATGTCAAGGAGAAAAGACGAGGCTGCAAAACCTCGTATCTCTGGAGACTTGGCGCAACAGATAAGCAGGGCAGTGGCGTGTGCTGTGCTGATTTCTGCATGGTTAGGTGTGCCCTACTGACTTGAGAATGCAGAAGCTCAGTTCTGAAGCCCTAGTTTTCTTAGAAGTTGCTTAACTGTTCTATAAAGTATTTTACTCAAATGTGTACGTTCACAATAAATGCTAATTAAGGATAAAAACACTTCTGAAAAATATAATGCCTATACTGACTCGGACCAAAGTGTCGGAAATGCGAAACTGGCAGAAACATGTCCTTAGGGGGAGGAGTTTGAGAACAGGAGAAGCTTGTAGTGGTGCATCTCATGAAAATTTTTCATGTGCAACAGTTTTGGCTCTGGGAATTCCTGCAACAGGTATTGCTAGTATTTGCGCTTCTCAGCAAATGGCTTGTTGTCCACATAAATGTTTACCTCCTGTAGCAGGGATTTCTCCAGCTTGTCTGCTCATTGTTCTGGAGAACCACAAGTACACTTGTGCAGGAGAGGATGATCAGGTGAGGCTTTTTGTGCTTATTTGTGTACTTAATAGGAAAAAAGTCACTTGGAGCTTGTCTGGCAGCTCATTTAACTTGTTCTGTTTACAGATCAAATGGCTGTGGATTTCTGCTCTTGCCACCAACCCCACAGCGCAGGTACCCATCAGATTCCATGACAGACCAGTTATTTCTAAGGCAGTTGCAACTAGTAAGTCTTGATCTCACAACTGGAGAATTTGGAGCTTTATCTCCCTTTGAGTGGTAAATCCCACTTTTCCAGAAGCATACTCATTTATGAATTTGGTCTTTGAAGTTAAAACTTGCATATAGCAAGTTGTTGAAAGTTAAAGTTCTAAATTTTAGTACCATTATAATCAAAACTGAACTCACTGCTCTACTGCAGTGGTGTGGTGAACATAGCACTCTCTTCTAAACTGCGCTTTAACAGTAGTTAAAAAACAGAAGTGACACATCAGAATGAACTTTGTGTTTCAAAGCAGTGGTGTTTGGTGTTAAGGTTACTGTCAGGTATAGCAGTTAATCTCTGCAGGCTTCCTCTTCAGCTTCCTCCAAGGGTAGTTCCAAGCGTGTCAAGTAAGCTCCTGTGTAAACTTCTTAGGTTAAGCTTGCTAGCCTCTTTCTCTTGATCACAGATTACTGGTTTGAAGTCTATTGATTCTTTAGAGTAGCAAGTATAACTATATTTAATACTGCTATATAAGTTAGAGTGGGCAGCCCAAATAGAAACTCTTTGGAAGAAAGGGTGGAAAAAACTGTTATAGACAAAGTCTACTCAGGCTAGCTTACACACACTAAAATTGATTATTTTTTTTTTTAAATACGAGTTCAGTGTATCAGCAGTTATTATGGCACTCAGGAGTACGTGGGTGTGTTAAGTTTTGCTTTTTAATTTACTACACTGCAGAAGATACTTAAATTTTCGTATGCAAAGGTAAGCTTCCAGCATTATATACAGAAATTCATTAGCTTAATTTGATGGAAATAAAGATGCAATGAGGAAACTAGTTTTCACGGGGATGCCTTTGAGAATCTAATTTGTTTTTAAATTTCCTGTATTTAGAGGTTGCTGTTATGTGAAAAATGTGAGAAAATTCCTTCTTTTAGTAAGCAATACAGGAAATGAAGCAAGGGTATTACAAGCCAAATACTTGACACTTCTTTTTTGTGGACTCAACACATTCATGAGTCTCAACCTTAACACAGTACGGGTTCAAGAAAGCACAGCAGTTGGTTACAGAGAATGGTGGTTAACACTACATGGTTGACTTGTCTAGTGTGGTGCTTCTTTTCCAGCTAATCTGCAAACAGAGGGTATAAGTAGTAGTAATCTGCAAATAATGTATATAAACAACCAGATTTTTTCCATAAAACTTTATTTGCTTGCTGGTAAAGGAGGAGAAATCCCTTCTCTACCTGATGCTGCTCTATAGATGGGGGCTTCAGTAAACTGAGAAATTACTTCTCTGGAGCCCTGTCTTTACGTAGCTTTTGTTTAATCAGATGAAAGGAGTTGCCTTTTATTTGCATGCTTAATTACAGAGTTAATTCTTAGTACTGGTCTGTTAAGAAAAACTAGTGGAATTTCAGTCATCTGCATAATTAAATTCAGTGGAATATGAAAATGAATAGCCTAAAAGAATAGTCTACAGATTACAGTGTGAAGCTCAGCATATTATAGGATGCTACTCATCAGAGAAGACAAAAGGAGCACGTGGAGGCTTTAGCATCAAGTAACTGTACTGATATTGAATCACCGAATGGTTGAGGTTGGAAGGGACCTCTGGAGGTCATTCAGTCCAACCCTGCTGCTCAAGCAGGGTCCTCTGGAGCACAGTGCACGGGATTACATCCAGGTGGGTTTTGGATATCTTCAGAGAATGAGACTCCACAACCTCTCTGGGCAACCTTTTCCAGTGCTCTGTCACCCTCCCAGGAAAGTAGTTTTTCCTCATACTCAGATGGAACTTCCTGTATTTCAGTTTGTGCCTGTTACCTCTTGTCCTGTCACTGGGCACCAGTGAAAATAGTCTGGTCCTATCCTCTTGACACCCTCCCTTTAGATATTTGTATACGTTGGTAAGATCCCTTCTCAGTCATCTTTTCTCTGGGCTAAACAGGCCCATCTCTCTCAGCCTTTCCTCATAAAAGAGAGGATATTTCATCCTTACTAAGAAATAATTTGATCCTACAATTAAGACCCTGTAGAAGACATAATATCACAGTCGACTTCAGGCAAGCAGGGATGATGTTTCGGGTATTAACAATGGTCATAGCTGCTTCACATTCCTCCAGAAATACTCCTCTGGCACTTTTGTGCAAAAGGGATCTGTCTGTAAATGTTGATAGTGTCTGAAAGGAAACAAGAAACTCTCTTCAGATTTTTAGATGGAGCAGAAAAACAGACCCATAAACTAGTCATTCAGTACTTCTAGGTGGGGGCTGCTTTGTGCTCTTTTTTTTTTTGTTTTTTTGGTGGATTTTTTCCCTTCTGAAAGTATGCTTATGAGCCATATGTATTAGCCTATATTTCAGTGGGAGTGACTGAAGTCCAAGCAGTGGCAGAGAACTGCATGGGTCTCATTAAATAATCCCCCTTTGGGAAACTGCTAGTGAAAGCCTAAGTTTCACTGCGTTGGGGCTCGGGGTGGTAGCTGCTTTACTTCAGTGGAGTCCTCACTGCTTTTACAAGTTTTAAATCTTGTAACACTAATTTTTAACTCTCTGTTTTCCAAAAATCTTGAACGTAAAATGGTATAAGCAGGGTAATCCTGTAACATCTAAGATTTAGTATCAAAATCTTTCATGCTAGCTTTGGCATTCAACTGGAGAGAGTAATCTAGGTACTTTTGGTGATCATGTTATTCTAAATAAGCACTTTAATTTTTTTGAGAGGAGCACGTTCCATCCTCATTTTAAAGCTTAGAAAATCGGGGCAAAAGTTGATACCAAGGTCACAGAACTGCCAGCATTGGGGACATGTGCAGAATTGTTGATATAAGTAGACATCAGTTACTTGATAACTGCTGTGCTCATTAGTTTGTCAGTAACTGTGGTTTTTTAGAGCCAGTCATAGTTTATACACATGTCACTTAAAAGTATCTATTTTCCTTTTTTTGCTTTAGCCCCGTGTATCAGGCTGAAATACCAGGTTCAGAAATACTAAGTTTTCTGTCACTTTGAGATGCTGCATAACACAGAACTGAGCTCTGAAAGAACAGAACAGGTTTCTGCCCTGGTTGCATAAACCACAAGGACTGTGACAAATCACAACAAAATATTTTGGTATTTTAAATTCTGCTTACCATAGTATTTCTCTGTGTAGGTGATGACTGATTTTTTTTCCACTCTGTTGCAAATAATAGTGTTGCTTTTGTTCTGCATTTCTAAATATATTGGTTTGTTTTACTTCATCCAGAAGCTGGTGTTCTGTGGTGGATACTTTCCAACTCCTGTTCTTTTTTTTTTTTTGTAACCAAATGAAAATATACTTCAGAGAAAACAGTAAGGCCTTGTGTGCAGAAGCTTCTTCGTAGGATTAGTCTTATTCTTTCCAGTGCGTAAGGTCAGAAGGTAAAAGGAAATATTTCCCTAATAGAAAGGTACTCTGGATCCATCTTGGAAATAAAAATGACCAAGAAATTGAACTCCTTTACAGAAAAATATGTTCGTTACTGTACCTTGGTTGAAAGTTTCTATCACCTATACCATGTAGTAGTATATAATAATGTGCTGCTTTAGAGGGAGTGTCTTGTTTCTTCTGAGTGGTCTTTGCTCATAATCCTAATACAGAAATTAATATATGTACTTAATACCTTCCAGTTAGTGTAACTTTGTGATGGAAATGAAGTTGTTTGACATAAGTATTACTTTCTCTTATTTAGAGTCTTTTTTTCTTTGTTTCAGGGTGCAGTCTCTGGGTCCGTTCAGGCTTCAGATCGACTTATGAAAGAACTCAGGGATATATATAGATCACAGAGTTATAAAACAGGTAAAATGCTTCAGATTTCCCTTCTTAAAATACACTTTTAAATAATTCTTTTGTCAAATGCTTCCTACTAATCCTTCTGTGCTTTGTTGTCGTGTGTGTATATACATGTGTGTTTTTGTATATATGTGTGCACATACATTAAAAAAATAAAAATACATAGATGCAGTATATATAATCTCATTGTATGAAACGGTGTATTTGTGGAGAAGAACGAAGTCAGGATACACATCCTCTAAAATGTTCTTCCTTTTTGTTACACAAAGCTTCATACAAGAGTTAACAGGATTGGTGTAACTATGAGAATGCTCTTGGGGGGCATGACTACAAAGAACAGCTCAAGATTACTCCTGTGGGACTTCTTGAGTTTTCAGAACTATCTGAAATTCAGCTCTCCAGGTATACAGGGCAAAAGCTTTGACCACTACCAGTGAGTAGTACTGCTCACAAGAATGTACTTGCTGTGAAGGGATTTGTGTTCAGCCGCAGAAGGTTTTGTTATTATACAGGATTTAACCTTACTTATGCTGCTGTTACTTGCATTATTTTGTGATGGTGTTAATCTGATCTTGAGCTCCATGTATTCCTTCGAGTAAGGATACAAATAGAGATAGAAAACAAGCTTGTCTTTTAAATTTGCTTGAATAACAAACACTGATCAGCTTTAGGTAGGTAGGTGGTCGGCTGTTCTATATGCTCCATATGAGGGTTGTATCTAAACTAGCTCAACAAAAAAAATCAGTATATTGAATTCTCTGAGTGTTACACTTAAAGAAGTAGAAATTACACAATTTTCAGGCAAATTGTATTCCTGTAGGTCAGCGGAGTAGATAGCTATCACTACAGCCAGATATGAGACCCTGGTGCAGGCTAGGACGGGAACAGGAGGAAAGCCCAATTAGCGAGTCAGTGTAAACTTTAATCCTCTAACCTTTACTTTTCTGAACTTCTCCCCTAGTTTATTTCTAGTGGGCTTAAATCTCACTTGGTGACTATGGCATTTCAATTTGTGTGTAAAAGGACAGTTAGAGAGACAATAGGCTCCTGTTTTGATTTACTATATTTACCTTTTAGGTAAATAGTTTTATGTGCTGAGGTACTGTGGGCAGTGCTAAAGTGTCTGAAGTATAAATTTGATTAGGTAGTGTTGATCTAATGTAGCCTACTTCTTTTAGGTTTTATTGCAACTGAGTGCTTGCCAGTATGCCCTGATTACCATCTATCCAGTAAAGAATGGATTAGTGGGTCTAAGGAAGAGCCTAGAGACAGATCTGTATTGGGTCATGAGGGATGCTTCACTGCCCCTGTACAATCTTCAAGGTTTATAGAATCATAGAATGGTTTGGGTTGGAAGGGACCTTAAAGATCGTGGAGTTACAACCCCCTGCCATGGGCAGGGATACCTTCCACTAGCCCAGGTTGCTCAAAGCCTCATCCAGCCTGGCCTTGAACACCTCCAGGGATGGGGCATCCACAGCTTTGGGCAACCTGGGCCACTGCCTCACCACCCTCACAGTGAAAAATTTCTTCCTCATATAGAATCTAAATCTGCCCTCTCTCATCTTAAAACTGTTACCCCTTAACCTATCACTACACTCCCTGATCAAGAGTGCCCCCAAATCCCTCCTGTAGCCCTCTTTAGGTACTGGAAGGCTGCTCTAAGGTCTCCTCAGAGCCTTTTCTTCACCAGGCTGGACAACCCCAAGTCTCTCAACCTGTCCTCATATGGGAGCTGCTCCAGCCCTCTGACCATCTTTGTGGCTCTCCTCTGGACTTGCTTCAACAGGTCCGTGTCTTTTTTATGTTGGGGGCCCCACATCTGAACACAGTACTCCAGGTGGGGTCTCACGAGAGCAGAGTAGAGGGGGAGAATCACCTCCTTTGATCTGCTGCTGATGCTTCTTCTGATGCAGCCCAGCACACGGTTGGCTTTCTGGGCTGCAAGTGCACACTGCCGGCTCATGTTGAGCTTCTCATCAACCAACATGCCCAAGTCCTTCTCCTCAGGGCTGCTCTCAGTTCATTTTCTGCCCAGCCTGTATTTGTGCTTGGGATTGCCTCGACCCACGTGCAGGACCTTGCACTTGGCCTTGTTAAATTTCGTGAAGTTTACACTGGCCCACCTCTCCAGCCTGTCCAGGTCCCTCTGGATGGCATCCCTTCCCTCCAGCGTGTCCATCACACCACACAGCTTGGTGTCATCAGTAAACTTGCTGAGGGTGCATTCGATCCCCCCTGTCCTTGTTGCCAACAAAGATTTTAAACAATGCTGGTCCCAGTACCGACTCCTGTGGAACACTTGGACATTGAGCCATTGACCACAATTTGAGTGTGGCTGTCCAGCCAATTCCTTATGCAGCGAGTGGTCCTTCCGTCAAATCCATGTCCCTGCAGCTTAGAGACAAGAATGTCACGTGGGAGAGTGTCAAATGCTTTGCACGAGTCCAGGTAGATGATGTCTGTTGCCCTTCTCTTATCCACCAGCGCTGTGGCCCTGTCGTAGAAGGCCACCAAATTCGTCAGGCACGATTTGCCCTTGGTAAAGCCGTGTTGGTTGTCACCAATCACCTCCTTGTTTTCATGTGCCTTAGCATAGATTCCAGGAGGACTTGCTCCATGATCTTGCCAGGCACAGAGGTGAGACTGAGCGGCCTGTAGTTTCCCTGTGGTTTGTTTTTGTGTTTACAACAAGGATTGGGTATAACCAATCTACTTGACTCTAAAGACTGTATGGTGCTTAATCACACAGTGATACTGCTGGAGGCACAGCCAGGAGCCCCTATAATAGGTGGTGTTTGAGGTGAAGATTTGACTTGCTTAATAATGTTATTTCTTGGCTTCAGATTAATAACAAGTCTTAACTAGTTGCAAGAGACTGAACTCCTGATGTAGGAAAGCATACTCTAAATCATGAGGAAAAGTAAAGCTTGCTAAACTGTAAAGAAAGTTAAGATACTAAAGGGTGAGTATAGTAACTTCTAATTAGCTTGTGACTTGGGAATATGTAAGAAGACTGTAATGGATGTCTCCTGTCGATCGCCAAAACATGTTAATGAAATCAAGTGTCGAGTGGAGATTGACCCTGTAAAACTGGTGACAGTCCTACTTTGAAACCCCATCCTACTGATGCATTTATTACATTTTGCCAGTAAATTATGCTGTTTCTTATAAAACTTACCTAGATTCATTCCTTATGGCTTCATTTCGTCTTAGGACTTGAGGAAATTTAAATATCCATTCCTTTCCTTTGTGCAAAACTCCTTCTTTTATAGCCTAGTTCTGTCTTTTATTGTTAGATAAGTATCACCATGTGAGCAGGAACATGGTAGATAACGGACTTTTTTTTTTTGAATGGGATCTTTGTTCTGAGTACTTGCTCCATGATCCATTTTTCCATTAACTTAATTTCTTACTATTAACATCCAAAGGGAACCATTGTGAAACTTCAGGTTCTGGTAACTGTTGCAAGGTAATTTTAACACTGTTTTCATTTTTTGTAATATAAGCCAGAAAATCTAGGGCTGCTTTTTAATTGGATAAGGATTGCTTTATTTAGTGTATGTGGGGTTATGTATTTTCAGGATTGACAATAGGACAACACTGGGACTCCTGAAGTGAGTGGTACTTATACTCCTTTAAATTTTTTATTTTCTGTTAAACTGTTTTATAAAAAACTAGCTCTAAAAAACAGTCAGGACTTCCACTATTGGTGTATATTCAAGGTGGTATCCATTTTAGAACGGAAGTGCCTTTAATGATTGGAATACTACTGTTGGAGTTCAAGCAAAAAATGACTACAAGCTTGCTTGTCTACCTGGAAAATTCAGGTGAAGAACTACCTTTAAAAACAAAGAAAACCGTTTTCTTATGAGCTAACAGAAGCAAAAAAAAAAAATACTCCACCAAATTAAGATATTCTGCTATAAATTAGGTAGAGTTTCGTTAACCTGTTTTGATAATCAGAGTCGCAAGTTCTCCAAACTGAGATGATCTCATTTCCAAATATGAAGTTCAAGACTTGGTTATTTCATATGGAAGAATTTACAAAGCTCATAACTTAATTTAGGGGGTAGGGAGGGAGAAGGAGGAACAAAGAGTTTGGGGATATTAAATGAAATCTTCTCTGTTCACATCTTTAGTGGCTGTGTTGTTCATATATAGTGACTTTAGCTTACTGCCTTTGTCCAAAGACTATATGGGATTTACTTCTGGGTGTTGTGGAGTTGCTATTAGTAAGACACTGCCTCTATTTTGGCAGGGGTTGTTTCTTGTCCTGCCTGTTATCTCTTAATTTTTTGCTTGCTTTGTGGTTCTGTGTGTTTGCTTTTACTTCATCACCTCTATAGATGGCCTCTTAGAGGAATGAAACAAAACACCTCCTGTGTTTAATTGAGGGGAACCGACTTTGATTCCCTTTCCTACCTTACGGACCTCTCAAACTGGTGCTAATCAGATAGATTCTTCTTGACGGTAACTTTTTTCCTCTTACTGTCTAAATGAATATGAGGTGGTTCCAAGTAACACCTCTTAACTACTAAAAAACCGAACAACTCCCCCCTGAACTTCAAATATTGTTGTTAAGAAGCTTCAGTATCAAGACAGTGAGCAACCCTGATGCTGCTGCTGTTCACAAGGACATGCAGATACTATTCGGCTCAAAATCTGGTTGCTTGCAAGGTTGATTAAGTTGCTTGCTGTTCTGTTGAGGTACATTCTTGTCAGTCCTGAACTGTGCGCATCTCTCCAAAAAGCCCTTTTACAGCTTCTGGTTTAGGTATAGTACAGGTCTGAATACCAGCAGAAGTTACCCCTTTGGGAAAGCGAGCAAAACGTGTGGACCTTGGTAGCCCATGGAGCTGAGGGACTGGAACATGAATTCTGGGTAAGAACAGGCCTTTCAGGGTGGTAGAAGGAATGCAGGAGTAGGGCAAGAGGCTTAGTGAATAAACGAGCTGATGGAAGTTCTCTTACGATCTTCCATTATTTAGGATGTGGTCAGAATCCTTACTGTAACTTGTTTGGTTGTCTGTAACAAGTATTTATACTCGTGCTAGGTGCCAAAGCCATAATACTGAGAGGCTGCTTCTCCCAGAGCTCATTCCCTTCTGGATGTAGGTGGGAGAAAATATTCTGGATACAACGGTGGGATAGATTAATCACTAAGGGGCTCTGACAATGAGCAGAGTTCTCGGTGTCAACTCTTTTGTTGTTACATCAGAGCAGTACAAATTTAAATTCCTATGTGTTGTGACTGCCATTTACACTCAGGGCAATTCAGAAAATAGTGTCCTTGGATCTGGGAAATTAGAAAAAGGCCCTAATAGCTCCTTCTGTTCATCCTTGAACAGAAAAGTGGGGTGTCTCTGAACGAGCTGCTGATTGAAAGGGACATTGAGAGCACAGTAAGTTTTCAGACCTGCTTTGTTGTCCTAGACTTATAAAAATTTGAAATCATGATCTTGGCTGCAGTACCCACTTGTTTGTTGCACTGCGGTGAGGAGAAACAAGCATGGTTTCTTCACCTTGTTTACTGAGTTTTTGAGTGCTTTAGAAAGAAAGGTGTCTGGACAGCTTGAAATGTCATCTGTACTCCAAGTACTAATGCTGAAGAGTTTCAACTTCAAGATAATGTATTCTAATAAATAAAACTCAGAAATGAATGCAATAATTCCTTGGAGAGAATGTGGTAACTGCAGTCTCTTGGTTGTATAACCTTCAGAAATCCTGGGCAGATTGCTCATTTGTGTGTGTTTTCCAAATAATTATGTCAGCGACAGATGTGCTGTTAAATATTAGCCCAGGTGACAAGTGTAATTCTAGTTCTTTAGTATACATGCGTGAATAGTCTGTGGGGGAAGAGATTAGACTTGTGAACATCACTGATACCATTTTCTACCATTTTTTAGTCTGATGGTTAAAGAATTATTGATTTTCTTGGGCTGCTTGTGAACCCTTGCAGAAAAGAAGCTTGAATGTACAAGAAAATGGCAGATAACCTTTCATCCTTCCCTTCAAGTGAAAAACCAAACTGTTATTTCATATGCTTAAAACAAATGGACCACTGAAAATCACCAGCTGACTTCCAGAGACAGTTATTTTTTGATGCATCTTTCTGACTTCTTTGGTCAGCCATTGAGAATGTGCTTCATCCAGTGTAACAGCCTCTCTTCTGGGGTTTCTGTTCCATACAGTGTCCAGTGTCCTGTCCTGGTCTGCCGGTACTGATGAGACCGGGTGAAACGCAATGCTGTGGGCTCAGGCTGCATGTTCAGTGTTTTAAGTGTGTTGGTCATGTACTGGGTGTAAAATACACTGAGTACTAAGCAAGCTGGAGTTGCAGCTGTGGAAAGTTTGAAGGGGAACTGGGAGGAGGGAAATGATTAGGTGTCAGGAAAACATTTTGATTCGTGTGGAATTCTTTTATAGAAGTGAAAGAACTTTTTTCCTTGTAGTTGCTCAGAAGGGCTGCTGCTATTGGAGGAACGATGTGCCTCAGTATCTTACCTATTCCTTGCATCTGCTGGAAGTATTTGTACTTGAAAGCAAAGAATGTTTTTGCTAAATTTTCCCTTTTTCAACTTTCAGTGCATAATTAATTCCATCTAATATTTCTGCAGGGATATATTCAGTGGAACTGGTAAATGACAGCTTGTATGAATGGCACGTTAAGCTTCTGAAGTAAGTTAAAGTTTTTTCATGTTCTGAAGAATCTGTTTCGTTACTGCTGTAGAGATTCTTTTGATAAATGAGAATCTCTAGCCATAGCATATAAAATAGTGGGTGGTGCCTTTAATTCTGATGTACAGAAATGCATACAGAAATTGAGCAGTAGTAATTGAGCTGGTGAAAAAACAAACCCTCTTTGCACAGCCAACCACAGGTATTACTGTAACTTTCATTATGGTTCAGTTCTCTTTCTGAAACTATTCCAAAATATGAAACCTTAAATGATGAAATTTTTTGTCCAGAGTTTTTCTCTGGATGGTTTCAGTTTGATTTTGTTTGTTTGGCTTTAATTTCAAGAAAATGCAACTTCTAGTTTCATTCAAGATGTAAGAAGGAACAGAACTGTCTTAGTGTTCTTTAGTTCTTTATTTCTACATTTGAGCAGACACTGAGACTGAAACTTTTAGGTATAACATAATTATGATGTATATAATTATATAACCTACTTGTCTTAGGTACTGCTTTTCACTGCGTGTGCTAGGGGATTACTCATCTTGCTGTGGCCATAGTCCAATAAGTTTAATCTAGGGGTATTATATTGAAATTACTCTTGTAACAAGATCATCTGCCATCATCCTACAAGATAACCTGTAGGAAGGAAAAGCCTATCCAGATTAGGTGGGGTGGCTGCAGAAGATGGCAAGAGCGAAGAGAACTTTTCTATCAGTTCAGATATGCCATGGTGAATAAGCGTAAGGTCATAAGCTGTTTCAGCACAGTAGTTGACGTGCCTGTAGGAATTGTTGCCTTCTCCTGGTGGTAAGACTCTTATGGCTGTGTCACCAGCTGCTGAAACACAGTTTTGTTTCCTTCTTGGTGTAATCATAGGCATGGGAGCTTTTTGAAGCTGAAAACGACAGGAATGGTGTTTGTCAGAAAAATCTGTGCCATGTTGCAGGAGGCCTTGTCTATCTAGTGCTTCTGTAACAAAGTGCTCAAACCACTGAGCAGTGATTTGAAACTTCTTTTCAAGTGCTGTGGACAGGTCTCATTTTCTGCCTTCAAGAAAGAAGAAGGAGTGCACGCAGCAAATGGCTTCCAGAATGACTGAGAGAAGATAAGGAGTATTGTGTTTGTTTATCCCAGCAAAAAGTGTCTGAAAACAAATGAAGTGTGTGCAGCCTAGTTGAGGGGGCAAATGTCAGAGAGGAAAGAGCCTGTTTTCTGAAGGAACAGCATTGTTACTAGAACAAGTAACTCTGAACTGGCCCAGTACAAGCTAGGCTGGAAATGATGACTTTCTGGCCACTGGGAGATTTTTCTGCTGAAAAAGTTTCCTGTTGGTAGGATGCGGACAAACTACCCCAGTCATTCTGAAATGAGGTCTAATAAGTTTGTGACTTCACCTGTAGCAGAGGATTGGATGTAATAGCCCATCATTTTGTTTAACATTTGCATTTGGCTTGCTGCCGGCATTTTTTGACTCGTCTCTTTTAAAAGCTGCTGGGGTGTCAGAGCCTGGGTGGGATTAACCCCGTAGTGTCTAAATTAATGTCTAGGCTGCTCACCACCAGCATTTTGCATCAAACAATTGTTGAAATTCTGCTGAGCAGAAGCTGCTGGTTTTAAAAGTAATCTGCATCAGCCAAAGTTCTAACAGCTGATACAGAACTGTGATCACACATTCTATAAAAGATTCACTGGCTCTGTACTGAAAACTAGATCACTAGAGTCGTCCTGCTAAAATCCCTCCCCTTCCTCCCTTGGGACATAGATCATGGGACATAGATCTGCAGTGAACTGAAGAGAATTCAAATTGCCATCTTCAGATAAATGGGTCATTTCATGCTAACTATGTTCAAATAACGCTTGATAGCGTTGGGAATGTAGTGTGTGGCAGCAAGCTTTCATGCTGATCTCGTGGCAAATTTTATTTTGTGAAGGGAGCAAGAGTTTTCTACAGTTCACTTTAAATTACAGTTTGTAAACTACAAGTACATAAAGGAGCTGTTTAAGAGTAATTACTATTTACAGGTAGTGAAAATATTAACTTCATCAAAGGTTTACCCTTGCTTCTTTTATAGGGTTGATCCTGATAGCCCACTGCATAGTGATCTTCAGGTCTTAAAAGAAAAAGAAGGTGTAGAATATATTTTACTCAACTTCTCTTTTAAGGTACGTGTCTATGGGAAGAAATGCTGGGGCTGAAGTTTTAGCTTACTGTAGAAAGTGACTGAAACGATCTGTAGCTGTTACTTGGGTAAAGATGAAGCCATAACATTAATTAAAAAAAAAAAATCGCAACTTTTAGGTTCAGCACTAAAGCTTGACAAAAATCGCTCTTTAGCCGGTACTGTGGAAAAGTTATTTTTACAGAACTGAAAAATGTTACTGCTTTAAATCTGATTTACCAAATAAGGATATTGAAATACTTCCTGATTAGGAAAACAGTGTCACAGTATATTTCTTAACCTGTTTTTTGTTATGCTTTTCAGGATAACTTCCCTTTTGATCCTCCCTTTGTGCGAGTGGTATCTCCTGTGCTCACAGGAGGGTAGGTTTGAGTTGCCTTACAGAAATTCTGCTTGTTGGTAAAAATATTGCAATTTGAGATTGGTTAATTGGGTTTTCAGGGAACATTTTGAGATTAACAGACTTCAGGAAATTTCCCCTAAAATGAGCCGCTGTAGACCTTGAATTTGGTGAAGAACTCCAGGTGTGATATGGAGACTTGCTTCTCAAGCTTTATGAACTAATAGTAGGCCAACAGCTGGGTGCAATTCCTCTTTGAATTGCTTAGTGGGTGTCTAGCTTTGAAAGATTCTGTGCCTGCTGTAATGTTTAAGAACTGGCCTCTCTATGGATGGCTAACATCACTGCTACTTCTCGTGTCGTTCAGAGTAGTAGAATGTTTTGAGTTGGTACTTGGAATGGGTCTTGATCCTGGAGTTGCCTTAATCTTGCTGTCTGGCCTTAACTGACTCTCTTTTGCTGAAAACACTGGCATAAAGGTTTTGTCTAAAAACTCTTCAAATGCTAATCCAAAAGTACTAACTTTAATGAACACCATGCTCTAAAAGTCATTTAAAATGTGTTTGAACTGCTGACTGTGGCACTGGTATATATCCATGGCGAGGAGATTAAATTCGCCCTCCAAGGCTTTTATGCATCTCCTGCAGACAAGAAATGATACCTGTAGGTTTGAAAAAGCAGCCTGTGATAGCTGGTGCTGATTCTGATTTGATGTTAATTGCTGTGTCTCTTTTGCATTCAGGAAATGCTTAGTGCAGTTAAATAGTGTTCAGGGTTGTTGCTACCAAAAAAGTAAACAAGCAGTGCCAGACTCCAGAAAGCTCGTTTGGATTCTGGTTTTGTTGTACTTGGACTTCTTTGTAGACTGAAAGAAAGAACAGCCCAGAAGGTTTGGATTTCAGTGATCGTTTCCCTGTGAATGTTGTGCAGATCTACAGATCATGGGGCAGGCACATTGCTGAAGTGGTAAATCTACTCCTTCAGTGCAGGTTTTGTGACAACGAGGCATGCTGGCCGCTGAGTCCCAGTCAGCACAACATGTGCTGAGGTGTTACTGAAATTAGAAAGTGGTTTATAGAAAAAGAGCAGGTGAAGATCTGCTTTATCTCATTGTCTGTGCCTTTGATTTATAGCTGCACCTACATTGCTGGGAACTCTGTTAAATTTCTTTACAGAAGTGAATGTTTGGGGTTTTTGGCTACATGTCAGCACTACACAGACACAGTGTAGCAATAAAAAGCAACCGTGCTTTTTTCGTGGTCTGTTTGCAGTTCTGTAAGCAGTAGTGCAGACTAGCTCAACTGCTGATTTTAGCTAAGTATAGTTAGCAAAGGGAAATTTTTTTTGCCTCATAATGCTAGTCTTCTTTGCATAATTATGATATGGCTAACTAGTTATGATATATTACTGGTTAAAGGGCATTGCTGCTTTATGTGAACAAATAATTGAACAAACTAGCCTGCAAGAGCTTAAAGTGCTGTCAACAGTTTCATCCTTTTACTAACTGCTGATGTCAAATACATTTTCTTTCACGTTTGTTTCTAGGTATGTCCTAGGTGGAGGTGCATTATGCATGGAACTTCTTACTAAACAGGTGAACACAGATTCTGTTATCTGGATAATAACAAAGCATGCTTTAAAATAAAGAAAATAGGTATTTCCCCTGAGTTGAAGAATCCCAGTGTGTAATAAATCACACACTCCAAAGGGACATGGTGGAATAAACCTCAGTTCCCCAAGATTTGCCTTGCTGATCATGTGTGAGATCTTCTTTTCTGCACTGGATGGCCTACAAGAGGTCTGAGGAAGAGGCAAGAAGTGTGAGCGTGTCACCTTTGAATTTTCAGAATTTCTGGGAGGAAGCCAGTGTAAAGAGTGAGTTTGGAGGAGCAAGACACAATGTTTTCTTTTCCAGAAGCCTCTGCTACTGCAGGAAGTCAGCTCTGGAGAAGTGAAGAATGAAGAAGATTCTAGGCATGGATGTCTCTTGTGTAGACAGTGTGATTGGTTTTCTCTTTAAAATCAGTAAATGAACAAATAACTATTTGCAGGCTCTGGCAGAAACTTTGTGAACCCTGAAAGCGAAAGCAGTGTGAGCGAGAAGCAGTAATTTGCATGGGAGCAAAATTGTTATAGCTCACTCAATGGCTTCATTAGATAATCTTTTCTGCTTCTTACAACAGGAAGTTGTCATTTCTGTTGTGACGTTGTTGAAAATGTGTAAATGCTGTTATAATGGAGCTCTTACTGTTTCTATCTTGCTGTGTATTTTGGAAATATGTGATTTGGCCTTTTTTCCTACAAGTTCTTATTTCTAACGTTATATATCATGTTCCAGATTTTCTCTGGAAAATAAAAGTTAACTGAAAACAAGTAGTTAAAACTAAAACTGCAGTGCAGAAAAAAAAAAAATCCCAAAGCACACATTCTAAAATGTATTTGCCAGGTGAGCACAAAAAGCAAGTACATGTTATAGAAATATTTCCTTCCTCCTCCAGGGCTGGAGCAGTGCCTATTCAATAGAATCAGTCATCATGCAGATCAATGCCACTTTAGTCAAAGGAAAAGCCAGAGTACAGTTTGGAGCTAATAAGGTAAATGTGCTGCGTCTATCAATTCCACAAGTCACTGTTAGGCATCCATGTCTGCTGACTTGTATAGAATATGCTTAATGACAGAATGGCTTTTTGATTTATCTTGGGGTTTGGTGCATGTAGGAGTATTTTATTGGCAGTTAACTATGAGTTTGTTAAGAAATTATTAATGTACAAGGAGGATAAAACCTTGGAATGGGCAGGGTGTGTTAAGTAGTTGGACCTGTACTGTCCTGGTATTGGCAAGGGGGGGGTGAAGGAGGATTCAGACTTGGGAGGATCTGGAAATTCTGGGTCTGAGAAGGGCTGTAGCTGACAGCCTGACTGCCAGGATCACGTACACTGATGTTAAGAAGTTCTTCTCCTTTTACTGGACTACACACCTGCAATTTTCTATGAGAGGGTGAAAAATAATATAATGCAAATACTTCAGAGCAAGCCATTCAGCATTAATCGGAATCATGATTCAAGTGTGTGTGCTGGTAACGGGCCATAGCTTGAAAGACTTTGGAGTACTAAATGCTGTTTTCAAAGGATGTTTAAATACTGAAGTAAATGAAATTGTTGCTCAGATGCCAGTTCTTAAGTACTGATTCAAGGACAGTGAACGTTTATCATCACAGTTCTGTCTAACCCAGTAACTGTTCAGCTGGGCAAGACAGTGACAGTGGGGATTGCCTGAAGCCCACTGTTGCAGTTGCATGTACTTCTGATTTACCTCTGGCACGGAACCCTCTGATAGAGGGGCCTTTCCAGCAGCAGGGGTATACAAATTATTGCCATTATGATGGAGGAGAAATGAGAAAATAAGGGCATTTGTCTTGAAAATGTTGTGTTGTGCTTTAAAGCCAGGAATGTTGTAACATTGTGCATTGTTTTTATTTGTAAGCCCACTGTAAAGTTTCTTCGTAAAACCGTTTTTAGGTTTTGCATGTCTAGATGCAGTTTTTGTTATTTTTTTTTCTCTTTTCAGAATCAATATAATCTAGCAAGAGCACAGCAGTCCTATAAGTCACTAGTACAAATCCATGAGAAAAATGGTATGTACATTCCTGCACTGTTGTTCTTGTCAGCAGAGCAACCTGGGAATTGGTGTTTGGCTGCAGTGAAATCTGAAGTGCCAGAGTGTCTTCTGTTGGCTTGGGAAGACCATAGATGGTGTTTCCTTTTTCTCATCTTGCACTAGGAACACAATAGTGCTGAAAGTAACCTGACTAACAATCATTGCCACTTTTCTGGCTTACATGAATATAGAGATATTCTATGTGTTCCTACTGCCTTTTGGAAGGTAGTTCAGTTTTCTTATCAGCCAGTTGATCTAGTAACTTCACTGTAGCCTTTCCAGTGTCTGATTTATTAGGGAAGTACCTGCTGGAAGTTTGCCCCTTTCCCTGAAGGCTTCAATGTGGCAAGACCTTAGTAGCAGTAATCACTAAGGAAGAGATAAAGTTAAAAGAAAGACCAGAGACTAAAAAATACAGAAAGACCAAGTGAAGTGCACTGGCTGGAAAACTGTGCAATAGAAATGGGAGACTTTTTTTTTTTTGTTACCCTATTCAAAGCCAGTTAATGGTCTCTCAGCTGCAAAAAACAAGTGTTCAAGTGGTTCAGGTATAATTGCATTCATTGTGCCAGGATGAGAAGGCAACAAATGACCTGAGGCTTTAAAAGGTTTAAGTGACTTATATGTTATGTAGAAGTAGTCAGCAGAGTTGGTACCTGGCCTCATGATGAGGGAGTTAGTCCCAGTTACCACTTCGGTTTTGTTCTTTGATCCAGGTTGGACACAGTGTCCTCAGGGAGTTCATGTTGCTGTGAATATGAGAGTATATTTCAGGGTGACTGTGGGGAGCACCTCAGTTTCCCTCCCTCTAACATTGAACATAATGCCTTTGCTATGGTTGGAAGGAAGATCAAAGATAACGACTTCAAAGTGCTTTCCAATTTTATGATATTTTGTTCTTGCCATTAACTGAGTCTTTTGCTTTTTTAGTTTGCTACAAAAGCCAGCATGGCTGTCTGTTTTACTTCTAGCTATATGCTAGTCTTGACTACAGTGATTACTGCTGCGTCAGGAGCTGTACACAAAGCGTTCACAGCATTTAGTGCTGCTGCAAAAGGTGTCTTTAACTTATAGCTGCTATCTGTTTTCTGGGACAACACAAATAGCCCCCATACTTACTATACAAAAATTTAGAGAATTTTTTAATGATAGTGGCTGGGACAATTTAGATTGAAGATCTGGAGGTGTCTAGAAAAACTTGATTAGGTATGATTCAACTGCTAAACTGCCAAATCCCATCAGGAGGCAAGTTATTCAGCTGACGTTTCTGAGCCCATTCCTACAGCAAGATTTGCAGAAGTAGGATAAACTGTTCAAATGCTTGCACTTGCTTGACTCTTCAGTATATGCAAGATGGGATTTGTATACAAGTATCCCAGTTGTGTTTGTGTATTAAGGGGATTGAAGACATGGGGTTTTACCTATACTCCATTTGGTTTTGTTACAGCAATGTTGCTCCTTCAACAGCTTCCTCTGGTGTCCAGCTTGTTCAACTCAGGATAGCTGCTGCCACAAAAAAACCCCTAAACTTGGAAGTATTTAATTTTCATGCCCCGGTACTGGGTCTGATTCTGGAATACGCCATGTGCTTTTTTATCTCCCACTGCAGACCAGTAGCATTGAGGGACCGGGGTCTCAGTGAGCTGGCCTGCTTTAAGGGGGAAGGAAGAAGCCAGATCAGGCTTCCATCTCCCAGAAATTCGGAGTAAGATGGTAAGCTTGTCTTGACGTAGCAGTGTCAGTGCCTAATGCGTATCTCTGTTCTCCGCAGGCTGGTACACTCCTCCAAAAGAAGATGGCTAATATTGAGGACTGTTGTGTACCTGGACCAATGTCAACAAAACAAGCTCTTTTTTATGTTTTCCAACACAGACTCAAGCTACGAGTGCCCCTATAACAGCCGTACTGAAGACTTTAGCTATTAGATAAGTTAGTGGATAATCTGTCAACTGACATGTAAAGTATAAGTTACAGCCTTACCATTCCGCTCTTCTTAGGTATCTGGACTGAGCAGTTTGGGCCTTTACTGTATTTGTTCTTATGGATTAAGCATATTTGGGCCATGCCCTCCCTTCTTTTTTTTTTTATTTTTTTTTTTATTTGAAAGCATAAGCTCCCTTCATCAGGCTATCAAGTTACTGAAGATCATTCAATAGGAGTGAGTTGTTCACACACTTTTGTGTATTTCTTACCTTTTGCAAAATACAGACTGCAGAGACTTGCATTGTATTGTTTCATTTAAAACCAAGAAGTTTAATACATTGTTTGATACTGTTTTAGGAAGTGTCAGGTCTTGCAAATCACAGTAGTTTTTCTGGTCTAAAATGACAGCATTTGTAGTATTTCCAAATTAATGATATAGGAAAAACACATGTATGTTAAGACATTAAACATTTTTCATGGCTGTATGAGAATATGAACTGTTTCTTGGAGAAGATGATCTTTGTTTAGATTATGTTCATTTTTTGTTTGGTTTGATTGTTTTGGGGTTTTTTTGTTGTTGGAATTTTTTTTTTTTAAGCAGAGCAAGGCTGTGCCAATAAAACCTTCTAACTAGTCACTTCCACTGGGGCATCAGAACTTGCTGGGCTGTTCCTGCTACTTCTTGGCTCAACCTCCTTAACAAGAAGAGCCGCAGTATGAAGCTTGAAGTTATGTAAAATACTAAAAAATACCTTTTTAGGTGTTCCCTTTTATTAACGGGTTGTTGCAATCATTTGTAAACTAATGAACTTATAAAGTGATTGGCACAAGTTGAGATGAACGTCCTTGAATGAAAAATTTTTATATAAAAGCTTACAATAAAGTACAAAAACACGTCATCTGCTTCAGAGGTTTACAAAATGTTGCCATAGTCACGACAGTGGTTCTGTCAGGGAAAGACTAATGAGGACTGTTGGTTCTTTGGAGGAGATGCACCTGGCTCTGTGTACTGCCGCTCTCTTGCCTTGCCTCACCTCGCTCCCTGCTCTTTGGGGGTAGAACCAGTGTTCGCCCTTGGCCCCCTCTGGGCCCGAGCGGAGGGGGTGTCCCAGGGCTGCAGCACGGCGGGAGGCGCAGAGCACGCTTCCTTTGGGGTTTGTTCGGCTGACGGTCCACTTTGTGCTGTTTTCTCTACCCGGCCCCGGCTCCGTGCGCGTTCGCTTCCCGCTCCCGTTGCAGCGCGGCAGCAGCGCGGGGAGGGGCTGGGCCGCTGCCGGCCGGGCGGGGGTACCCCAGCCGCAGCGCTGCTGCCCCGCGGGGGTCCGGCTCCGGCCCCCTGCCCCGGCCGCGTGCTCCTGGCGGAGTTTCTTGGCAATGTACAGGAATTTGTAAACTTGCATCAAGTTTATGAATAAAAAACATTTTAAGAAGTGCGCTGTGTCCCTGCCGGGTCCGGGGGGCGGGGGGAGAAGGGGCAGCCGCGACCTGGGCGCGTCCTCCCGGCCGCCAGGCGGCGGTATGGGGGCTGGGCTGGCTGTTCTCGCTGGTCTCGCCCCCGCGTCACCGGAAGTCCGCCCCGGGAGCGTCGGCGCGCAGGTGACGCAGACCAGCGGCGTCGCGGTCGGGAGGGGGAGGCCGCGAGGGGCTGCTCGGCGGCGGCGGTGCCATGGAGGCCAGCGCCAAGGGCGCCTTCGTCCTCGGCAATCTAGCCGAGGTGGTGGAGCGCGTCCTCGGATTCTTGCCCACCAAGGCGCTGCTGCGTGCGGCCTGGTAAGGGGCAGGGCCGCGGCGGGCGGTGCCGGGGCGGGGCGGTGCCGGGGCGGCCCCGCCGACGCGGTGTGTGTCCGTGGTGTGTTGCAGCGTGTGCCGGCTGTGGAGGGAATGCGCCCGGCGCATCCTGCGGGGGCGGCAGCGCGTCGCCTGGGTGTCGGCGCTGGAGCCGGGCGCCGCTGACAGCCACGCGCTGGTGCGCGCGCTGGCCCGCGAGCTGGAGGTGGGTGCGCGCGAGGCGGGCGCGCGGCGGCGGTAGGGGGGGGGAGATCGGTGCCTTCGCGCCTCAGGCGCGGCTCGCGCTGGCGAGGCGGGGAACGCTTCTCCTCAGGTTCTGGTGCCGCTGTCCTGAGGAGCGGGCGGCTCAGGAGCGCGGCCCTTCTCCCCCCTTCTCGCAGGAGGTGCGGGTGCTGCCGCAGACCGTGCTGTACATCGCGGACGCAGAAACCTTCAGCGGGCACGAGGAGTGTCACGAGCAGAAGAAAGGTAAAGCCGGCTCCTCACAGAGCGCTTGGGGTGCGAGCGCAGCGCGGGGGAAAGTCGGCTGAAATGGAGCTCTGTGAGTTCAGGTTTCAAGGGAACGTAAATCTTTTGCAAAAAAAACCTGTGACCACGTAGGTTTGCATTTATGGTACGACACACAGCTCGTGGGTGTGTGCTGTTCCACATGGACGAGCTCCTTTCCCGTTCTCTGGAGGATGTTGGGTCTGTTTTCTGGTAGTCGTCCTGTGCTCTTACCACTTAGTGCAGAGCGGCCGCGTTGTTAACAGGGCAGCAGCTGATGGGCAGGTGTTTGTTCCAGTACCGTTCAGAACAGCTAACTTTTCTGTGGATTTTTTTTTCCCTTTTTTTTAAACAGCCAGGAAAAGAAACAGCAAAGAAACAGCAATTGCACTTGAGAAATTGTTGCCAAAGCGATGTCAGGTTCTTGGACTGGTCACCCCGGGGATTGTAGGTAAGAGGAAAATGTGTGATTTTGTGAGAGATCAGCCTGACAGTGTCCAGGGTATCACTCATCTGTTCCGTTTCCTGTTGATCACCATTTCATATGTTTTTGAAAGCATAGTCCTGCATACTGACGGGAGAGTTCTCACAGTGATTGCCATGTTCTTCCTCCCTGTTCAGCAAATAGCTTAAATCTTAAGGAGCTCACAGTGTCGCTGCTAAATCATGTGTAGTTGAAATTCTTACTTCATATGATGCAGTTGTAATTAAAAGGGACGATTTAATTGAGCAGGCAGCTTGTTGCAGTTTTTCCTGGCACCTTAATGAAATTATTGTTTATTGGATATATCTGTATTTTTCGCAGTCACATTGTGACTAATTGTACAGGACATCCTCAGTACGTACCTGTTTGTTATGATCTAGCAGGAGGCATATGCAATAACCAGAAAATTCACAGCGTCCCTTGGCAGTCTTTTTCTAGTGCTACGCTTTTTTTATCATTAAAAAGTTTTTTGCTAGTTTCTCACCTTAAATTCTGTTCCCATAGCGTAAGTAGGGTATTTGTTGTTACTAGTATAATTCAATGATACACTCCTAATATTTGTGTTTGCTTTACATAAGCGTGTGATGACAGTATAACACCCTTCCCCATTTCACTTGTGGTCCTTACAAATCAGTATGTTTGCATACCCGCAGAAGTTGGCAGGAAGGCTTGAGGCAGCTGTATTGCACAGTGTTTGTTTTCCAACTGATTTATATTTGGTGTGGCTGGGGAGAGATGTCCAAATATATCTATGTCTCCTTGTCCAAAGTGTAATTTATAGCCAGCAGGACTCCTACACATTTCATCTTATCAAAACATCAACAAAAATATCACACCAGTTGTCAATTAGATATATTGTTATAGAAATGAACTGTCACCTTTTACATCATCTAAGCTGTTCTGCCTCTTTTAACGTGTGTTACAGTGTAGACAAAAGTACTAGAATCACTGAACCAAGATCTCTGGTTTTGTATCTGTTTTGTATCTTTGTAGTTACCCCTATGGGTTCAAGCAGCAATCAACCTCAAGAAATTGAAGAGGGCGAAGCTGGATTTGCTCTGTTGTTTCCCAAAATCGATGGGGTGAAAATTCAAACTTTCCATTTCTCAAAAGACTCGAAGAACAGGGTCTTTGATGAAAGCAAATTTGCAGAAGCAGGTATGTCCTTGTTCTCCCCTTTATTTGGGCTTTTGAGAAGTGTTGCATTGCTCTTCTAAGTGCCAGTGTGGAAGCAACAGCCCTTGTGCTAACTCTGCTCATAGAACACACTGTGGCCCTCTGGGGCTGCAGCTGGTATTTACGATCTTTGTTCTTCCCAGTCTCTGGAGAATGAAGATTAAGTTATCCTGAGTATTGATCTCGGATTACCTCAGTTAGGTTCTAAGTGGAGCTGTTCAGAGGGAGCTGTTAGGTTTTGAACAACCTCTAATTGGGTAAAAATAATTATAAAAGAGTTTGTGCCATTAGGAATGATTGCCATCACTACAGTTTCAAAATGAGTGGGGAGGAGCTGCTTCTCTTCTCCGAAATAACTGTGTTTAGATCTTAAGTGAGGTGTTGTAGCAAGGAAAGGTAGAACAGAAGATAGAGTACTTCAGTACATACAGTTTACATTCCTTGTGTTGTGCCCTGAGCAGGGTAGCTCATTTATGAAGAGTAATATAATGAGGGTTTCTTCAGTCTTCTAGGAACCTGTGAGTTTCTGCCTCCAGATAAGCAGCTGGCTGATGTATGTAATGTATCTAATTTTCAGGTAAAGCTGTTTACTGTGTTGCAGTTGTTGAATAACCTGGTATGCTCAGTTCTTATCTGTAAAAGGACGATCAAGGCTGTCAAATAATACTGAAGAGCTGTGCCTTGAGGGGCAGAGATAAAACTCAGGTGCTCTGCTAAAGAAATCGAAAGCTGAAGGACGCAGATGCAGTCTTGTCTTCCTTGCTGGGTTCTTTTCAGAAGTTGTCGCTTATGTGGGGAACGCAGCCCATCTCCTGAATGCCTGTGCAACTTGTGTCTTGTTTTCCCAATTGCAGTAATGGAAAGCTATTACTAAAGATGTGATATATTATTTGAGGAGAGACTAGGATGGTTGGACTTCAGGGGTCTGGAGTTAAAAATAAGGTGTTCCTGTTTTGTTTGTAGGTCTGAAAAATAACCCAGATCTCCGGGTGGTTCTTCTGTTTGGCTACAACTCCTGGAAGTCTGGAGCTACTCGATTTCTTCATCAAATAGTCAATCCTTTGAATGAGAAAAGTATCATCCTGGCTGGGGGACAAGTGGAGAGCTTTACATCATTGACCTCTGAGAAGTAGGTATCTTTTTTGAGCTAAGTTGTCCATAAGATTTAAAATGGGCGAAACACTGCAGAAAACATAGCCTGTTAGTTACGTTGTATTAGAAATGCTCACTAACAGAAGTAAAATGGAATTTTTTTTTAAGAGAGTGAAATCCAACTGCTACACTGTGGTCTAGCTGGAAAAGCTGGAAGCTTTGTTTGACTGTATTATGAATTGGATTCTGGAAACCCACTTCGAAGGAGATTTCCAGCTTCAGAGGCCGTATGTTTGTTGCAGTCTGTGTTGACTCTCTGGCTTGCAGATAAATTACCAGTCATTGTGACAGGGACCATTTATGTGAACATTTTGTTTCTGTATCAGCCTTGTTTTGGTTCACGTTACAGAGCAGGAGCTGAACACACAAACAGGACTGTGCGCCAGGAGCACGCCTAATGTGCTGCCACTGCTGAAGGATGTGGGTTTCACAGGACTGGGATAGATCTCACCTAGCTTAAACCCCTTCCCTCCGCCAGGGTCCCTGCAGGGCAGATTTGGGCTCCAGTTGCTCCAGCTGTACAGGGCGAGCCCTTTGTGCTGACCGACTCGCGGGTGCTGGTGCATCCGGTGCTGGGGTGTGCAGTGCAGACATTGCTCCAGGCTTCTCTCGTGCCAGTGTAGGTCTGGACTCCATAGTATTACCAACATTTTTCTTGCATCTGATGGATGCCAGCCGCACCATTAGTCCAGATAAGAGAGCTGATGGTATATTAAATTATTGCTAATAAAGCATAAGCAGGTAAGTACTAAAACCAATGTGTCCTGGCCAACCAAGGAGACTTAAAGTGACATGAATCTGAAGCCATCACTGACTGCTGCCTTGTTTTGAGATGTAAATGCTGAGTATCTTTGTTTAAATAATAGTTTAGTTGGAATGATGGAGCTGTGATACACACAAACTGCTGAATTTGGCATGTATTTGAAAGGTGGGCTTACGCTCAATCCCTGGTAATGGATGTGAAAGCTTTTCCTTATGAAATGTTGCTAAAAAAAAATGGTTGCTAAAATTGGAAGGCTTTGATATTTTTTTTTTTTTAACTGCGGGTGGCTCTCAAAACCACTAGGCTGTTGGTCTGTTTGAAATCTACTTCTGCCAGAGCAGAAGTTTATTCAGGTTGGAAGTGGTCTCCCCGGAATGTTTTCTAACTTAGTGCCTGTTGCCTTTCAGTAACACTGCCCAGCCTGGCGATGCTTGCGGAGTGGTTGGGCTGGCTTTCAGCGGTCCCCAGATCCAGAGTGCCACTGTTCTGTTAGACCAGGATGTAGCTGATGAGAGGACTGCAGAAGCCGCCATGCAGCGTCTCAAAGCAGCAAACATCCCTGAGTGTAACACTATTGGCTTCATGTTTGCTTGTATTGGCAGAGGATATCGGCATTATAAAACCAAAAGGAATATGGAAGCAGATGCATTTAGGAAGTTTTTCCCAAGTGTTCCCCTCTTTGGCTTTTTTGGACATGGGGAAATAGGATGTGATCGAATAGTTACTGGGAATTTTATATTAAGAGAATGTAACGACATAAAGGATGACCTGCTTCACGGTTACACTACGGTTATGACTCTTATTCATCTTGGTTCAACAAAAGCAAACCAAGTGTAAATATGTTTTTAATGCTTCAGCAAGCTGTTTGTTTCATTCCAGAAAGCTGAGAAGTCTGGAAGAGTGGACATCTTGCAACCAAAGCTCTTTCCAAAATGTAAACATCATTTTTGGTAGTACTATCGAATCCTGTAGTTGGAATAGAGTTTAATATAATAGCTGTGAGAAAGCTTTGCATTTTGTGTAATCCCCTGTACACATCAGAATTGCAGGTAAATGATATTTGATGGAGTTCTGCAATTGAAGAAAGCCTCTTTCTTCCAAAATGAGAATGGTTTGCACAAATGGCAGTTGGAGTCCAAATATAAACATGTAGAAAGAAACAGTACTTCCTTGTGCTCTATTTATGTATGTAAAACAGTCTGGAAAAACTACTGATGCATACTGAAATACTGATGCATACAAGCCACCATTTCCTGGGTTTTGTTTTGAGATGCACAACCTGCCCAGACTCAAGTCCTCTTTACAGAACTGAATGGCTTTACTAGATAAAAGGAATTAAAATCTTTAGAGTAAAGTAGCAAAGTGCTCATTAAATAAAGATGAAAATACATAAAGATACCTTGCCTTCTCTTCTTAGAGTAAAAGCTCTTCATTTAAAGAGGTGTCGTCCAGTTATAAGCTTAACTTCTCTCACCATCTTGAACTGAATTTCAGTTGTCTTAAATACCTGGTTAAGAATATCTGATACTTCGTGTGGACTAGCAGTTTCAGTTTTTGTGTATCTAAGTTTACACTGTCAAAATGCACTGTTGTCTTTTCTTTTAGTTTCTCTTGTAGCACTGTACTCCCTATTGTAAACCTTTAAATCCAGAGTGCTAAAAATTAAGACTATCTGGTATCTTTAAGTTCCTTTAACTTTTGCTTTTTAATTTGAAATTGTGGTGCATGCATGATCTGGCTATGTTCTATTTATGTAGAGCCTTTAAAGAAGACTTCTGCTTTTGCCTGTTTTTCCCATGCTTTTATATTGGTCACCTGTTTTGCTGCAGCTGGGATGCAGTATTGCAAAGTTAAAATAAGTAAATTCAGCATAGTCTCAGTATAGCTAATAATCTATTTGCTCCTTTTGAAATTCCTTCCTCCCTTTTATTTTCACTTAGGAATAGAACAACAAGAAAATAAGATTAATCTTGCACCATTTCACCACACTTCTAAATGCCAAATTGGGCAGCTTGCCTATTTTCAGTTTAGTAAAAAGAAAATACTTAACTGTATGTCGTACAACAAAATAACAATATTTTGCTTCAAACGTACCAACCAAGACTACAGTTGGCAACTTTTTGCCCATGTCTATTTAACACTTTTCCTGAACTTGGCCTAATGAGCTAAGGTGGAGGTGTATCTGTCCTGTGAGTTAACTGCTAGTTTTGTTGGGTGCTGAGCACAGACCACACTTCCCATGGCTGTGTTGATGATGAGTTTTTTTAATTAGAAGACAGAGGATGAACTATGAGCTCCCAGTGGCCTTCTAGGCATAGGAGATTTAATATATGTGGGTGTGACTTAGAAAATGTTTAGTTACTGCATTTAGAAGGAAAGAAATTTAATTTAAGAGAAGCCTCTGGGTGGGAGGTGGATATGTTTTTCAGCAAAACTGGAATGTTGTGTTTAGCCCTTTCTGTCTGCATAAGCTACATGTTTAAGGGGAGGCAAAGAAAATGTTTCATTTCTGTAACACAGACACGATTCCTGTAGCTGTTAGGAAGAGTTAGGGCTAGTCGGCATTGCCACTGGTGTAAACCCACAAACTTCAACTGTCTTTTTGCTGTAGTACAAGCAGATGAACTACGATCAACCATGTGACCTGAACAACGCAAACATGTCCAGAAGTGTCTGAGGAAGCAGATGGTGAGCTCCAACTATGGTGCAGCAAAACAGGAAAGGAGAGTGTGTTTCGAAGGGGCTAATGATCAGCAAGGCCTGGTAGCGGCCCAGTCCTACAGGACACTGTAGTGTCCAAGAGGACACTTGAGAGGTAAACATAGTACAGAAGAGATACTGGGGTGAGGACCCCAAGAAGCCACACCCGAGTGCAGAATCATCTCTCCAGCCTCAGGGAGTGGGGATGAGCCCAAGGGAGCCCAGAACCATGCACTGTGTGGCTGGATCTGCTACGCCGTCTCTCCCAGGCTGCGTCATGTCTTCCAAGCGACAGGGGAGCGGTGTAGTTGATAAAATTGCAACATCTGCAATTAAAGTGTTTTGCTATCCAAGTTCATTCTGCCTCCACACCGTCATTTACTCTCCAGTCATGACAACTCCTGAGTAAAACCAAAATATATCTGCTCTTAATTGATAGGCAGTTTTGCAGTGCAGTCAATTATACCTCAGTAACTCAAAAACTAACCATAAAGCTTTAATGTGGACAGAGTTAAGTAAATATTCAGCAATTGAGGCAAATGTGAATAGCAGGACTGCTCTAAAGAGAATTGTCTGCAGTTACATGGCTGATGGTAATACATTTGCAGTAAGAGAATATAATCCCTAAGTGACCACAACTTGATTTTGTTAAGAAGAAAAGAAAACCACCTAAGTCACAAGACCTGCAGGGAGGAGTGATGGTTTTGCTGACAAAAGGTAAAAGACATTTTTTTCCCCCATGTTTTGAGTACAAATAATGTTTTGTTGCATGTTTTTTCTTAATGCATCTTTCAATTAAGTGAACTGTAGGTTTCAAAAGTACAAAAAACAGGGAAGCAGTGTGATGTAGAACCTTGTCCTTGCACAACGTTACTATAATTTTTATTTTAAAATTAATAATCCAAAAATCCCCTCGTTACAGGATGTTTCTGTGACGTGCAGTTGTAAGAATAATTTGATAAAGAAGAGACAAATTATGATAAATTGTGAAAACTGTACTGCCGGAAAGCAATTTCAGTTAAAAACTGCAGAAAACTGCAGATAGTTAAGATAAGTTAAGATAAGCCGGGTTTTGTTACTTTGTGTCAGATTTGTTTTGGCCCAAGTTAATATTGGAATAAGCATTATTTTAACAGATGAATGAATCAGACTGAATCATGCCCCCTTGGCAGGGAACAGCAAACCAAGATATGTAAATGATGCAGCTAAACTTTGACTGTCAGTGTGCAGCAGCGAAAGCTGATAAGAATATTAGAACTCAGACTGAATTTTGAAAAAAGCGGTTACATATGATTCTTAATTAATTTTTAGTTAAAAGTCTACCTCAAAACTCACTCAGTGTCATTACCCTCCCTCTTTATTTTTGTCTTTCTAAAAATAGACAACTTCTTTCTACTAGAGCTAACTCTGTAGTGGTGTTCGTTAGCTTTCATATAAGACACTAACTTTGGTATTGACCTAAGTTTTCTGAACCACCAGTGTCTGGCCAAATGAGAGAACAAGTTAAAAAACATTTGCCATTCAGATGCCTACTTCTATTTTACTCAATGGAATGATACAGGAAAAAAAAGTTTGATGTCTGGAAGTTTGCCTAGTTAGAAGTTACAAAGATAGTAAACATGAATTTAAATAGTCTTTTATATTATAAACTCTGAGCACTCTGCAAACATTAAGAAAATAATTATTTCCCCCGCTGCCTGATTATTTTTCATTATTATATTGTGGAGAAGATTTTTTTCTTTTTTTTTTTACTGTATGCGTCTGTGGTGGATCTCTAAAATATATTCAATTTTAAGACAGCAGTTGTATTTTGTGCACCCAAAAGATGGTAAGATAAATGTTAGACTCTAATTATCAAATTTCTTATTTGAAATTTTTCCTGTTCCTCAGCCCATTTCTCAGCCAGACACAGGCTCCAGAAGAGGCTGTTGTTTCAGAGGGGCTCCGGATTAGCCTCGAGGGTGTTCTGTCTAGGAATGTGTCTCCTGAACTACAGGCTCCAAGGTGTGCAGCAAGGTAAACTGAGCTCACTTCTGGTGGTGGTGATGGTGTGCCTTGGGCCTGTACCACAGTTTCAGGTCAAACAAATACGAGTTCAAACATTGTAGGACCCTTGTGCTGATCTTCTTACGCCTACCAGCACTTCATAACAATGTTGGGTATTTTTCTAAACAGACAACATACAGCTACAGTAAAAAACTGGAAACTTTTTTCAAAGGAAAGGCATAAGATAGGTTTGGATTGTTTTAAAATTACATTATCTGGATACTTAGGTTAGAATTATTAGAGAAATAGCTAACTGGATTAATTTTTTAAAGAGCTTTGAAAATCTAGGAGCAAAAATTTTATTCCCCAATCAATGGGATTTGTGCTCCTAAATGCTTTTAAAAACCAATTTATAAATTGACATAATTTCACAGCTATAGCCTCACTGAGATTAGGAGGTAGCACAAACTTCTCAAAATAAATGTTTCAGAGTGATTCACATCACTGAATCGGTGGCAGTCATGTCACCTTTTCAAGATGGATTTTCACAGCTATAAGAGTTAGAAACAGCTTTTTAAAAATAAGCTCGTTTTAGCTGAGTTGTCAATATGGCCACAGTGAGAGCAAACACTAATTCCCTCAAAACAGGAACTCTCCTAGAATCTCCAGAACTGGTGGAAATGACTGAATAGTTTGAAACAGCAGCAAATTCTGCAATGGAGAATGTACAACAGATTCAAATCACAGAGCCCTGTTAAAAAAATGCCACCAGTGGATGCTCAGCTGCATTTTTATAGCCTATCATTTGCCTGTACAAAAGTTGCAGTCAAAATATCATTACTTGCATTGAAAGGATGATTTGGAAACAGTCCCTTTCAATGTACACTGAAAAAGAATGTTCAAATGTTACATGAACTGACACAGAGGTACGTTTAGACGTGCTAGAGATTGCTTTTAGTTTTAATTTGGGGGATGAAAACAGCAATATTTTCATGCTATTTCAGGTTGTACAGCTGCAGGTTCTGTTACATAGCTGTCCCTAGGTAGCTATAGAAATAATTTCTGGTGAAAGGTTTTGTGGAGTTATCAGTCCCAAACATGGAACCGAGTGGCAACCTGTCTATTGGTATTTCACAAAATTTGTATTTAATACTTTGCTGTCAAGAAATTTCTCTCTCACGTTGTATACACATTATGTTGAAAAGGTTTACAATCGCAAGAAAAGCAAGAACAGATTTTGGATATGCACTAGCAGATAACGTTACATACAACAATGAAAAAGTTGTTTTTTAAACATCTTTATGCATCCACGTGTTCGGTTTTTTTGTTTGTTTCATTTTTCTCCCAAAGTGCAGGAAACACTGCAGTACTTCCTTGAAAGTAGCACATTTCACTAATGTTAACCACAAAAAGCAAGTAATTTATGTCTGGATTCCTTTGATTATTCTGTGTAATCTGAGATGCAGGAATATTCCATCTCTTCAGTATATAGATGTCAACAAAAGGCATTTTATCCGAGAGAGGTACAGTGAACGTAAGCATCCTGGTAATCTAAATGCCATTGCTAGAGAATCATAACACAATTTCACTTATACAGGCAAGACTTCATTAATATCCCTGGGTTTGACCTTGATCACAGTACAAGTGAAAACTTATCCAAACTAATCCACAGTCTTCACAGTTTTTACTAGAAGTAGCTCGATGTCCTTTAAATCTGAAAGGATGCTAAATACCAAAGGAACATGATTGAGGAGTTTGGTTTTTTTTTTTTTTAATGTAGAAGAGTTGGGTGTCCCATGTTAAATCCATAACCACCTTTGGCTAAAGCTCTACCTCTCCCTGGGCAGCCCCTTCTAGGTACACATCTCCTGACAGAGCATTTTCTGAACACGGAATAGGAAGGTGTTTAGCCTTTTAGGTAAGCTCACTGCTTTCCCTTTCTTCCTGGGCTCTGGTCAGTTCGGTAGCTCCTGGTCAGAACACTCACAACAGAAAGCAATGGCACAGACACCATTTCTATTCAGGGAAGTTCTCTCCCCCATATCTTTGCTTTCCATTTTCAAATAACTGAGTCATAATATCAGAGCCCCTCTACTGCTCTTTAACATGCAAGCCAAGAGGAAAATAATATTTTTAATGCAGTAAAAGTAAAGGGGTTGCACAACACTGAAGGTACCTTTAAAATGGAAAGTGCTACCAGATGGACTTCCCGTTAGTCTTCCCACGTAATATTTAACAATATAAATCAGAAGACTATGCAGCACAGAGAAATCCTCTTGTTTTCTTTGAACAGCCATTTCTCCTCCTTTCATTGAACTTTGTCCCAGTGTTTGGGCTGCTAATGAACAAGAACTATATACTGAGTAACATATAAGCAACCTCTTTTTAGATCTATAAAGAGATTTCCTGCTAATGGCTGGCAATTCGTTGTGGAAGTGATCAAAACGTTTTTGCAGTGCATTATGAGGAGACCATTACTACAAGATTCTGGAAGGAAAACATGATCCTTGGGTATGAAAGAACTGTAATAAACTGTTGTGTAATCATATTAGTGGAGGTTCCTAGGAAATTAGTCTTTTCCCTTTATCTTCCCTCAAGCTTTCAGCTGGTGGAGGGGTAATTTTAAAGACATGAGATGTTATGTTTCATGAAAACAGGAGTCAAGCAGAGGAGAGAGACCTTACTACTCGTCCCTGCATATATACACATTGCACTTTTTTAGACTCCAGTGACTCCAACCACAAGATCTGATCCATTGGAACCAGTGTTTCCTTAGCTTTATTGCTCACAGGACTACTTGCTTAATTTTGCAAGCAAGCATTACTAGAGAGTGTTGTACTATTTTATTAAATTATACGTCATGTTGGCTGCCCTGTACTTTCTGTGGCTTTTGACCACCTTAAAATGAATTTGTAGCCTGATCTCTTTCTGACCTGAATGTTAAATTCACAAAGCTTGTGAATTGAAATAATTAATTTTAGAAGCTGAAATGTTCTCAAATGCAATGAGTTTGAAGCAGCCTGAATTGCAAGTAGGATTTCATTCAAAGATAGCATTGTTTCATAAATCAACTTGTTTGCATTTAAACATGGTTTTGATTTATTCATCCTCACTTTTTGTACAAATTGTTTCCTGAATAATGCACACAAGATTGGTAACAGTGAATAACTATTCCATGTCTGTCTAGAAAGCTGAGAGGGTTCTAAGAGTTCACAGAGTACAACTTCAGTCCGTCTATTTCTTACATCTTCTATTAATATTTCCTTCCTGAATTTCCACTTAAGATGACCACAAGCGTTTTCCTTCTTCAGTGAAAACAGTATCCCAAACTTTAACATTATTAAGCCTGAATGTTTCATGATGAATAACCTATGGAAGTTATCTGACAGCAGTTGTCTCTGACTAATTTTCACTGAGGCTATGCAAAGTAGTTTAGGTAATACTGCTTCAAATGTAGCTGTCAGGACTGCTGCAGATCTCCTAAACTCTGTATTTAACAGTGGCATGTCCCTATGTGATGAAAAATCAGCTTTATTCTCTCTACCCTTTAAAACAGTATTATTGACTTCCTTCAGAGTATCTACAACAAGTTTGAAGTCCAGAAAGCAATATATAAGATTGGTTAATCTGGGGAGAAAGTGATCTTTTAGTGCTTTATATAACTTAACCAGGAGCTTCTCTGGATCAGGTCCTGTACTTGATTTGGTGCCCTCAGATTCCCCCTTCAGATGCTGAGCTTTAACTTGGACTCTAACTTCTCTGACATGAGTCCTCAGAGGGTAATTTATTTTTCTCTTTTGTTTTCTAGTAGCTGTTATAATATGGTTTTCTCTTTCACTTTTTACCTTATACACTGTAACGTCATGTCTTTTCTTCTCTGTCTTGTACTTTTGTCTACATTGACATAAAATAGACCCTATTTTTTCTGACACTAGAGCATGCAGTAAACACCGTAGGAATAGAAGCTCATTCAACATTTTCCTTGCACCTGTATTTTTATACACCTCCAAGTTTTTTATTTCAGAGATAAGAAATCTGCGTTCTGCATTTTCTCCCCTTTCAATTCCTGAAGTTTTCTCGAATAACTTTCTCTTCAGTACAACCTTACAAATCCCATATGATGAGCTGCTAGATAATGTGGCATTATGGAAACATACCTGATTTTTGCTGGTTTCAACCTCCAGTGCTAGAAATGAGTTGACAAGCAAATTGTTTATTTCCCATTTTCTATGCCTCTGACTAACCAGACAGTCTCTTTGTGTGGTCAAGGCAGAGAGAGAGATAGACCATGTCATGTGGCCTTTCTTTGCCTGAGGAAGAGAACCCCGTAAGGAACAAGACAGTGAGATAGAATATACTGGTGTGATCAGCAAATGGTTAGGTGAATAAAACAAATAAATCTTTAGAGAGGGCAGCACTTGTCCAGCCAAGATGCCTCTCTGGATAATATTTTGTGGCACGAATGGACCCGATGAATAAAATTCCAAACTTCTAGTATCTGAAATATCAACTGGAAAATTGAAGGTAAGCTTTAAATCACCCTCAGAAGGGAGATTTTCAGAAGAAAGCAAGACAAAAAAAAAACCATCAAGGAAGTTGTCTTGCTTAATATTAGGAATGTATAGCAAACAAAAAGTAAATACTCTACCTAGTAAACTTCTTTTAACCATTACCGATCTCTTAATATTTTCTTTTAATCTGAATTCAAATCTTGTGCCAGGAAGCTGGCCAATACACTAGGGGTGGTACCTCATCCTCATGTTGTCCTACTATTAAAAAAAAAATATCAGTATTAGCTGGAGAAAGGTACTTCTTTTTTTCTACATCTGGCAAGCGTATCTGAAGCAAGCCCAGTTCTGGGCATATATCACAGGTATAAATTTTGAAACTACTGAATCAAGACAGTCCTCAACTCCTCTGGTGCAATTCTGTGAAAAAGGACAATCCTATCAAAAACTGATGCTATTACCTCACACTAAAAACCCCATGATTATCTCATATTCTGTGTGGAGTGAACACAACATTATTTCTTATTTCCCATGCAGTAAAAACCAAAATTGTCTCATGCTTCTACTTGTGCATTATTGAAAATGGTAACTTGTCATGAAAAATCTCACAATATTCAAACAAATTATAGTGATTTCTGTATAATTTGATATACCTTTAGAAACACATAGAAACTCTAAGTGCAACTGTCTCTCTTTATGTCTTAGTTGCAGTCTTCTCCAACACATAGTAAGCCTCCTATTTCAGTCTACTTTCTTCTTTCATCTTGCTTGCCACATCATCCTCTATAACTATTGTATTCTTAGGGTTGCTCTGCATGTTGTTTTCCCACCATTCTTCCACTCTAATGCTTTACTCTGTTATTATTTCTGAAAAATAAACAGAACACATGCTTTTAATTAGAGAAATCTTCCTCCCCTGCCTTTTGTATGGAGTCAAATCATTTAACTTTAAATGTACTCACTGTTGCAGCCATTGCTGCTTGTAGTTTCAACCAGGTTGGCACCACACTCTGAAGAACCCGTCCTTGGAATGGAAGCTTTCCTGACCATGAGAAACAACAAAGAGATAACAGGGAGAATAAAAAACAACACACAAAGAGTGAAAAAAGGTATGAGTGAAAAAAGTTATCAAAGAGACAAATGAATGATCCTTCCACTGAAAAAAGTGACATGGATCTTCTGCAGTTATGTTCCAACTGAAACTCAGTATTTTTGAGAAGCATGTGAAGAAGAACAGAGATCAGAGGCACGAACAGCCCTACAAACTACATGGCCTCACACCTGAAGTTAATGTTCCTGTTTGTCTGATTTCTCAGGTCTTTATTTGAGCAATTAGTAGATACTACAAAATTATTTATCATTAACTGTCTTACCATTCACTGAAGTGAAAGATCAATAATGGGATATTTTCTACACTTTCTTAAGGAGAAACAGATCTTTTAAATAGAGCTGACCTCTTGCTGTCTCTTTCCTTTTCTTTTAATAGCAATTAGACATCTGCTCTCCTGAGAAGAGTCATGAGCTATTCTCCTTTCTGTCCAGTTTGTGTCCTGTGGTGATATAACTCCTCCACAAAGTCTGTTGTCTTGGACAGCTTACATGGCTTTATTCCTAGACCCTGTTGTTTTGGTTGGCTGAGTTCCTGTTCATCAATATATATTTACCCTACAGGTAATTTGTCATTTCAACATGGACTTATAATAAGGTATAGAAATCAATTGCAGATTTATTTTAGTTTTCCTTACTAGGGTTTTCTCTGTTCCTCTAAGCTGCGTGTGTGGCATTCAGGACTCTCTGTTGGTTTTTTTTCAAAAAGCTGGCTTATGTGGAATCTACACTGAACCTTTCTTGTTCTTCTTCCAGTAACCCTTGTACAATATGTTTGTGGAGAAAGAAGGCCAGATGGACCTGTACTGACAGGTGAATTGCTTGTAGCAAAAATGCCATTTGTTACCTCAGTAACGATGTAATAGCAAGGATTTCTGCATACTTTCCTCTTTTCCCCAGCTCAAAACAAAAGGCCTTACCAGTGCCATTGGTTGGCGGGGGGTGTGTGTGTTTGTTGCAAGACAGAGAGAGGCTAGATCTGGATTTGCTCTACCTCCATACGCTCTGCTCTGCTAATAGGTTATGCAGCTCCTAAAGTCGCACAGAAGCTTACTCCAATCCAGGACATTTTAAAAATAGCAAACCACTCTCATAAAACCAGTTTTGATAAAAAGAAAAAAAAAAAAGAAAAAAAAGGAGGTTAAGTTTTACATTCATAATGTAAATATTTGGTTGTCTCTGACGTATGTTCCAGTGAATCCCAATAGCTAGAAATAGTAATAGTTTTATGTGCTGAGCTTTTACAGGAACGTAGCAAACACAACTGAGAATGCTCTTTAAAGATGGGGATTCCCCTTTTGACAGAGAAGTGATATTCATTGCCTACGAAACAACACACTCCTGGAGAAAACTTGGTAAAGTAACATAACGTACTGAGCTGGTTTTCACATTAATTTTGGGTGTGGACAGTACTATTATTAATTCCTACAACATGATATAAAACTGTTTTACAAAGACTCGTCTTTGAGCAGATATAAAAGCATAGTCTTTCCTTTGCAACATTCCTCATAATTTTTTCAGAAAGTAAATTAAAGCTATTCACTTTACTCCATAAATAATTATATTCTATCAACCTAAGGCTCACTAAGATAGCTCTAGAGTAGCCTTTCCTTCAGCAGGTTCCAGTAACAGTGGGAGGTTTTACTCTAGAGTACTGTTTATATTTTCAATTTTTAAGCTGCTTTTTTTTTTCATCCATTTCTTCCTCTTCCGTCCCTCCATTCTCTGTTGTTCCTTTCACTCAGACCTTCAGTTCCTTTCCTCTATCTTTATTTTGTTCTGCTTTTCATCATTCTCACCCTCTAGCCATTTCAAATACTGTCAGTGTCTTCATTATCTTTTATTTTTTCTCTTCCTTGTATGTTGCTTTCCCAAACCATACCATCATGATGAATCCTAATAAATAATCAAATACAGCACGAAATCAGCTTAACAGCAGAGTCTTGGCAGATTAGAAAAAATAAATCCTTGACTGATAAAAATGTGATGACTCAGCTAAATATAAAAGGAGAATTATTTGCCACTGTCCACCCAGAGCTCTTCCTATGCAGCCCTTTTATGGGTTACTTTCGCCATTACTTATGAATTGGTTTGATAAGCAGAGCAATGAAATGCTTTCTCTCCACCCTTGTACACTGAATGGACCTGTGTGTAAGGGAGCATTAAATGCACGTGCACATGCCTGGTTCTGAAATCTGCCCCAAGAGCCTGAGAGGAAGAAAACCTGTAAAGGAAGTGGGGTACAAGTGATGACAGGGACAAGAAAATAGAACACTGATTTCCTAAATTCTAAAAGGTTTTATGTATAATTTTAGGGATTCGGTTTCTGTATCCTAAATTGCCATTAATATCTCCTCTTTGCATCCCTCCAGATTGCATTACTTTTTATACTAAAACCGCGCTAGAATCTTCTGATGAAAGAGCCACAGAAATGCTTAATATGGGAGAAAAAACATTCAGATTTCTGATTCTGGATCAAACACATTTGTTAATAAAGTGTGATAGTGGAAACTTAATAGCACAATATTTCTCTTGACATTTTAAATCCAATATATCCTGTAAGAGGACAAGTCAAGGATAATGCAAATGCTCAGCTTACCCTTACAAGCCCCAGTTCCAGCCTCTTCCAGAATGTTATGATACAGGTGGCAGATCAAATTTGGGGAAAAAAATTATAATCATATTAATAACAGCTGCCAGCAATAATCCTTGTTTATAAAGCTGAAAAGAGGGGAATAGATTAAAGTATCCACTTGAGAAGACTCCTCTTATATGTTGGTCACTTCAGTCAAGACATAAGGACTTTTACATGTAAAGTGTTTCTTTTATAGATGAGTTCTCTAAGCAGAGGATGATTGTGCTATATCAGCCTCTTAAGTGTAAAGGTAAGACAAGACAATTTTTAGCCAATTATGTTATTTTCTTTATACTAAAGAAATGATTTTATGAGATTTCCTAAGCTAGTCTGCTATGTAAGATAGGTTCAAGGGCAACTATGTTAAGACTGAGTTGCTGCCCTTGTTATTTTTCTAATAAAGAGGACTTATTACTTTTTCTGCTGGTTAGGTAAAGCTTGAGTAAATTGATTGCCTATACGAGTAGTTGAAGTTCATCTTCCAGCTGTCTAGTAAGACTTGCACAGACCTGTCATTGCTGTTATTCTCAGTTTCTGTACTTTGCAATGCAAGGCTCGGTGACCATAAAGCTCAGTGGATTGTGTCTCCAGCCTTCCCCTAATTTTACTCCATTCAAGAGAAAAGGGATCTTTTAATAGATTACTCTGAATTCTCTGCTCTCTGAAGACTTTTTTTCTCTTCTCAGAGACAAGCTTTACTTATAAAAAAATACTCTCCGTACCTCTATGAGACTTGAATGAATTTTTCTCTAGCTAGTTAAAGCAGTATTCTATTCTAGCAACTTCACAGTAATCTGCAAATGTTCTTTAGCAAACAGCTGCTGTGGCATGCTGCTAAAAGAGGACTAATTTAACTAATTGACTAAAGTAGGGGGTATCCTCTACAACAAGGTTCTTTTTGATAGAAACTCTGCTGTATCAAATGCTCTCTATCTCTTCTAAATATATTCAGCTATGGGAAAAACTGGCATTCATTGGGTTTCCATGACAGCAGCTGAGGTAAAACTAGCCCAGCTATTCCAAAGGTCGCTCTTTGAAAGGCACTGATCAGAGAGGCTGATTTAGCAATATGATTATGGGAGAGCAAAGAGCAGAACTGCAAGAACCTTAGGTTATGATAACCAAGGAGAAATGCAGCATAGGAGACAGAGGAAGAGGCTGCAAGTCTGTGATAGCTAAGAGTTACAGGGGCTAGTAAGTTGCCTCATAAAGATATAAATACATAAGAACAGTATATGACAAAATGAGCTCTTACAAAAAGTGCTCCACTCTAAATACAAGAGGGGACATAGGAGGTTGATTTGTATACATAAATGCAAGTGGAGACTGTTAAATTTGTTTGGGTTTGGTGTAAGTGTACTGATATACATACAGCATCCAATAGTTGACTTAATCCCAGTAACTGCTTACGTGTTTTCATCTGAGGTCCTAATATGCCGAAAATGTTATTAAAACCAAACCTGCAGCACTTGCTTTCTAGCACTGACATTTTCATGCTACTCAAACATGGATCATCCTGGATAAATGAGTTAGCCTTCTGATTTGGTCTACATATTAGTTAAACATCTACCTGGGATTATTCTTGAATTTGAATCTTTCCTTAGTTTTCCTTTTTAAAGCAGGAGCTGTAAAGGAATTGGGAGCTAATGGCACCAGTTGGTTTGGCTGCAAATTCAATGCAGTGGAACAGTTTTTGATCCCTAAGCACTTTGGCAATTTGCTTCTACTTCTCAATCTTTGGACAGCGTAAGGGTTGACTGATGTTTTTAAATGTTAGCCCTCTAGGTAGACTGTAAAATCTCTCAGAAATGGGTGTACTACATGTATTTTTTACAAAGCAACTATAAGTGATAGCTTAGTAAAGATATTGAGAAAACTACAAGCCAGGAAGTAAAATATTACAAGCAACAAGTTGAGACATTCCATTAATTCTGCTGAATAACCATACAAACCTTATGGATAATTCATTGCATACTTTTACATTCAAACAATTCATACATGATTACCAGAAGAATTTTCTACTTGATTACTGAAGCACTTTTACCTGCAAAGGAAGTAGAATACTCCAATTACAAGAACTCCTAGAAGAAGAAGTGAAGCCAAGAAAGCTGCAAACAGGTCACCTTTTGTTTGGGACTTGATGCTGGGCAGCAAAACTTCCTCACAACGGGCTCCGGTGTAATTCTCAATGCACCTGGGAAACCAAGTTTTATTCAGATTAGAAGGTAACTTATCAACTACTATGAAAAGCACAAAGGCTTATTTTGGTCTTAAGTGGGGAGAGAAATTGTTATGGCATAATTCAAGGTTTATACTTGCTTCACAGAAAGTTTTCTCACAAAATTTCCATTTGCCTCGTACTTCTGGAACAAAGGGAATTGGGTATGTTGGGCATCTCAAGTTTATATTCTGATCCATACTGCTTTTGTATATGAAACCATGTCTTTCATAGTACATTCATTGGATCAGTAGTATACTTCACAATGGTATATTTTGCAGTTAAATCTGCCCCTCCGCTGACAGAGGTAATTAATTAAATCCACCTCTTTCGTGTTAACTGTGTCATCCCACTGGTTCTCACACAGTAGTCATGCTTTCTTTTCCCCCTTTCATGTAACTTTCTAGCTTTCTGTGAAGAGCCAGTACTGTCAACTAAATAGATCAAGGAAACAGGAATTCACTGAGACACAGTACACCTTCGATTGCAAAAGTAGTGAATGCAGTGTAATAATTCATGCCACAACATGTTATATGGTTGATGAGTGACTCTCTGAGAGAACTAGCTAAAACTCTTCTCTACTATGCTTATTTTATGTATTGAGCTTCTGAAAACTTCTTCTGAAGACAGGATTAAAATGAATATGGTATTTTACCATGGTAAAATAGTATGATATTTTATTAAAAATAAATGACCGTCTTAGTAATTCATATTGAGTCAAAAATAGATAGGCTGAAGCTAAACTAATCTTCTTTTGTCTAACATTTTGCACTTATTCTGCAAAGTTTTCTTAAAGAATTTATTGCATTACAAAAAATGGAAAGCACTTCATTCAGTAACTACATTCTGCATGTAAATTTGCTTCTCTCTATTTGTATTACTAAAGATCTTGATCCTTCCTGCTATTTCTGGCACCGAAGTCATAGCAATCTGTGACATAAGCAATTTCAGGCTCCAGCTGAGAAAGACGTGCTGAACTCCGTAACATACTTTAAGTTCTCAACTGCCATTGACAGCTGCAAGGTATAATTTCAGATGAGGGATAAGAAGGTCGAGTGGCGAGGAACTGCCAAAAAAGAAAGATGTCTAGCACATTGAGTGCACCCTCAGCAAGTCTGACGAAAACACCAAGCTGTGTGGTGTGGTGGGCACGTTGGAGGGAAGGGATGTCATCCAGAGAGACCTGGACAGGCTGGAGAGGTGGGCCTGTGCAAACCTCATGGAGTTCAACAAGGCCAAGTGCAAGGCCCTGCATGTGGACTGAGGCAATCCCAAGCACAAATACAGGTTGGATGGAGAAACTGAGAGCAGCCCTGAAGAGGACTTGGGGGTGTTGGTTGGTGAGAAGCTCAGTATGACCCGGCAACATGCACTTGCAGCCTAGAAAGCCAGCCGTGTCCTGGGCTGCATCAAAAACAGTGTGACCAGCAGGTCGAGGGAGGTGATTCTCCCCCTCTACTCCGCTCTGGTGAGACCCCGCCTGGAGTACTGCTTCCAGCTCTGGAGTCCTCAGCACAGGAAAGACATGGACCTGTTGGAGTGGGTCCAGAGGAGGCCACAAAAATGATCAGAGGAATGGAACACCTCTCCTATGAGGACAGGCTGAGAGAGTTGGGGTTGTTCAGCCTGGTGAAGAGAATGCTCCGAGGAGACCTAGTGGGAGGTGTCCCTGCCCATGGCAGGGGGTTTGGAACTCAATGATCTTTAAGGTCCCTTCCAACCCTAACCATTCTGTGAGTCTGTATCTAAGACAAATGGATCACCGTGAGCATACCACCCTGCATGCTTGGTGTGACTCCCAGCAGCGCATCCTGTAGATTAGGGACCGCTATTTCAGTACTACTGGTCTAAACTATTGCACAAAGAATTACTACCATTTCTTTTAATTCTTTGCCTTTGGAAATAAAATACTAAATAAGGTTTAGACACTAGAAAAAAGATTAAGTTATTGTCATATATTAAAGCTGTGCAACTGATCAAACAGGCACCATTTACTAAAGGCAATATGAGACTTTTCAAAGTTAGTGTTTGACTGCTGGAGAAGGAAGGATAAGCAGACTGCTCTGATTGCTTGAGAAAACGTTCTAGGTATTTACTCTTAAGTATAGTGGCATTTCAGTGGGCTATTTCTGAAATACTGTAGAATACTTTAAGAATAGAAGTGCAGTTTGAGTGGGGCATTGTTCTCTAGCAAGTACAAGAGAAATGCTTTGGAGAGCTGAATAGAATAACAAGGACAGAAAATTGAATATAAAATTCATAGAAGTATTCTTGAATACCAATGAAAACTGGAGAATAATGCAAGGCTAAAATGATACAGGAAGAAAAAACAAATAGGTTTTGGTATCAAACTAAGGCATATGGAAAAGTTCTAGAGAATGAGTGTAAAGGGAGTAAGAGACAAACGGAGCAGTTGGAAGAAAAGACAGTCCTAGCTTAAGAGAGTTGCATACAGGACTAGGTAAAAGACTAGGGTTAGAGAACTGTTGTGATGTAGCAAATACTGTCATACAAACTAAAAATGATGGAGGCTTTCACAGAAACAGGAAAACTGAGATGGGATTTTTTTTTTTTTGTTACATTTAAATAAAACTATAGCTAATGTGACCCTACCAACAGGCTCTGCTACATTTGGCGCATTTCTGAAAATCCAAATGTTCAAATACTGGCTTGCACAAGCTTTTATGAAGTCATCAGTGCTGAGGTACAAACAGGTGAAGGACTATGTTGAATATAGAAGCAGCTGATGCTTTAAGACAACAAAGAGAGGGAAAGCTTTCTACTGTAAGTCCTTTCCTAAAATTGGTGGGAAAGAAACTAAGCAGACTTCAGTAATTAGTAGTGAAACTCACTCAGAAGATCTGCTTATCCTGTTGTATTAGCAGCATTCTAAATTCAGTGGAGTTACATACACAGTGACTGACTGCAAGACAGAAAAGTAGTGTCTAACAAGTGTGTGGTCTCTGAATGTAATCCAGACTGATGGTGTCTATATAGTCTCCTAGAGGTAGTCAGTCTTACTGTACACAGCCTTAGAAGTCAGTAGCAGCTCAGAGTTTCTTGCTTGTAATGGATGCCTAAAAGTAGAGCACAAATTAAGCTTGACACACTTGTAGTTGTTAATGTTAGGCACCTGTGCTTCTACACTTGAATGGATGAGTGCAGAAGACAGAGAAGCCTGCTTCTAGGCTATAGTAAGGAGTTACACTAATTAAGTCTTGTGGTCACTAGGCCAGGTTTTGCTGTTGGACAACATCATCTGCATGCTGTTAGCCTGTTGTTTCAGCAGATGCTGTCTGTTGGCTTTAAATGGTCCTACTATGTAGTTCCAAAGTTGATTTTCAAAATGGAAAAAATGTCTTTCCTCCTCTTAAGAAATCAGAATTTCCAATTCAATCAGAGTTGAAAGACAACAGCTTTCAAATGTTTGAGAAAAAACTGTGAGACCAGAAACTCCCATTTTCAGATAGCATCCAGATTTCCGCTTTCCTAGATGCCTGCACATGCGTGCACGCGCATCCACACCTCTTGTCAGATGAGATGAGCCAGCCTTAATGGCTGTATACAGACTTACTATAGGAGCTGTGCTGGAGGCAAAATACTAACAAAATACTAATGTAACATAACATAACATAACATATGTAAATAAACCCACAGAATCTTTCAACATAGGATATTAATCAAAACTACCCATATCAACATCAATACAAAGTGGAAGGAAACAGACTGCACTGGATAAGGTATCAGATGACCAGTGAGTCTGCCATTATATTGATCCTTTACAGTCTCATCAGTAACTAAAGCTTAACAGCCCTCCAATAACTCCAGGAATTGGAGTTATTGCTGTCTTGTTTGCAGACAGTGCAAGTGATCTACTGCCTGTCTGACTGAGGTAAGAAGGTAAGGTTTCTCTTCCAAACTGTAAGGCGGGTGTCAAAAGTATCGGACAGACTTTAAAAATTGAAGTAGGATTTGAGTGAAATATGCACACAGACTCCCATTGCTTGCTATTATACTATAAGAGTTTGGACTTCAGTTTTCCTTTAGTCAGAAAAAACCCGAGTGATGCTTAGTATAAAAATTACTTGCATGTAAATAGAAATCTTTAAGCAGAAAAAGATGAAAAATTATTTCCTTGGCAATGCAATTCAGATTACATGGCTGATAGCTTCAAAATCACCATAATCTTTAGTCTGGAGCAGCTTTTAGAAGTTGTCCTAATCCACACACTATAAGGTCATCTAGCAAGTATGAAAAAGAATTTAAAGTCAAAGTGAATAAGCAATGGCAAAGTTAATTGGAAGCCTTAAGAATGTTTTTTTAAAAAGTTCTGTGTTCAGAGGAGTTTCAAAACTGTTACTCTGAAGCTGTATTTCTATACATAGAGAATAAAATAAAACTCATGCTACTACTGGAGAGAAGTTGAAAGAACGGGTTATTTTCCCCTAGAACTCCCTTAATGTGTTTATATGGCAAGCTTTACCATATCTGGCATTGATATTAATTCTGATCACTAACACTTTTCAAACACATAATGTTGCATTTTATATTTTATGTTCCATTAAAAATAATTCTTAGTTATTGACTGTTTTGGTTATACTTTTGGTGTGTGTTCTAACTTTTGTTCCTACCTTTCAAGCTAAAACCAGCATTAAAACATTGGACACTTGGTGTTTTCAGAGGAGCCTGGGGTATGCAAAAGCATAGTTTTGGAGGCAGAGAAAGAAGAAAAGCCCAGATGAGCATGAAGCCCTTCACTGGCAACCTGCAGTGTGTATATTCGGAAGGCTTCCGGCACACGAAGTGTATCACTCCTGGGGAGAGAGAGAAGGAGCCAGCCAACAATGGGGTGTACCAAAAGTGACAGAAAGAATCTGCATGGGTTTTATTGGATTGGTGTAGGAAAGGCAGAGGAGAGATTGGATTAGGGTATAAGCAAAGGAAGGGGAAAGTGGAGATATCTTTTAACCATACACAGGAATTTCAACGCAGAGATTTCTAAGATCTGTCTCTGTCCCTTGCATTACTTATCCTGAATGCACTGCCCTCTGCAGAATATGATCCCTTCCTCAGAAAGCATTCACTGTTAACTTCTGTGTGTACTGCCCTCAGAAGCAGAGGAGCTATGTTTGCATGATCTTACACCATCTGTATTTTGTCTGAAATACAGAAAGAAGGCTCTCAGAATCTGCCATGTGTAAGACCAAATGGAAATATCAGAGCTTACCCTCAGACAACAAAATCTTAATTCTACATTGCATTAATTAATTACTAGGGGACAGCTGTGCATCATGTGCTGAGGCAAACAGCCTTCAGCTTCATGTTTTATGGTACACCTGAGGCAGCCACCTTTCCGCCCTTCTCCTTTCTGCTGCATGTTTATTTAGTACATTTGAGCATTCCTGGACTTGAAGCTCATCCTGTTTATGGTGACAGGTGTGTTATTGCTGCTGAGAATGCTAACTCATTGGTAGGAAAGGAATGAGGGAAGATGGCAGCTGAGCAACTTCATGTTTTAGCACTCATCAGCTGTATTTAACATCTGCTAATGCTGCACAGGGGAGGGGGGTCAACTAATGTTTTGTTTCTATTAAATCCCTACTTTGTATATATTTCTTTCTAAGTAGTAAAAATAACTGAAATTCCAAAAGTAAACAGCGGCTCTTAATTTGTTAGCATGCTACAAAATACGTATTTCCAAAGAATGATGCAATTTTCCTTGTCACATTGTGAAATTACTTCCAATGATGTTGCATCAGGTAATCTGGACTAACTACGTTTAGCACAACGCATTTGTGTAAATAGGTAGCATGTCAAGGCAAATGTCTTTTAACATATTCTTACAGTTTGTTAGTCTGTTCTTGCTCCATTGCCCCCTTTCAATCAATGCTGTACTAATGATTTGATTCTAAAACAGATTCAGTTCTTCTGTTGCTGGGAGATGATAATTTGAGAGCAGTTGGAAGCTTGAGGTGGGATTTGGCAGAAACCTGCATCAAAGAAACTTTGCATAACTGTGATGACGCCAGTCTTGAAGTTCCAAAGCACCAAATATTTTTCTGAATTCTGCATAGTGATGCATTTTTCTGTTGTTTCTATTCACATCACTGCTGATTACTAAGATATCTGTGTGTAAACAAAACCTTTCTAATCTATAATTAGCTTTCTCCGACTGATTAAGGAACATGCTTAGAATAAGGACATGCTTAAATAGAATGCTGCTATTTAAACCCATATAACTTCATAATCAACCACTAGATACAGAAGAAAAATACTTTAAATGCAGTAAGATTACCCGAGTATAACAGAAATGCTCTGAAGATGTTACTTTTCTACTTCAGCAGATTATAAAATTCTCCAGTACCTGAATTACAAATGACTTCATTTAGAGCCCTTTTAAAGTGCAAGTTAATCTATGCTGACTAGCTTGTGCTCCTGAAGAAAGAATTGTTCTGAGTATTTGTTACTTCATATTTACAGTTATTGCATCACCTACACCTTTCTCATTACACAGTCTAGCAGTAGTTGAGAGGGTGCTTTAAAATTGTGTAGCTCATGCTGTTTAGTCTAACCATTTTTTTTCATTTAAGTATTTAATAGTAATAATATGGGATTCTTTCTAGGAAAAAAAATGCGTATTTCAACATATCCTACTTTTTGGGTGTGTAGTATTTATTTTACATCGTATAAGCTTGCAACATTGAGCAGTTAGAAAAAATCATCATCATACAGCACTTCCAAACTTTATCCTCACTTCTGATTAATTGTGTGACATTGGACAATATGTTTAAAGACAGTAATATGTTGTGTATATTTTTCAGTAAGCATTTGCCAGAAATTGCCTCTTCTCTCCTCATCGACTAGATGAGTTTACATGCTTGAGTTTAAATGTTTAAATTGAACTGTCCCAAAGAAAAGAAAAATATTTTAGTTATGCATCTTAGAAAATATTTTGTTTCTTTCTTCAACTGTTTCATCCAAGTTATCATTAGTTATAGCTCAAGATTGAAGAAAGACCAGAAGTTGCCCCTGAAGAAAAAAAGGTAGCATCCCTAAGTGTATGAACACATCTGAATACCTACTATTATATTAAGTAAACCATTAAATTAATCATAATTAGTAACTCAGAATTAGTAAGTGCAAAACCATGAAAAATCAGAATTTAATTTAGCATCTTCTTATGTCTTGGTAATGAGAAAACAAAAGGACAGGGCTGTATTTATGCAGGAAACATATCCACAGGCAAAACCAGGAAATGCTTCTTTTCCAGTGCGCTACATGGACTTCAAAAGGAAGACCAGTCCCACAAACGAATGGTGTTAAGAAGAATCTGTATTTGCTGCCTTGATGTTTATTTATCAAGTGGTCTTTGGCTGTCACTGTAAAGCTGCCCTCTGAGTATTTCAGTGAGATTCAGAGAACACAGTAAGTCTTGAATTACATTCTTTTTTCCCCTTAAAAGGTTGTATGCTTCCTCATTTTGTTCAGGTCAGGCCATTTTATGTTGTAAGAATTTCTGCAATATAATTCATCTGGAAGAGAAACTGGGAATGTACTTTGCCTTTCTGAATGCCTTTCCTACAGTCTATACTCCATGAGGCAAAGGGTATTTTATTCCTTTCTGTATTGTAGTAAGGGGAGGAAATATGGCTCTAAATATAGATACCATCCTGAATGCAGATGTAACTGAGTACTGTTGCACCTGTCAAACAAGTATATACCAAGTACACACATTTCTTTTTCTCATATTGTCATGTCTCTGCAAGCTAGAGAAGTAATCTGAGCATGCATGACTGAATTTGAAGCAGCCATAGGTAATAGGTATTTTCTTTTATGTAACATTTTAACAGTAATTTCTTAAAGAACCAAAATGAAGAAATAGTCTTTAGACAGCTACTGTCCAATACTTAAACACATAAACTTTAGTTTCACTGACCTGCAGAATGGACTGGATACAGTAGGAATCATATAACAAATCCCTCCATTTAGACAAAAAGATCCATAACTGCTTCCACAGAGTTCTTCATGATCTTAAAAAAAGGACCAAAACAAACACAGGAAAATAGAGACTTCTGTATTTTTATCAATAAAAGGAGATCTTAATTGTACTTTTGGGAGGAGTGGGGGTGACTTCCTTTAAAAAAAAAAACAAACACCAAAACAAAGCACCACCCACAAACAAAACCACCCTATGGACAAATGAGGCATCAGTCGTGCCTTCCAGGCCAGCAATGTATGGCACTGTCTGTGTTGCAGAATTGTTTCATGTAACGATACGTAAAAAGATCACAAATTTATCACCATATCAGATGTGAAGTACCTAAATTATATGAATAAATGCAAAATTTCTCTTGCAGTGAGAGGAAATTTTGAATTCTCCGTTACTTCGTTTGCCTTTCATGACCACACACTGTACTAAGCACAGTGATTTACATGATGACCTAGGTAACGTCTGGTTTGTCCCGCCCCAGTGGCACAAACTAGCTTAACTAGCTTCTGTGAGAGAATCAGAGTCAGTACAGAAAAACTCAGAATAGTCTCAGGTGTGGATCAGGACATTCTGAGACTGCTTCAGGCTGTACTAAGAGCTGAATCATAGTGCAGTTGGACACCAATGGGTTTTCCCACCCCAATTTTTAACAACCAAGGGAGGAGCTAGCCTGTGCAATGTCACACAGAAGACTGCCTCTCACAATGTAATTTCCACTGATCTCAAAAAGTCTTCTTCCTAACTCAACACGCTCCTTATATGAATTGTCAGTGTGTTAAACACAGTTTGGCATTCTAATAAAACCCCAAATACAGGATACAATGTTGGCACTGGTAGCAGAAGTTGTCCATTTTATGCTTAGCTTAAAAAGACTATCTAACGGTACTCTTTCACTCTCCTTGAAAGCAGCCTACATTTGGAAGTTGGACTGCATATATTTATGATACATTTAATGCATCAATAGCTCATTTCATATATATGCATATATATTTTTATATATTTCTTCAATCTTATGAAACCACAGTATCTCAATCAAAAGAAAAAATAGAACAATCTTCTGACATCACAAGTGTGAGAATCATGTGTTACCTCACACTAGGTGTTGTTTTTGCTGTTATTTCTCTTTTTCTGAAAATAAATTCTCCTTTTCTGCTGTCTCACTATTTACGTATAGAAGACACGTGCTATAGAAAACGTAGTGTGGTTTAAGAGGAAGCAAGATTTTCATTTTCTTATTTGTCCTTCTGGAAAAAGAGTTAGGATTCCCCTTTACTCCTGCAGAAAAAGTGAGATGTGGCCATAAGACATTCTACTCTAGATGGAGCTTGTATGTCTTTGTATATAAAATAAACCTGACTTTTCTGAGGGCAGCAGAAAAGCTTAGCTACTTCTAACTCCGTGCAGCTGAAACAGTGTGCATCCTGCTATCCTGTAGACCATCTTCAGTAATTCCACTGTCCTGTCTTTTCATACATTCTCCCACTTCTGTGACGGCATATTGATGTAGGAGTGTGGGTAAATCCTTATATACCACAGAGCTCAACAGGAATTCAATTTCACGTTCATGTTGCCTAAGTGCTAGCATCCAAATGGTAACTGGACATTTTTGCATAGGAGCAGATGAATTAGGGAGCTGGAGGAGGTAAGGCTGGAAAGATTGTTCATGTTTGAGCTTGTTGCATTGGCGCAGGATGGGTGTTCTGCTCTACCTTGTTAGAAGTTAAATGGAAATTTATTTTAACTCTGAAGCTTTCTTTGCTTGTCTACTGGCACTTCATTTACTGCAAGTTCACCGTTAAAAGACTTGTTAAATTGTTTTGCATAGGTAACAGGATAATTGCAATAGGAATAAAATGGTAACAGAAAAAAACCAAGCAGGATTTTTAAAAGAACGATATTTTTTTATTGCTTCTAGTCTATTCAAACATATCAGTTGAACTTCTGTGACAGTGTAATTAAATTGAATGCTACATCCTTCCTTAAATAAAGGGAGGATACTGCATACATGAACAATGTGTCAGGATACCTATACAATTATAAGGATCAAGAGAGCAAAAGCAAAACTCTCAACTTTGACCTGCTCTCAACTCTATGAAGCATCTGAGGGAGTTAGGTGTTGTTGAAATTCTACCAGATGAAAAAGCAAGATGCTAGAAGGTAGGCCCTGCATAAAAACCCCTGTAGACAGCTCGTGGAAAGCCTTCAAAGAAACTCTCATGAGAATGAGTGAGAACTTGTTAACCTCCTTAAAATCCTGCCGTATGTTTCTGTTTCTTCATCTTTATGCAGAAATAGGCCTGTCTCACACTGGCATAGTGGTAGAGTACTGAAGAAAACTAAACACCTCAAATCATTCAGGTCTCAGAACATTTGGGAGAATGATTCTCTCATTGTTATGGTGTGATCTGTGTATTAAGGAACATCTCTGCAGCCCAACTAGACATTTCTGTCCTGGCAGAATACATCGGGCACTCTGTCTTAGGCCTATTAGAGCAAAGTGAGAAACGTAGAGAGAGAGAACAAGAAGTGCCTAGGAAGCCTTCAAAACCTATTTGATTGTAATTACAGACAATTTCTCTACAGGCTATTTCTTTCTAGAGCTAGACCTCTTTCCAGTGCTAAGGGAAAAATGGTAACCTTAATTTTACCAGTAATGAGATATTTGAAGAAACCTCTATGTCTTTGTAGATCAGGTGCCCCATCTTCCATCCAGTCGTGCTTTTCATTAGTTCTTTTTTGTGTATTAATACTTTGCTGCTACTAATTGAAAGTACCGGAGTAATACAGTATAAGGTAGATGAAAGAATTATGAAAGACAATAAAAGAAAATTCAGGATGCCCTAACACACACACAAAAAATATTCTTAATTACTAGTAGTAGTGGGTTTTCCTACAATACAAAAATATATCTTATTGCACTCCATATCCACTTTACTGAAATGTGTTAACTTGGATCAAATTTGAAAGCTACAGCTCTATATTATAGACAGGAAAGCATGAAAGCAACAGTTTATCCCTTTAAATTTATAGTCAGTGATGCAAAAGAGTATACTGGAGAATCAGAAGGGGTTCAATGCAAGCCAAAACCAAATTACATTAGCATCGGTGAATGTGTTATGATTTTTCATGAGGTAAGTCAATACATTGTATTAATCTAAAAATGCAAATTGTATGCTTTGAAAGTCAAATGTATACTACGTTCAGACTACCATAATCAAGATAGAGAAGTTTAACAAGTCAAGTGATCATGGGCAATTTAAAAAAAAATAAAATTAGCTTTTCAGTTAATACAACTGTAGAAACTTTATCAACATATGTTCTACATAATATATATATATATGTATTTTGATATATCCTTCTATGCAAGAGATTAAATAAAGAGAAGTAGGACACAGAAGTTACTTTTAAAAAATGTCAGGGTTTGGTGGGAGGGGAAGTAAAGAGGAATGAAACAAGATAGTTCTTTCTAACGCTAGGCTGTGAATACTTAAAATGGGCAGAGGTAACAGCAGCCTTTAAATTATTTTTGAGGATTTAAAAAGAATCCTCAAAAACCTGTCTCTAAACTATCTTGTCTGTTCACACTTAAACATTTGTAACCTGACTGTCCTATCTGTTAAAAGAAAAACAAATAAAGGCTCAACACCAATTTAACCCCCAAAGAACCAAGCCAGCCTTGCTAATCCACATGTTGACTCAGCTGTCTTGCCTAGTCCAGAGGCTAAGATACTAAAGGCTAATCCTGAGGTCTGTTAAAACAAAAAAGGGAAGGGGGAAGAGTGGGAAATGTTGACAGAAGATAAAGGGGCTGATGCATGCTTCCTCACTTATAGACAACTTTGGACTATATGCTAATCAATCATGAACTGTGAAATATTAGGATTGATCAAAGCAAACATCTGAGAATTTGTACCACTGAATGGTGAACTCTAGTTTGCTGACTAGTAAGGGATGACAGCCCTATGAGCGGCTGTGACAATCCCAATGGCAACTGACAAAGTCAATGCAATTTTAATGAACTCTAAGTTATACATGTATACACATCCAAGTAAAGACTTCAAAGAAATTACCTGTTCGCATATTATTCCAACAACAATTTTTGTTCTTGGTCAAAGGCTATTCTTCTAAAAACAGCACCTAAAGACAAACATGTAAATTTAGCATGTCATTTTAAATCCTGCTGACTTTTTTTCCCCTAAAGAAATAGCTATTGGAATGTATTTTTCAGTGTTGCTGTTAAGACATTTGTTGTACTTTGACAGTAATATACTGTTATATTATATGTTAATGGCAAACGGAATTCAAGTCTACTGCCAAGTTCAGTGAGCTCCTAAGGGCAGTACTACAGAGTAAAACCAAAGTCACAGTAAAGCACATTTAAACAATTAATGCATTTTTCAAAGTGCCATGCTTATTCAGAATTGTAACACCTGATGCTTTTAGGCAATCAAAGTTATTGTTTCTGGCTAGCTAATTAAATTGACATTTGTACCTTGAAATACAGTGCATACAATGGAACTAGTCCTCAGACTGATAATTATTCAGTCAGGTAAGATCCTGGTGGTACGTGTCTTGCATTTCACAAAGAAGAACTTCCCAATTTGTAATTTCTCAGAGAAAAATGTGTTTTGCTGGAGTGTTTCTCATCTCTGGATGTCAGGTGAAATTAGTAGTATAGGCCATTTAGCAGAACTCAGCAAGGTCAAGACTTGTACAATTATTTTAAAAATATGGAATAGAAACACTCCGCCTGGACAGAAACCAATCTTCACTTGACATTGCTAGCAAGAAACTTATTCTGTAGATATACCAACTCTATAGCCATCTAACATTGCTATATTCAGTTTTCTTGTATAGTCAAGGTGTACTGTACCAAACAGGTTACTGAACAAGTCTAACGTGATAGATCTTTTTTTCTTAATTACACTTTAAAGTGTACTTAAAGTAAATATTTAAGTAAACTGTCCTATATTAGAAGAACGATTTTTTTCCCATTAAATGATCAAATAAAATAAATTATCAACTTCACCAGAAATAATTGCCTGTACTTTCAGCTTTTAGTACTAGAAAGGCAACTTTCTGTAGAGGCCCACTTCAAAAGGTTTAATGCATTTGTACTTACTGTATAAGCAGACAGTTCTGTTTCTCATGGGACCTCAAATGACTTCTCTAGCTCTTTAAGTGTCCTGTCCATACGGGAAAATCTGAAATGGCAGTTCCCTCTGATACTGGGCTGTAACAGCAAGGTCCCCACCCAGAGGCTGTCCGCCAGGTACACAACTTTACTTACTGTGTGTACACAACCAAGTACAATTAATATAGCATGTGGCACAAAGAAATAAACCAACATGATTCGCTTCAGAACTAAAATCCTGTTTTTAAAAGAAATAGATCATCCTGGAGATGGTTATGTTTAGCAGTCAAGATCTGGGTTCTATATGTGCTGTTTAAAAGGCTTCAAATGTACATACAGGGCGATGTGGGTGAGGTTACAAAAAAGGCAAACATGCCTACCGAGGCCAAGTGCAGCATAGGGTAACACCCCGCTGAGCTCACAGAATCACTTGCATGTTTTTCTAGGGTTACCAGCGCTACACTTTATTGCTGAATTCAAAACATTCACATAAGGTAGTAGATATAAATTGCATCATAAAAATATACTATGCAGGAGTCAAAAATCTGATTTAAATTTGTATTTTATTGGAGCAAGCAGTCCTTTTTAATTTACTTTCCCTTTTTTCAGAATGTACTACAAAATTGTGTACTATCCAGTAGCTCATAATAGAAAATCTAAATAGGATACACAATGTAAATGTCAGACTAGCTTCTTTAACAGAGTTAATTAGGATATGGATCCTTGAAGAGACAAAATAACTTCATTTTGCTACTGCAGAAGGGAGATCTTGCCTCTCTTTTCCTTCATCTCATTGTCAGTATGCATCTCACTATCCCTCTGGTGCTGCTACTGGTGTAAGTTGAACTGTTTTCAGGAGATACTTAAATCCAATGATCCAGCAGAAAATTCCTTAGCGGAAGCTGACAGTTTTCTACTGCATCAGTGTGCTGAATGGATACACTATGCACCTCATCAGCTGTTTGGACTAGGAATAATTGTTACATGTACTACTAACTGCTTATAAGGTGACTGAAGAGAACAAGATCATTTGAAGAAGGCAATGGCACTACTCATTTTTTATTTGCAGGCTTTGTTGCCTGCATAATCACAGAAATGGGATGGCAAAGGAAGGGGGTGAAAATACTTCCTAAACAATCCAAGAGGATGTATGTGCGTCTGCAGAATTCTATTCTTTAACTTCTGATAATAAGTATCACAATTTGAGCCTAAAGGTCACTTTCAAAAGAGATGTTGCTGACAGTGTTCACGGTTGTGGCTTCTTTTTAAGACTCAAAAGTAAATCATTAGATAGTCATGGATTTATATGTAAATGTTTTTCTCTGGGATGTTTGTTGCACTCTTAACAGAAGCTAATAAAATCCTAAAAATAATGAATTGGACTATCTCTCTAGAAAAGTACACTGACAAAATGAAATGCTGTAGCAGAAATAGCTGCTAAAGTCAATTTTAACTTCCTCACATCTTTCTGTGCACTGATCTGGTACTAGAAACACAAGACATCATTTGTGCTCTACCCAACAGTTTCCAAACTCAGTGTCTTCTTTTAAGTCACAGCTGTAGCCTACGCTCACAGAAACTAAGAATCCAGTTCTATGACTGCTGAAATGTTCATCTTGCATGCATCTTGGGAGTTCATGAAAGATTACTTACTTTGTGTATCAAGTATTTTAATCTGAAATTTAATATATCATAGAATCATAGAATAATAGAATCATTAAGGTTGGAAAAGACCTCAAGGATGCTGCAAAAACTTCAGATAAGTTCTACCCTTTTCCCCCACATCTTTGTCATCTAAACTGATATTAATAATAACACGTTGTTTGAAAGATTAGAGTTTATACATTAAAGTCAGGTCACCTGTGTATACTGATACATACTGATACTATTTCAGCCTCTTCAATTACTTGAAAGTCCTGTGCATCTTTAGTTTCATAGTCTGAATCTGTTAACAAGAACTTCAGTTTAGGAAAATATTTAAATCCCATGTTTAGAGCTAACCATATCCTAAATCACTAAGTTAAAGCACGTTCAAGTACTTTGCTGAGTGAAGCATGAACTCTGTGTGTGTGTGTGTGCATCTCACTGAACACTGCAAATGTGATGGAAATACTGGGTTACTGTTCTGTAGCAGAGAAACCACAGATTAAAGTGAGCCACACAAGAAAATTCATGCACCCTCGTGCTTCTTGGGCACTGACACACTAGGGGAAAGAGTACAGTTTCTTCTTTTTTGGGAACGGCGATTGGATTTCTGGGCAAATAGAGGCCTTGGACCCAAAACTGCAACAGGTTCAGCTCACTGGTGAAAACGTGCTAATATCTGGCCATACCGAGGGCTGGCTGCAACAAGTCTTTTGAACTCATATTTGTCTTTACATGAACCTGTGTGCTTTACTCCCCATACCCTTACAACAATCCTTATTGACACTTATTTTTGTGTACTTTTAATGCCTAACTATTCTAAGCATCCATGAGATGCAGTATCCCCAAAAGATGATAACTGCAAGTCTTAATGAGCACAGCCAGCTAAAAAGAAAGCACTGAATAATGATTTGGGGTTTGGTTTATGGTTCTTTGCTATCCAAACATTCTTAAAATTAATCTCTATATAAACTTTCTCCCAAATTAAAGATCATTTCAGCTGCATGGCTATTTCAAATATGCACTGTTTGTTCATTTAGATTAAGTTGCACCTTACAGGTGTCTTCAAGAATGGGATTTTATTGCATTATGTATTCTTTTTTAAAATCCAAAAGAGGTAAAATCTCATTCTGCCCCAAGACTGAGCTCAAATATTTGTGTTGTGAAAACAATGAAGGGAAAAAAAATTTTAAAATTGCACCATCTGCTTAGCTGGCTAATTAAACATAAATTTCCTTCTGAGATGTATCCTTGACATCTATCAAACAGTTAGTAGTCTATGCCTCTCACTTTCTCCAGGAACTGTCCTAAGGTCTTGTTCTGTTTATCTTCTTACCTAGGGGATAACTTCTAATACCCTTACCATATGAAACTCGTAACTGATTTTAGCACAGAAAATCATCAGGCGTCAGAAAAATATCCATCAAACTGCCTGAAACAAATGGAGATCTCAATAAGGAAGAATTCAGGATAAATACAGACAATGTGTTACTCAAATTCACACACTGAAAGTTTCTTGTGAAATGGGAAAGCATCTTGTGAGATGGAAAGGACCTCTAACAAAAGACAGAAGCAAAGGCAGATGCAAAATATCTAACAAGTCTCAACATGCTTGTGATTGACAGGTGAGTTTTTTTAATACAGTTGTTCAAAATTCTTTCCATTACAGTTTTCTGAAATGACAACAAATGACTGAGTTGTCTTGTCATAGGAATGCCTACAGCAAAACTTTAGTTTATATTTTTATTTTATCCACTGAAGTATGTCTAGGATTAATTAGAGACTAAAACGGCTGGTAAAACTCTTATCATGATGTTAAGATCACCATTTGAGACATTACAATACATTTAAGGGAAAACTTTCCATTCCTAAAATTTTAAGTAGTTTGCAACCAACTGCAAATTCCCATCTGAAAACCCAGTTCCACTCTATGAAATACTCATACAGAAGTTGGCAAAGCTGCCTTTCAGTTGAGGCTTCTGTCAAATGTAACTACCGTAGTCACACTATGTATTTGTGGTTTTGAGATTGAGATTCCAGTCTTGAGCTTGTGTGTGCAAAACCCACAACACTGTTCTTTCGTTCTGTAGGGTTACCAATTTCTTCTATGGCACTTTTGCTCCCGGGTTTCATCTCTTAACTCTCTAAGAAATCAACTGAAATGTAACACAACTTAAAGGTTCTGACTGTGTGGTTAATTTTTATTTGTATCTCAGTGGTAGATGTACTGCCCATCAGAATGTCAGCTCTCAAATGGCAGTCATCTCCAATCCAACAATCAGAACTCAAAAAAATCCCTACTACCTGGCATACATGGAGACAGTTTAGCACGTGGACATTTAATAAAATAGACTTATATCACTTAAAATTTTTTGAGATACTGAAAAATATATATAAGAGCTCAAATATTTACTTTTATGTAGTAGTCATCAGGAAGCTAATGTAACTAGTCTTCGTAATACTGATTTTAGTTTTTTAACCTAACCATGGTACAGATAACTGCTGCCCACGCCAGCTATTCCACAGCACAGGGGAGAGAACCGTTCAAACCTGAATGCCAATCTTTTTTTTTTTTATTATTGTGTCCCTTTAAAGCATGTTATTAACCTGGGGGTCTTTACTACCTTTCTTTTCCAGTTAATAGTGTGTGGAGGTAACTGGTGGTACCGACCCCAGCGCTTACCCCGGCGGAGGGCAGTTCTGAGCCCGGCCGCTGTCCCCTCAGACCCGCACAGGACACGCTGCGGAACCGACGCGATCTCTGCTCTGCATCGTGTGATCCCGCAAGGCGCTCTCGCTGCGCGGTTATGTAATCCCGGCTCTGTAAAACACAACGCGACACGACACGACACGCGCAACGCTCACGATAACGCTGTCAGACCCCGCCGCGCCGCGCCGCACAGGCCGGCCGCCCCCGCAACAACCGCCCCTCACCCCGGCGCCGCCGCACCCCTCACAGCGGGGCTCCCACCTTCCCGCCCTGTCCCGGGGGTCCCCGATCGCGACACGGCGTCATCAGCCGTGACTGGACCTACCGGGGAGGGGGCGGAGCTTGCGGTGTGCGAGCTCCGCCTCGCCCGCTCGCGCCTCGCCTTACCCAGCCCGTAGCGTTCCGGTGCCCGCCGTCCACCGCCGCCATTGGCTCCGCGGCGGCCACGTGGCGCGGGGCGAGCACGCGCGCGCGCTCCCTTTAAACCGCCTCCTTCCCCCCCTTCCTGCTCACCGGCCTGAGCGACGGCCCGTTGTTTCCTAGGCGACCCGGGAGGAAGGGAGGGCGCGCGCGGGCTCGCGCGCTGGCATTCCCCCCTAACCCCCCCATCTCCTCCTCCCGTCACCGGTGCCGCGCGAGGCGCGCGCCGGGCCGTTGGCGGAGCCGGGCTGCGCGGGCGCCGCGGGCAGCAGGTAAGTGCCGTGCCTAGGGGCGGCCGTGCGCGGGGCTGGGGACCCCGCCTTCCGTCTCCCGGGTCTGCCGTGCGCCCTGCCGCCGCGGCAGGTCGTCCCTGGAGCCGGGCTGGGCGGCCCGGCGGGGTCCCGGGGCCGCGCTGGCAGACGGGGTGCGGGGAGCCCCTCCACAGTGGAGAAAGTTTGATGGCAGGCGCCGCCCCCCGCTAACTTCCCGGCGGCGGGACCGGGGAGGGGGGTGTTGGGGCGCCCAGGCGCGGGCCAGCCTCTTGCGGGGTCAGTGAGGCTGCGGGAGGCGCGGGGCGGGCCGGGGGGTCTCGAGGCCGTGCCTGCCTGTGGTGTGGGGCTCGCGCGCGCGTTGGCCCGCGGCGGTGTGTCGCTCCCTCAGGTGAGGCGGCCTGAGGGGGCTCCGCGAGGCGGGGGCGCTCGGCGAGCTGCTCCCCCACAGCCGGACCCCTGAGGTGGATCCCGAGCCTCAGGACGGGCGCGGGGACCAACTTCTTGCGTGAGGTTCTCGAATATAAATATCCCCGGTAATGCCTTAGCGTAAAGGTCGCTTTTATTCTGTCTTTGTGTGAAAAACCTGCCGAACGTGCAATGCCTCTGCGATACGGCCACTTGAGCAATCTCTTCACTGAGAGTGCTATAAATCTGAAGGGTGTCTTTTGGAAACCTGTCCTAGGCTAGCATCATGGCTTGCCAGAACAAGAGAAGGAACAGTAGTTTCTATTTTGAAATTGGAGTCCCATTAGACTGCTCTTAACCAGGGAATTTTTGGTTTGTCTTCCGTAAAAACGTAATAATAGGCCTTTTTTTGTTCCATCTATAGATGTGAAATCTGTAAACTGTGAGGGTTCTTGTGCTATGATGGGATAGCACATCACAGGAACTTTATTTGAGGAAAATAGTACACGAACACATGTGGCTTCCAAGTTTGTTAGTGTGCTGAAGTTGGGAAAAGGATCTGCTAAATATGTCTCCAGCAGAACTTCTTGGTTTTTACATGCAGGTTTGTGAGAAAATCATCCTTCAAGCTCAATATTAAATAGCATGCATCTGACACCATTGTAACAGCTGCAAAAGGTTGTACATGTAAAAGGAGTAGAATGAGTGCTGATGTAGAAATATTTACAGCTGTGAAAGCAATCAGCAGAGAACCCTCATTTGTTGGAACACAGGGCACCTGTCATGTTATAGGCAGCCAGAATCAGAAATATCTGTTTTGTGATGCAGCTGTCAGGATTTCTAGTTTTTTTGCAAGACTTATTACTGGTATTTGCACAAATAAAGAAGGGTAAGCAATCTGTATGTTTTTAATATGCTGTAAAACATTATTATCTGAATGGGGATTGAGTGAGACAATATTGATACTTAATGGTTTTCTGGTAGTTCTTGTGAAGATGCTGCAAGTTCCTGCAGGACACTTGTAAAAGCATTGTTAATAGCATGGTCACATTAGGGGAATATTATCACCGTACAACAGTTGCACACAAGTGCTTTGCAACAAGGTATTGTGATTAATGTTATGCAGCAATTGTTTTGTACGGGAAAAGCTGTCACTTGATATTGTGAGGCTGTGTACTTAGTGCAGAGAAGGGAAGGAATACTCCTCATATACAAGGGCTATGGAATAAGAAGCAGGTGTGTACTGCTTCAAATGTGTTATGGTTCCTAAACGCTGTAAAGAGTATGCTTATAGCCAGTGAAGTGAGTGCATGAGTAAAGAGCCCCCATTCTTGTCGCAGTGCGCGCACGCATACTTATTCCTGCGTGCGCATTAACAAAGTGGAGATTTTGCAGCTCTGTCCCAATGCTACCCATTGGATTGCAGAAGTGACTGCCCTCTGTTTAGTGCAAGGTGGGTTTTTTTCCCTGAAGGGTGAAAAGAGGTGTGAGTTGTATGAAAAGTTAGATGTGCTTAGCAGGTAGTAACTATGCTAAAGACAACAGTGGGCAAAGAGATAAATGTAGCAATAGTATACCTTAGCTGTTCTAGCTTCAGAACTGGAGTAGTAGGTGAGAGGAAGATCTTGACTCTGACCAGTTTATGGAAAGGTCACTGAGAAAATTAAGATGTGAGCTATGTATGGTTGCAGTACAAGTACTAGTGCAAGCCTGCTGCTCAGCTGAAGTATTTTCAGATTGTGACTGACAGCATAAATGCAGATCATGATACACAGTGTAGCTGTTTTTCCTGTCGCTGTGTCTGTTCCAAAAGGTTAGTTAGGTGTATGCATGATTACAATTCTGAAGGTGCCCTGTGGAAGATGCATACAGATAATTATACCTCCCCTCTCCTGGCCTTGGGTACTGTTGTGCTATTACTCCAGCTTGGGTTCACTGGTGACTCTTGAAACCTGGCAACTTGCTGTTTGGTCTCTGTTGGTCTGTACACTGCATTTTCTGACTCTGCAGTAATATTGCATCATGGATTACTTTCATCACAGAGGGACAGAACTAGCAAAACCTCAAGCATGATCAAGAGCATGGTTTCAGTGTTATTACATGCGATTATATCCAAATTAGGAAGAGAAACTGCATTGCCCTATGAGAGCCTGATACGACTTAAATTTACCTATATTATCTCATTCATTTAAATTAGTTGCATTACCTGGCAATAGAACAACAATTAACTGAATTATGTTATGTAGTATAAAACTGTGTGTATACTCTAGAAGAGCAACAAATGGAGTATTATGTCAGTATAGTGGTGCTCAACTCATCTGCTTCCTGGACAATGGGATTACTTAACGGGCAAAATACTTTATCGCTATGAACACTGCAGAACCAATATGGACATAGGAGAGTGAGCTGGTGTTGTTTCTGCCTCGTGTTATATCATAAAAGTGTCAGATAAGTGCCGTTTGCAGAATCTTCATTGCTAGTTGGTGTATGAGAGGAAGACTGATTTGATACCTCCTTTTCCTCTCCTCGCTGGTTCTAGCCTGATACCATGTGCTGTTTAAACTTGTTTGCCACGCACTTGTTAGGTTTAATAATACGAAGGGCAAGTCTGGAATCTGCAGTGTTGGAAAATGGGGAGTTTGCGGTTTTTGACTTTTAAAAAAATTCTGAACTCTGTCAATACTTTCAGGTGTATTTTTGTAGTGTAGATGGACATGAGCATACTTGGTGAAATTCCGTTTTCAAGAGAAAAATAATCACAGTTTATTCTCACTGTGGGGTAGAACTTGACTGTTTCATGTTCTTTGGTTGTAGAGGTTCCTGCCCAAGGTGAGTTGAAAGCTTTTTTCTACCAAATCCTTGGATTGTGCCATAGGGGCAGAGGCTGGGTGAAAGACGGGGGAAAGTTTACTTCAGTGTCTCTGTCATATTTCAGTCCACCTATTTGCTGGATTTAGGATTTGGCTTGACAAGAGTGATGTATTAGGGTTTAATTCTTAATTTAATTATAAGGTCACAATGAGCTCTGTTACATCCATGTAATCCTGTTGAAATCACTGGCTTTGCTTGAGCATAACAAAAGGCAGACTTTCTTGTAAACTCAAGTAGCAATGAAAGTTTCCTAATGATACTTTTGTCATAAATTCAGCATTATAAAATGCAGTTTTGCTTTATTCAAAATCATAGTATTTTCAGCATAAAGAGGTTCTCCCTCTGTGTCACTTTCATTTTTCTTGTCTAGGATTCAGTGTTGCTTTGGTTTATTTCAACTGTAAGATTTTTTTCATGGCAATTACTATATCTTTCCATGCAGCATATAAAGCCACGTGCACCTTTATCATTACACACAAATAATGCTGCATGTAAAAATGTATGTTCAAATATTTTGGTTGCAAAATCAGACCTGTAAGTCAGAAAATGTCTGATTTAGGATTGTGCAGATGTAGTTCTATGTTGTGAGCCACTGTGCTCACTGAACGAGCCAATGATTTGCAGGAAAAATAGTGTGTGATCTTAACAGTTAAAAAAAGGATTAACGCAAATGGAGCTTAAGTCATATACTGTTTTAAATATGATGCTTCCTAATTTTCAAGACTGTAAGCTTCAATCTCAGTAACCTTATTGTAAATTAGTTTCTAACATGGAACCTCTTGGTATTGTGGTTTTTTTAGTGGTTTTGGTGGGTTTTTTTGTGGTGGTTTTTTTTGGTAAAATGATATGATATCGAGATATAAACTTCCCTTGTTGACCTTAACAAATCCTTAAGTGGGATTTGAACCTTCAGTAGGGATTTCTAGTTCAGGTAATTGCCTTACTTGGTAAGGTTGTTACTTGGTGAATGAGGAAGAATCTTCTGGGTGTTTGTGTTGTCTAGGGAAACAGTGTATAAAGTCTGACCTATTTCATCCTCCTTACTGCTGTCTGTCCTGCCACTCTTTTTTTTTTTTTTTTCTTCAGCAACCTGTACGTGCTTCCTAGCATGCTGTCTGCCACTGTCAGAGGTGTACATGGAGTTCATTTACATTTGATTTATTTTTTTTGGGGAAGCCACCAAATGATTTAAAAAAGCAAGCAGGCATAAGAAAACAGTTCAGTTTAACTTGAATGGATTGCCATGAGACAAAGAGCATCTCTGCTATTCCAGGGAACTTCAAAGGCTGTCTGCAAACAAGGCAAGTGTCAGAGCTTCTCACAAAAGTTGCAAAAGTCTTTGTAGTGGAAAATGTTAGTGTCTGATATTTAAGTGTGCCAAACAGCTTTTTCCGCTAATAGAAAATTAAAACTAATGTCTAAAAACAGCAAAATAGAAATTTTCTTGAAGCTGTTGAGACTTTTGTATTGTTTTAGAATTTTGCCTTAAATACTTTTGTTCAAGTCTGTCAAATAATTTCTCAGAGAAAAATACATCATTTGGACTACTGGTTGGTTTAGCCAGTGGTACAAATTTTTAAAAAGCTCTTCTTCAGGTGAACTAAAGAGCTTCTGTCTGTAATAATTAAAGTTAACAAACATCCAGGATGTAAACAAGGCATGTGGTGTGTCTCGGCTAGCAGGCAGTCCATAACTTTTCTCTGTATATAATAATGGCCTGGATTTTACAACCCGCATCTAGTAAATAATAACTTTCTTATCTGGAATGATAAAATTAGACAGCTTTGAAAACAACTTCTTAACAGGAAAGTGAGATGTGGGTCAAGGTTCTCATGTTAACTTGCACGAGTGTCTCAAAAAAAGCAGCTGCAAAGATTTTTCTTGAACATATTTACTGTTTTTCTTTTTTGGTTAGCAGCTGCCACCTCCAGAAATCTGAATGCTCTTTTTTTTCTTTGGTTTGCTCTTAAGGAGGACTTTCTGAGCAGGGAGTGGTGTAATTACATATGTTTAATTTTGAAAGGTGTTATTTTTAGGACTAGCTCAAAAGGGCAGGTATTCCTTGGAGACATTATAATATGGCCAGATTGTCTTGTCTGACTGAAAGAGCAATGCAAGACTTGGGGAGCTTTGTGGTTTACTTAAAGTTTTTGACACGTTGTCTCTAGGCAAAATTAAGTTCAGAGGAGGCTGCAGAGTGGGCACAGCTTCTGAGCCTCTCAGCTCTTGGTGCTTCGTTGGGAGAAGTGTCAGCTTCCAGAGAGGCTGACCCTATGGAGTGATGTCTTTGTTCCCTTCCCTTTTTTAGGGCCATGGTGACACCGGTTCTTTTCCCCATGCTTGTGCAATGGCACTTGGGAATGCGACGCTGTTGGATGTAGCACAGATATGTACCTGCCTAGCAAGGATTGTGCTGGAGACACCAGCTGCTCCCGAGCTGCCCCATGATCATTGCCATTGCTTCCCTGCACTTCGGATCCTGAGGTACAAGAAAGAGAGAAGTTTGTGTGTACTTCTGGTAGGAAAGGGTGTGTGCGTGAATTAATGGGCATACTGCAGAGATATTTGTCTCCCTGCTCTCCTTCCTTTTTTTGTGATTCATATTTGTTTGCTTTTCCACCTTTCAGCAGAGGGGAGCATATGGCAGTGTGCTGTCCATCTGGTTGCCACTTACTGTGAAATCATTATGCAGGCAACTTTGGCCCCATCTTGAATTTCTTACGTAGGTAAAACTGTTAAGAGAATGACAGCTGAAGTGTTTATTCTGAACTGTAAATGGGAATTAAGCACAGAGAGCAAACACAAAGGATGCTTTCTGAATATTTTCAACCTTCTACATTTAAAAAACCCAACTTGTGCTATGCTAGTATTTAAAGCAGAAAAGACTGGGACCCTCATTGTGCCGTAGACTGTTCAAGAACTGATAAACGACAAGCCCTGTCCCAGAGGATTTGCAATCTAAATACATTTTAATGAGGGCATTGTGAATGGTGATAGAGGCTTAAGAGAAAACCTTAGTTGTATAGGCAATACTGTATATATGTCATTAAAAATTCTGTTGATGTTTTTCCATCCTAGCACAAGCTTTAACGTAGTCTTTTTAAATGCACAGCAGATACTAAAGTCACTGTTCTGTAGTAGTTTCTTTTTTAAAGTGTCAAGTGGAACACTTTTAGGAATCTTTGTTCGTTTGGGTCTTGTGTGTTTTGGGTATACCCAGAAAATTCTGCTTATCTGTGTATCACGGATCAACACTGGCAAAGACAAGTCTTACTGCCTTTGGCAGCATGAATGTGTACATTTTTGTTGTCATTATATTTCCCATCACTAACATTGAAACCATACTGACCTGACTTTCTTCTAGTTACCTAAAGGAGTACCTCTGAAAAATCCATTAGGTTGTATTTTGTTTTGAGTAGAAGTGTAGTTAAGTTTTTAACACAGCATTGGGATTTTTTTGCCTTTTTTCCTGCAAGAGTCAATTTAAGACTGTAGATAGCTTTCCAGAGAGCTTTTGTCTTGTACTGAAACAGGCAATGAGAAAGAAGTTCACTGTTAGTTTTCCAAGAAAACGTGAGTCTGAGACTTGCTCTGAATGAACTGTTTTTGAACAGACGTTCTGTGCATTAGTGTATCTCTAAGTATCTCAGAATGGAAATCCAACCCTCAGTACACAGCTGTGAAACCAGGCTGACAGTCAGAATACTGAGTAGTTTTTAGGAGAAGGAAGTATTTTATGGCTTCTATTACAGTCTCATGACAGGTGTGGCCGATTTATTGGTGATCTACAGCTGAATATCTGTAGTAGCAGGATCACTGAGGACAGCCAGCTCTGCTGTCTGAAACTGGATGGTAGGGTCTGTTAGATCCCTCCTGAGCTGCATCTTGTGGTACTTTGGATGGAGCTAAATCTTATGTGACATATTGAAAGACTTGTGCTCTTTGGAGTTTTTTTCTAGTTCAAAAAGAGAAAAAATTTAAAAAAAACCAAAGACACAGAAAAACCCAAAGGTTTGCTTTTAGCCTCCAAATCGGAGAACTTTAAAGACGAGTTAGTGCATAGTGGTTGAGTTTTTTTAAAAAAATACATGGTGTTGTATGACTTGTATTGAAGCCTTTTGAGATATAGTATTTAAATATTCAAGAGTTGGTTGAAGGATAAATTTGTGACTGATGTAACTGTGATGTGCTCAGACTCACGGATATCTTTGCCAAACTTGGCTCCCTGATATTGTTTTCTGATGTGAAAATGAGTAGTCTGCTGCTTGTGAGACAGAAATAGCTGACTAGGCAGTTTTTCTATGGTCTCAGAAGTGAGGATCCGGTCACTGTAGTGGCTCTCGAGACTAACGTTAGAAAAAGCTTAGATTTAGTTAAAGGTACTGAAGATCTTTAAAGATACTGATCATTCCCTTGCAGCTCTTATTCTGCTGTAGGAAAAGTAATTGTTGTGCAGGTAAAATAACATGGTTCCAGCTAAGCAAAAGACTAAACAGTTATCCTGGAGTGGCTGCTTTTAGGCTTCGTATCCTGCCAGCAAGTAGAGGAGTTTTGATTTGTAAATGAAGGTATTGTTTGAAATGCTGGAAGGCCTGGAATGTCAGGCGAAGGATTCTCTCTACAGAGGGAGGAATAGGAGCTCAGGGACTCTTACAACCCTTTGAATATTGAGCTACATACTGCCCAGTTGTAGGGGTGGGGTGTTTTTTTTAATTACATTTGCTTTTGATTAAAAATGCTTGTCAGTGGCTCCCTTGTACTCTTCTGAAATTTGGGACTTACGGAAAGAAACTTGGTCCTTTTTCCTTCAGTGGCTGGATGTTGCACCCAATCTGGAAGCACTGTTTTGAGTCTGAAGATTAGATAGGTGTGTTGCTTCTGAAAAACTTATGCCAGTCTGAGATGATTTCCCTTTTCTGGGGGGATGGGAAGGGACTGCAGTCAAACTAGCCTGCCAAGGCCTGAATACGACAGCACTGGGAACTAGCAAACAAAGATTAATTGGCAATTTGTTTGACACATTTGCAAATGTGGCCAGTTCCCCGAGTGCCTAGGTGACTGGCGTCAGCTGGTATCTGATGGATGTTTGCTGGGTGAAATGAAGTAAGTATGTAATCTAGTGAGAAATGATCCACATCCTCATCTAAAAACACTGTTAACTAGCATTTTCACAGACTGCTTTGGTGGAGAGATTTCATAGACTGAGTGAACACGTGAAGTGAGCTTTCTTCTGCTTCACGACTTCAAATAAGGATGAAGGTGCATGGGACAAATTGACTGGGAAATACAGGCTTGCACAGTCATTTTGTCAGGAGAGGGAGGACTTCATGCCTTAGTGCCTGTGTATTTCCTGGTCTTTAAAAATCACTTTAAAGCATATTCCCTTTTTGTTGTTGGCTGTGTGGGACAGGAGCTTTCTCTTGGGTATGTCTAATGTAATCAAATATTTATCTTGATTATGATGCTATCACAAAGAAATGCAGCGTGCTTTATCATAGAATGAAGATGGTAAAAGGGAAGTCCAGTGTTCAAAGTATTAAATTATAAAATGGAGAATTTGGTATCAGAGGAAAACCAGGTAGTGGCGGTACTTTCCTTCCCTAGAAGGACATCTGATCCTGGGGCTGTATGCTGGTTTTGTTTAAATACTTTAACAAAACAGTTCAATCTGAAATAGACTGTTTTTCTGTTAGTTTCACTGGGTATGTTAAGCATACTGCATGAAGGGCATTTGGCAGGAGAAGAACATAATGTATCTGAAACCTTTAATTATATGCTGTAGGCAGCTCTGTCTAGGTCAGAAGACACCATATTATCAAATAACTTAAGCATTCAGAAATTGCACAGAGCTTGATGTTCATCGAATAATTGATCTTTGTTAACCAGATAATGGCCCTGTTTGCATTCAGAGCCTAGGTTTGAAGTATATGATATAAAATATTTGTGTCTTAAATCATCTGTTATCCAGCTGATGTAAGAAATAAATAGAACAGAGTTCAGTAAAGGCTTTTACAATAGCAAAGCCTGCCTATTCTACTGTACATGTCACATTCCTACTTTATGCTACCAGCCGCTCTGCAAGATATTTTTTTTTTGGTTTATTGAATTTAATTTTGTATGGGTGTTTGTCTGCAGCAACTCTTAGGACCATACTACAGACTGTATTAAAAAAAACTGCCCTGAAGAATAAAACAGTTTAGAAGCTTCCTCAACTGCTTGAGGGCAGAAAGGGAGGAAGATAAATAGTGAAGGAGAACAAGTATATGATTAAGACATACAACTAGGAGTTACAAGAGAAGTGGCATAGCTTGCTGTCACACCCTGTACCTTATTCTACTTATCTATAGAAGAGAAAGTATTTTTATCTTATGAATAATTAGTTGGTGTATTGTATGTATGTATCAATAATTACTTTTAGTGCTTTAAGATCCTAAGGTGGAATAGGGAAGTATTGACTGCAGTGTCAATAGCTGATAACTTTTGCAAGTATGTTAGAGTATGGTCTAGGGTAAGTTTGCAGGTTCCTCTGGGCATTCACTTACCTAAGCTCATGCTTGGAGGTAACTATCGGCTTGGTAAAATCCCCACGTGCTTCAGTACTCTGTTTTAGAAGGGCTGGGGAACAGGTGATGGTGAATGGACCTTTTTCTTCTAAATTCCATCCTGTTTAAGACAAGCATCTTATTTTCTTTTCCCAAGCTGGAGTTGAAAAGCAATAAGGTAATAAAATTATTGCCTTAAAGGGCAACAAAAGTGATCAAACCCACTCAAAGTAATGGTTTTATGAGCAGCATGCTCAGTTAATCAAAACACGTGTTCTGTATCTGTGACTGTTTAGCTTGTAGAAGATCAGTCTGCCTTGCAGTAGAGTTGTATTTTCAGTATGAGCTATATACCTATTTGAGCTGTGATCAGCACTCTTTGCCTTCCCTAAGGAGATGGCAGTGATTGTAGCATTTATCATATATAAAGGAATCTGTCTTGCTGTATATAGCTGCCAAAAGATGTGAAAAATAGGGACAGAGAAGGCAGTGCCCATGGTCTCAGTAACCCTTCAGCCAGCAAAACTGATGGTGAACTAAGGAAATAGTTTCCCCACTTTTCACTCAAACCCCATATTTAGCCACAGCAATAGTTATGAGTTGGGCTGATTTGTTAGCATGTTTGTAAAAACATCTCCTAGCAGAATATTGTCAGAAATGCTGGTGTAGGGCTCTGAGCATGAAGCTGTTGACCCATGCTGCAAAGACATTAACATCTAGGTGAAAACAAATTCTTGTTCACTCCAGAAATTGAGCACATGGATAGAATGACGTGGCTTACATTAAAAATGTTACTTGAAGTGAAATGATGAACAAGGGTTTGAATTGCTGGTGTTCAAGGAAAAATCCAAATGTGTACCAGTGTTTTAATAAAAGCAGGGAGTTTGTCTGGATTATTTAGGATTGAAAAAAGCCCCCAGAATAAAATGTGTGTTCTGCTAACATAAAGCAACTCTGTGACTGGAACAGAGACATGAAACCAAGGGCAAAAGTTCTCTTATTTAGGGAAGGAAAGATGGAGCAGACCGAAGTGGAAGAGCACTTTTCTAAGGAAAACAGTGAACATTTGAACTTCACTTTAGTCTTCTGTGCTTTATAACGTGTAGCAAAGATGATGGATTCACCATCAAAGGTGATTCTTCTGACTTGGCAAAATGAAGGCTCCCTTCTGGGAAATGCAGCAAAACGGCCTCGGAGGCTGCTGGGGGCATGCTTACAGACTTGTGCTCCTATTAGAGTGTGTGCCTTTGCAATGGAAGGAGAAAGAAAGGACTTACAAGCCAAGATCAAAATTAAAAATTATTTATCAAGGTGCTGCTCACAACCTGATTTTCACTTTTCAGCTATGCATGCTGAAGTTACATGGTACTTAATTTCTAATGACTTTCCCCATACTAGGCTAAGCATCCTCTTCTTTTCACCCCCCAAGGCCCTAACTATATAGGTTCTTGTGATTTGAGCAAGGAGAGAGGTATGTAGCAACCGCTACTGAATCTACATCCTGGATCTAGCTGCTCCACTTCTCGCCTATCATGGCATTGGTGTCAATGGCATTCAAGTTGCTAACTGTTAAATTAACATCCAAATGAAAAGGTGGGTGAAGATATGGGTATGTCCATAGCTAGAGTATGTGTACTCCCTATACAAGAGGTGTGGCAGTGTTGTATCCAAGTTTAGATTTTTGTCAGTTTTTAGGTAGTTTTGTGTTTGTTTTATTGCATGGATAAATACATGCTTAAAACTAGTCCTCATCTTTTCTCCAACATATAGTTTTGAATTTTTATAATAATTTGTAACTAAAGTGTTGGAGGAAACCTTTCAGGCATGAGTATTCAATAAATGAAGATCTAGTAATGCCGTTCACTGTTGCAATCCGTTTGCCTAGAAAATCCTACCAGCTTTTTCCTTAAGTAATCAAGCAAGATCTCTAGCTCTTCCCTGGCTTTGCACAAGTTTCGACACCATAGCCACTGAACAAGTGTGTAGGTCAGGTTAGGAAAAGTGTGTGTGCCTTGTGGAATTTTTGTCATTATCTAGAGTATGTATGTACATGTGGATCCTGTAATTTTCGTGCCTTCAGAGTTCTCATTGAGGTTATCCTGCTGCAGAAGTTAAAGTTTGATTCATATTTTATACCAAGTTGTTTCTGGTACAGCCTCTCATCTCGTTGATTTGCTGTGATATTTTTATGCTAAGTGTAGCAAAAGGAGAAAATGTTTAAGGAGAAATATTTTAAGAATTGTAGACGTAATTTCCATCTTTTGGACACAAACTGGTATAACAAATGGGAGAAAAGTCAGCATAATGTGAACTAACATCTCTGTAAGTTGTCGATGGAGCATAGTTTGAGAACATCTGGACTGTAAAATGCACCTTTTGAACTCTCATTGATCAGTTCCTTGGGCTGTCAGCTATGGAATATATTTTTAGATCCTTGCAGCAAATCTTATTGCATGTGAAAGAATGCCAAGTCCATAGTTTGTCAGCTGCTGTTTTTCAGTAAGGATGGAAAAAGGGTTTTAGTTTGAGTTAAATAGTTAATTTGCTGCTGCATTGCAGACTGCAGTTTGTACAGCTATACCTGGTTTAGCTTTAAACTAGGCAGCCTGGCAACTAGTATCAAAGTCCAGCTGCAGCAGTGCTAGCTCAGCATGAGCTGCTATAATCCTTCTCTCTAATCCGGAGAGGAAAACTGTTGGCCTGGACACAGTAAAGCAATCTTTTCTTTCAGTAAGCCATTTCCTCTAAAAGCAAAGAGGGGGGAAAGTGTGTTTGTGTTTTTAATTTTTGTGGCTCATGTTTTACCATAGTGGTTTTTTTTTTTTACAAGAACAAAGGGAGGCATAGTAATTTACTGGCAAATGGATGGGTTGACTCCTTTCATGGGTGAAAGCTACAATTACGTATCCCACTATAGCATGGGTATTCCTAGGGACTTTTGAAATGGAGCACACTCTTGTTGAGAGTAGGAGAAATTAGTTCTGCCCTGTAAGTGTGTGCTCTATCCGCCATCTGCAGCAGTGCTCAAGTTAGTGGTAAGAGGCTTTCAAAGTGTACAGCTGCCTGAATGGATCTAAACTCATCGATTGTCTTAGTCCCGTAGGAGTCAGAAATGTTCTGCTCTTGGATGAGGGTGCACTGTTTTAGCCTGCCTGTACTTGGCAGATTATTTTTCTTGCCTTTGGATGCTGCCTGACACTTTTTCTCTCTGAGTATTCTCTGAAGTTCTTTATGCTTGGTTTGGACACTTGTCTGTTTTGTGTTCTTAGTAGAAGAGCGTTTGTGTTACCAGCTGTTAAAGAAGGGTAACGGGCGTTGAAAAAATTATTTGTTAATGGAATATTTTTTCAAAACCTTTTTCATCTTTGATCCAAGACAGAAGTTTTCCTGTCCTGAAGCATTCCCTGTTTCTCATTCTATCCTTCAGCTTTTCCTAAAAGATCCTGTATCCAGTATGACTATAACTGTGGTAGGTTTGTTAAACCAACCTATAATTATAAGCTATTTAGTATATACTTGTTCAAAACTGTGTGATCTTATTATTGCAAATATTGTCTTAGATTAAGTGCTTTGGAAGAGGGCTTATGTCACTTTATCATAGAATCACAGAATGGCCTGGGTTGAAAAGGACCTTAAAGATCACCTAGTTTCAACCCCCCTGTTGTGGGCAGGATTGCCAACCACCAGAGCAGGCTGCCCAGGGCTCATCTAGGCTGGTATCTTGGTATCTTTCCCATCTCAATCTTTCAGTGAAGTTTGCAGTGGATGCCTTTGACAACTCTCCCCGAGAGCAGATGCTTGACACCATCTGAAAGCTTTCTATCTTGCATTTTTCAAATGTTATAAACTCAACAGGTCATGAACTGTCAATTGTCAATATCATGTTTGAAATTGTTATATTGAGTAAGGAGGATAACACATGAAAAAAAAAACACCCCAAACCAGTTTTATTAAGGACCAGTATTTTGGACATAAGAAGATCAGAAATGGATGATCACAAGGTATGGCCTCTTTAAGCCCTATATTGGTCTTTGCAGCAAGTGGTTTATTTCATTTCTGCTGCTTGTTTTTACAGCAAATCTCTGACCTCAGGCCAATATAACCTTAAGTCCTTGTTTTATTTGAGAATTTGTATTAGTTTTGCAGTCTTTTATATTTCAGATTCAAACAAGACATCAAAAAATTAATTTTCTTTTTAGAAGATTTTTTATGTGTGTTTTTAAAAATCCAACAACATACACTTAAGACATTAGAGGCTTTTCTTTCTTTTGGGAAGTGGCATTTTTTACTGAGTGCCAGACCAAAAGTCAGAAACATGAGTTCTAATCCAGACCCTGACACCTATTTGCTATGTGGTCTTGGACTTTGTGTTTAGTTAGAGACTATATGGTCATTAGTTTACTTAAATTTTGTTAAAAGCACTGGTCAGTCTTTGGTTTGAGATGAATAAATTATTTAGCAGATAGTGACTGGGCTGGAGGGGTTAGTGCAATATTGATGTAAAAATATTTCTGAAAAATTTCCAGCAGTTTGACCAGCTCTTTGTGTTTTTAATCCAGAAGCAAGGACAGGTATAGTTTCCTTGCGCTCATCCGTCTGTCTTTGGAGACATTTTTTTGAGTTTCCTGCCTCTTAGAAATGTTAATTAGTCTATCCTGGTAAGGTGTTTGTTAACTTTTGTTAAAGTTTATCCATTTGCTTTTATTAAAGTCTGTTTGCAGCTGTAACAGACACAGTTCAGTTTCAGACGGGTGGCCAGTATGTGTTATTGGTTTAAGAGCAATAATGTGTTTTTATTTATAATTTAGCATTTGTTTAGTGTTTCTGGGCTTGCATTGCAGTATGGATCCCTTGCATAACCACTGCTTGAAAAGCATCCTTTTATCTGATCAGTGTATTAGACAGAACCTCCTTATTGGATATAGGTCATGGGACTTGGAAGTACTAAATAAGATACTGCTAAAATAGAGCTGTGGAGGGTGGCAGGATGACTGCTGTGTTGTATCACATGGTAGTGGCCAAAGCTTTTCTGTCTCTGTGGTGCCAAAAGATGCAGAATGCCTGTAAACTTGTTCTGGTGGATGCTTAGGAACAACAGCACAGAATGGTGAAGAATAACAAAGATTTTTCTGTGGGCTAGTGTGGTTGGGTTGTCCTGTTTTCTTTATGATCTTCTGTTTTGAAGAAAATAGTGAGCAAACAAAGCTTTTTCAAATCCATCTGCTTTACGTATTCCCTGGACTGAACTCCATAGTAGCAGACTGTTGCATAACCTGGTCCATTGTACTACATTTCTCCAGCAGACATGGTCACATGCAAGGTAACTGTTCACAGAAAATTATTCTATCTCCTTTAATACATGTTTGTTATAATTATTTAATATACAGGCAAAAGCAACTGTGGTCTGAGTCAGAGTTAGCACTGGGCATTTCAAATGAGAATAGCTTCTCTCAATCAGTTCACCTCCCCAGCTTTTTTCATCTCTACAACTATGGCTCTATATTTAGAGAGCAGCCTAGGAGGCAACAACATACATGACTTCATTGAAAATACATGTGAGGTTTTTATATGCTTTTTTCTTCTTATTTTGCTATGATTTGTAAGTATTGAGTAGAACAATTACTGAAAAGTTTACTTTTGGAACTGCCAGAGGTGCTGGAACGAGGTCCCTGTCTGTGCAATGTTTCCTGAATTAAAGTGTGTTGCACAAGTCTGTGAGGGAATACAGAAGTAAATTCTAAACCTGAATCCAAGAGTACCATCCTCATTGCCTTACAACATGGATTTCTTAGTATGTTAGCAGTAGCCCTGAACTCGTGTGCCACAGTGAAAACTGGTTCTCTCCTCACAGTGTTAAATCACAGAAAGATTAACTTCCTATTGAAGAGTACTTTGTGAGTCCTTAGCAAGTAAGAATTTGGTCTCAAGTTTCTATGTGACACTGATGCTATCAGTGGAAGAGCACAAGCTGACAGTTCTCTTTAAAACAACAGGAGTTCATGGGTGGCTGTTTCTGCACTCCTCTTTGGAATTTATTCCATAGCCTGTGCTGCCTTCCATTTACTCATGTGGCAAGAGTGTAAATCCTCTCTGTTCTTGCAGGGTTTAAAAGAAATGAGGGCTGGGTAGGGATGGTGATGTTAGTTATATATTCTTGAAGGGGGAAGATGATCAGTTTAGCGTTTTTACTTTCCGTGTGTGGTGTATTGTATGGTTAGTAGCAGAATGCATAGCATATGAATAAGCCAATAGTTTAATCCTGCAGGAGAAATTCTGCATGCCTGTGCAGAGCAGATACTTTTCGATGTTGTCAGAAACTACTCTTGCATGCTTCAGTGATCCTTCTCGTATTCCATACAAAATAACTAATGAATCAATTGCCTCTAGTAAAAAGTTCTGAAAACCTAATGCTTATGTTAAAGTTAAAAAAAAACCCCACAAAAAAAACCCCAAAACAAAACCTACCCAAAAAACCCCCCAAAAACAGGAACACTTTTTTGGTTTTTTCTAAATAGAAAAACTAGAGCTTCAAATTTCCATAGCATATGTTTAGGTACACATAGTGCCTGAAACTATTTTAAAATGAACATACTATTATTTTTAAGATCAGAAATACCCACTTTAAATGTGCAATGTGAGGTAGAAGTAAAACTGTAATTGTTGATGAGGTTATTTGTATATTGAACCAGACCTTGAGGGTGTTGGCTTTTTGCTGTATAAATTCTTCACCAGGCCATATCTTGGGATTTGTCAGCAACAGATGCCAAACTGGATCCCTTCTCTCTCCCCGCGTTTTGTTGCTGTGCTGCTTATCGTAGAATGGTTTGCATTGGAAGAGACCTTTAAAGGTCATCTAGTCCAGGCCTCCTGGAATGAGAAGGGGCGTCTTCAACTGGATGAACTTTTGCAGAGACCATTCAAGTTCCTGCTTTTTCTTTCCCCTTCATACTTGGCTCAGGGAAACCATGCTACCCCTTGCACTGAAGTTACTTTTTGCAGGAGACACTTCCCATCTGGTTTCCAGGTCTGGTGGGAGGAATTGTTCTTTTAACCTTTGCAGTTTGCAGTGGACAGTCTAGGCAGACTCTAGACATACAATAGCTGTGTGTGTATCCTCCATGATGATATCTTCCAAACTTAAATTAGAAGTGAGGGGGGGAAGGTGCAGACTTGGCTACTCCATGTGGAATTTACTGGACAGTTAAAATGGCTGCACTAGGCGAGCTGCTTCCTCCAGATCCTGTGTAGGACTATTGGGGCTGGGTGTGCTTATTCACAGCTTGAACAGAGTGCCTCAACATCAGTGTTTCGTGGCAGAAACCTGGCCTACAACATGTAGTAAGTGCATTTCTTCACCTGCTGAGGGAGCCAGGGTTATACAGTTAAATGCCCTAGCTGTACATTAAACTAACAACTATCAGTATTGGTTTAACTAAAGTGCAGTTATATCTTGCATTTTAGGCCCCCAGTGGTCAGTAAAGATTTTCCTAGCCATGAACAGTACCACTGTTGTGTCCACATGCACTGTGTGAAGTACCAGACAGGATGGGAATTCAGTAATTTTATTAGCTAGCTGATCTTGCAGAGTGAGGTTTACCCTGTGTGCATCACTAGGATGAAATACTGCAGCTATTTGTAAATTTGCAGTCAAAACAGCTGGGCTATTTGTTTCTGAAAGCTAAAGCACAAAGCATAGTGCTGTCTGGGAGAAGAGCAATGTATTTCACATCAATGGGCTAATTATTATATATTTTCTTTTAAGATACACAGTCAAGTCATAAATTCATATACATTTATTGCATTTTGTCTGGAATGTTGCCCATAGTACTTATCAGGAATGACAGAACATAGATATTTCTCAAAAATATATTTCTAATATAGTTGGTTCTTATAATAAAATCTTTACTTCCAGATGCTGTTTTTGACTCATCTAGTAGCTTGACTGGATTTAGTACCAGTCTGCTTGGGTTTGTTTTGATTCTGTACTGCTGATTATGTGAGAGACACAGAATTGGTCTAAAGAACTTTCTTCTCAGTCTCCTTCTTATATACAAATATAATATTTATGGGCCTCACAGAGCTATAATTGGTAAGATGCATTGAAATCCTCAGCTCCAAGAGAATAACTAAATGCTGAGAATTTCTTATGAAGTTTTCTCTGTACTTTCTCCCATTCCTATTGTAGTGTTGTATATCTTTTGCTATTTTCGTTGATACTAGTTCCTCTGGAAAATTAAATAATACTCCAGAAATTTTATAAAGGCGTTTCAATCCAGAATCTATTTGGCCTAGGATTCTAAAGAAAATAAAAATTAATAGCTTGAGGAAGAGTCATAAGGGTGAAGTCTAATGGCTGCAAGGTAATCTTTGAGTTACATTAATCTAACGGTATGGGCAGATACTCAAGATTGTATTTATTAGGTTAACCTCCAAGTAAGATGAGCAGCAGATATTGTAGATGGAAATTAGAATGTAATGTGTGTTAACGATTTTCATGGCAGACAGGAGCTGACCCTAGTACTTTCAGATTGACAGTGTCACCCCCCCCGAACTGAGATATGCGTCGCTCAGAGGGATGTCTCAAAGCAGGTTTACTCAAGTATTTGTCTTACTCTGTCACTAGTGTTAAAAGCCTGAGTGAAATTCCAGGTCTGTCCAAATAAATTTTGCTGTTGGATTCAAATAGACTTGTATTTTTACCCCAAAAACCATTAGCAGACTGCAAAAATTAAGTGCATCTGTGATTAACACAAATCTAATCAGAGAAGACTGCCAGGAATCTATATAGAAATAAATACATTAATTCTGGCATGTTGAAAAGTGTATGCATTTTTTTCTTTACTCTTCTAGAGAGTGTCAAGACCTTGTTTAGCTTGAAAACAAGAGACATAGCTGCAGGTCTCTAGTTAGTGGCTTTTCACTGCAGTTCCAGAAAGTAAGAAAAACACAACTAGAAGTAAAATCCAAGAGTTGACTCTTGACAGACACAAGCAAACCAAACTTGTTTGAAACTAAATTGGTAATTGATTTGCTTCCAATAGTAATAATTTGGCTTCATATAACTCAGCTCGGTTAGTGTCGTCCCCAAACATTTAAAATTCTGAAATGGAATTACTGTTAGCCAAGCAAATATAAAAACAGCTTTGTTTGGGTTTCAAACTTATTATTTTAATATTTAATCCAAGGGAGATTGGAGTTATTTTTGTCCTTTGAGAACCAGAATTTGTGGCACAAAAAAACCTCAGCTGAGCTGGGGGGCGGTGCCTGTGTTATGAAATTTGTCCAAATGAACTTCTAACCAAGTGCTTGCTAAGCCTAGAGTTATTTAGTTTCCCAGACCAGAAAAAAACAGCTGTTTTCAGTCCAGTGGAACTGTTGATGCCAGGCTTGTTCCTATCAGCATGTACAGTGGCACATCGCAAAAGCTAACTAATGTTAAGCTTCCAACTGTGAGCGCAGAAGTAGTACCAACACAGCATCCTGCCGGAGCTACTTATCCAAGCCCATGGTCCCTGCTAGTATCCTTGTGCTGGGCTGTAAAGAGACATCATCTCTCTAGGAGTCATGTCTGGTCTAAGTGGTGCTGTTTGGTATGTGTAGATATGATCTCACTTTTTCTCAAATGAATGTACCATCTCCAGCAGGTGGAGCCCTAAGCAGAGCAGGAGATGTTGAGACGTGCAGTAAAATAGTGTGAGCTGGCAGCCTTGTGCCCAGTGCTCATGTGAAACACCAAGCGTGCTTTTGTGGTTTCCCTTATTAAGCAGGCCCAGTCTTCACAGACTGGAAGATCTGTAAAGGGACCTTTTAAATACATGATTGCTCTCTTTTCTTCATTTTCTGGAATCAGGCCTCTAGTGTGGGGTTTTTTCTTCCACTTAAAACACATGGGGAAGCTATAGAGAACAAGTGTTGGAATCACCAGTTTATTACAGCTAAATGGGGACAATTTGTGAAAGTAAGGTAAATGGCAAGCTTGGAGATTTACTCCAGAGTAAGAGATCAAGTGAGTAATCTTGCTGAATGAATGCATGTTCTTTATTAAGAAGCTAAGAGCAACCTGTCTATTTGGGTAGCTTCAATAATTACTCGGTTCTTCTGGATTTTTGAGATGTTATTGCTCCACTACTTGCCATAGAGTGTTAAAATTTGACAAGCAGAAAGCCCTCAGTCCAGAGAAGTACCTTTTCTTTGCACCATGACATCTTCTGAATTAGCTACCTTCTGGATTGCTGTAGTACCTGCTGGACAGAGCAGTTCCTGCTTTTTGTTTCTATCCGGAAGTACCATGTGCTGCATGTCTACAAGCTCCTTGGAAGAAGGTGGGCTTGATGGGGCTCTCCTGGGAGTTTGTGTTGGTCTAGTCCTTCTCTAAAAGCTTTCTCGCATCTAGTGTTATTTGTCCTGTAGTCCAAATTTGCAGTACTGACAAGTTCAAGATTCGACCAATGGTCATGATGCATTTGCAGAAAGATTGATTGTGCACAGAATATTTTTTCTTTACTTGGAGATTTTTTTTTCTTTACTTTAGAGATACTTTTTCTCTTTTTTGGCCTGCCTAAACTTCTCTCTAGAAAGTGAGTTATACTTTCGAATAATGAGACAGTCTTTAGTTATGTGATTTCTTGCTCTTTTCCCCGAACAACATTCTGCTTAATTTCAGCGTACAGGATGATGCCACAAGGGGATAGAATTATGGCTACATGAGCAAGATTAAAGCTGCTGTTTCCTAATTTCTGAATGCCTGATTTTTTTCCAGTCTAAATACCTTTCCTGTGACGGAGGATTTTTTCCTTTTTTAAATGTGATATGTTTTAAAACTTTTCTGTAGATCCCTCCATGAAAAAGATGCAAATTTTGATATTCCTTTCTCAAAATAAAAAGCTCTGTCCCTTGTACCTCTCCCCTTTTCTGGGTACTGCATGGGAATGTTGAAGATATGAATGGAATTCAGAATCTGCAGTGTTAAAATAATATGTATCAAATGTAAGTGACCTGTTAATAAAGTTAATTTGCTGTTTGTTTTCTGTGTGGCATCTCTGCATTCATAATCTTTTGACAAATCTAATTTTCTTTTTTAAAACAAATGAAGCAAGTATTCTTTATCCACCTATACAGAGCCATATGAACAAATACTTTATCAAATTATTGTCTTAAATAAAAGTGGGATTTGGGAGGGTCAGTTTAATCAAAAGATTTTATCACAATGAACCTGTTCACACATTAGAGGTAAAAAGAAGAAACAATTTTGTTCCACCTGAAGTGAAGCCGAGAAGTGCTTGGACCTCTCCTTGCAGGAAGTTTTCAGAGATTCCACTTCAGAAGTGCAGGTTGCTGTATTTCTGAAGGAAGCAGTTTTGATATACATGACCAATAAAAGTTTTTAAATGCAGGTGTGGAGCTCGTTAAAGTTCTCATAGAGAGGTTAAAACAAAAACAGTTGCCAGAATAGTCAGGTTGTGATCTTAGGAGGCCTAGTTTCAGTTTTTGGAGATCTGTGACTTGTACTAGTAGAGTTGAGTGATCCTCAGGGTGGTATCAATGGTGTTAATCACAGAGGAGATTTGGCTGCTCTAATTCACAGAGCTAAATCTAGCTACCCCTAAATCACACTTCTCCTTTCTCTTTGAAAGCTTCTGGGGTAATGTCTGGTTAGGTGTTTCCCCTACTCCTATCTCAAATTATGCCCTCTTCCCCTCTTGGTTTTTCTGGATAGCTTCATGACCTCCTTAGGATTGCCCAGTAGGAACCTTAATAGCCATCATTTGCATTTGAGCTTTAGACTGTATAAGAATTTTAATTTATGGACTGAAAGAAGACTAACTTTTTGCCCAAAGGAGACAAAATTCCCTTTCCTGCTGTGTACTAGATTCGGAATAAAAAGCCTTCAGTATGACCCAGAAGAAGAAAAAAACCATGTAGAAACCCTTTTCATTTTCCCCCCCTTCCCCAGTCTGTTAAGCATTTCCAGGTTGGTCGCTTACTCCAGTTGAATATTGCCACTGGCAAAAGCTCAACACATCTTTGATTTGAGTATTCTGATCTTAAGTATTTTTCCACCATGCTGTTTGTTTTTAGGGCTCTTCCCACAGTGCCCTGCCCTACCCTCTCAGTTTTGCTTACATAGTTATTTTTGGAGCTGTACTGTGACCTGTATTAGGGAAGCCATCCTGCTTCTAAAAAAAAAAAGTTCAGGAAAAGAAAAATAATCTTGTTGTTGCTGATTGAATTGTCAAATCAGTTTCCTGATCCAGCTCACAGTAATGGCCCATGTGCAGATGCATGGCTATGGTGTGGACAGAGGATAGAGCAGAAGCTCGGCAAGAATACCTAAAACCTGCACTGCAGCTAACAGTGGTTGCCTCAAATTGTGTTTCCTTTGAATACAGACTGTGAGCCTGTCTGTGTGTCTAAGCTGCTGTTGGGAGGCTGCATGGTAGAATCTTTAGTTAGAAGAACACGTCAGAATTTGGTTTTGTAGCTACATTTAAGTACATAAGCTCAGATGTTTCAGTTAGGGTCTGTATTTTACACAGGGGTTGACAGCTTCATGGTAATACTCCTGAGTAGGTGAGCAAATACAACAGATGACTTCAGCTCAGCTAAACAGGGTACGAGTTAGTAGAGACTTCGGTGGAAAAGCTTGGAGTTAAACCATCTTCCATGGTAAAAGGCATGATTGCCATGCATAAGTGGAGTACAGATTTATTACTTTTTTTTTTAAGTTTGCTCTTGGTGTTTTATTTTAGCTGAGAGTGTATTTACAAACAACAGACACCATCTCATGCATGTTACACTTTAACATCAGCTTTCCAAACTGTTCTGTGCTTTGTGTTGTTTAAGCTGGACTTTATCTCCTTATTAGCAAGCTTACAGACAAGGTGTGTGACTGACAATAGGTGATTGATCTAAACATTAACAAATTAACTCAGTCAGGATGCGTGCTGGGCAAGGGCAGCAGCATGAACCTTTGCTCAACTATAGCGCATGACTCCACTTCTCAATCTGTGTGATTCTGAGCATAACCCGTGAACTGTGAAGCCATTGCTTGCCAGTGCCTCCACAGAGGAGTGGGTGAGAGATTGAAATCAGGCACAGGGTACCTTGCAGGAGCTTTGAGGAACACTGGCATCTATGGTACCTCTGCAAAGAACAGAAGGGAGCTGGAGGGCTTGCAAGGCAGGTAGAGGACTTAAGCACTTTGAAGGTCTCACATCTGAAAGAGCTCAGGGAACTGGGTGCAACTTACTTCACTTGCTGCAGAGGAATGAAAGCTGAGTCAGCTCTGCTGAGATTTGAACTGTGATCCTGCACTTTTCAAGCCGGGCTGCTAGCCTACAAACTTGCCTCTATGCAGAAAACCAGATGCAGAAATATGCTTCCCATCAGATTGCACTGTCCTTTTGGTACATCCAAGACATTATGTCAGTCACTTATTCCAGTGAATGTTTCTGGTTTTCACGCCACTTCAAAGCTTGCACTAGAAACTTTTTGGGACAATACCTTCCTTTGTCATATCTCCTTTTAAAACTAATTCTGTTAAACTTGGGAAACTGTTATCCTAAAGCCATCTCCCCTTGAAAGCATGCCACAGAACAAGTAGGCTTGCTGAACTCTTACAAAATGGGCACTGCTCATACTCGCATGGCAACTCAGCAGGCACTGTGTGCTGTCTGGTCTCAGTTCCAAGAAGTGGAAAAAAAACTCAACCTTGAAACTCTTAACTAATTCTTTCTGATGAAACCATGAGAGATGAGGTACTTTTGTCTACTGAGCACTGAGTGGGGTAGGTATGGAGTGTGCCGTATGGAAAAATTTCCTCTCCTGGCTGGTTGACGGAGTACCCAGAGATTGCCTCCTGCCCCCTGCCTGTTTCTGCTGATAGGGAGGAGAGGCATGTCATTGCTCTTTGCCTACACTATATCCTACAGGAATATAAGCAAGAGGTATGTGCAGAAGGGTGAGATCTCCCTGCTGCTCCTTGTTGCCTTTAAACACCACTCTGTTGCACAGAAATTTCCCGTGGAAGTTTGAAGTGTTTTATGCTGCTATAACAGTTGTTTTTGTCCTTTTGTTTTTTTTTAAGGAAGTTTTGAACGTAAGTTATATGATGTGCAGTGGATGGAAAGAATAAGTTTCTGCAAAATATGACTATATGCAAGCAACAGAAATGTCTTAGCATAAAGCCTAGAAAGAAGCATGAATCATAGTAATCCCTTGAGGATATAAACAACCTATTATGTCCATTTTTAAGGTTTCAGTTATGCTGCCCTCTTATTGTACATATTAACTACTTGTCTTTTTAGTTCATTAAATCAGCTAATACATTACTCATCTGCTCCAGAAATTACTCACTTTTTGCCACTTTTTCTCAGGAAAGCTCCACTGAGTCCTTTGGAGGCTTGACTCTCTTATCTCCTTTCAGGTCTCTTTCCACTTACTCTTCTCATTTCTGTGAGCACCTTATGTCATGGTCATGACTCTTGCAGCTGAGGCGACTTGGACTCTGCTCCCTGTGGAACCATCACAGCTATTGGAAGAGCTTGCTGCACGGCTGTGAGTTGCTCTTTCAGTCCTGGTGGTGAGTGAACTTTCATCTGTAGAGCTGCCAACCTCAGTAGAAGGGAGCAGGTCTAGCTTATCAGTGTTGCCACTAGTCAGATTTGGTTGAGTTGTTAAAACAAAATTCTGTATGAACATGAACATATTTCCAGTTTTAAAATGAAAAGAGACTGACTCTGTTTTCTGGAGATGTAAATATTTCATGTTCATGTCCCATGAGTTGCTGGTCTTGCTGTTGTGACTTAAGTTTCCTCAAAATCTTGAGATTAATCAAAAAAATAAGAATCTTAAAAAAATCTAGCTGTATATTTTTTGTCATTGTTTTGTTTTCTAAACCCCTTTGGTAGGGAGGTTGTGAGTATTAGCATTGTGCTGTCTTGCAAATAAATGGTGGGGTTTTTACCGTGTTAAGAAATTCCCATATCTACGTCTCTCTGCCTGTCCTCTGAGGCCAGTTTCCATCAGTTTTCTTCCCATTTCCTAGAACAGCTGTATCCCCGTTTACTTTTTATTCTCCAAGCCTGCAAATGCAGGTACAGCAGGATTCTCAGTTTCGTCAGTCTCACAAGATCAGTGCAGAGTACCTCATGCCTTTACCATTCTCTCAGGCTGAGTGCTTAGAACAATTGGTTTGGGTAAAATTTTTCATTTAAAAGTGTTTTCTTGAAAAGTGTCATAAAATGTCAACCCACAATGAGATGTTGGGGAGCTAACATTGCAAAACAAGGCTGATAGTTATATTTTAGTTTTGTTGTGCTGGTAGGTGTAACAATTGCTATCATAAAGCTGTCATAGGGATACATTCACCAAATCCCTTCAGTATGTGATTTAAACATGCATCATTTTAGGCAAATGTTTTAGTATTTTGCTGTCTTTGGGATATAATAAATAAAATAATTTAAGGACTATGAAGGTCAGGGAAGAGATTCCTGTTGTTATTGAATAGATGTTGAATCAAGTCTAAATTTTACAATCAAGACTAAATTTTACATTTTATATTATTATAAGGTTACAAGACATGAAATAAAGCCTTGGAAATGGGTCTACAAAGGGTGTAAGTTCAATTTTATTTTTTTAGTATCAAGTGATTGTTAAGGGTCATGCTTTTGCTATATTTGTGTCTCCACTGTAAATACTTGACTGATACTAACAATTCAGCCTGTAAGTGACTCTAATATATAAAGTTTAGTATAAGAAGCATTTTTATTATAATGAATTTTTTTTTGGTGTTATTGTCAGTAATATTCTAACTTGCCAATAACTGTTTCTGCTTAATTAAAATAAGAGTATGTTTTTATGTGTTACTTTAAAATTATTTGGCATATATTCTTGATAGTAGTTTTACAAAGTCTCTTGTAAAATCTTTTTCAAATAATTTTTGTTTCTTATATGGTATTCCCCATCTTACATTTTTTCCAGCTACTGAAACTTGTGTGTCAGTAGGTTTCATTCTCACAAACTTGTCCTCTTCCATTGTGGTTGCCATGCCATGGTCCAGATGCAACACAAATGGAGATCTTGCAACAAGCAAATGTGTTAGTGGGTTTTGTTGATCAAAATGTGATCTTGAAATCAGGCCATCTAGAATGTTTGACCACATGAATTAATTCTTGGCAGAGACTGTCTAAAGTAGCAAAAAGAGTCCGGAGCGCAGTTCAAATTGGAATATGGAGAACAAAACCCCAAACTTTGTTGACAAAGCTGATGGTCATCTCTATAAAATACATTAAATTGTGGGGGAAAAAAAATTGGTTTCCAGTAGAATTTGCATTCCTAAAGCCGTGAGCTTTCTTTGAGAATCCCCATCTCTATCTAATCTTGGTTATCTTTCTCAACAATCTAGTGGTTTAAAGCAAGACTTGTACTCTTATGGAAGTTTATATGTGAGCAGGTGTCCATGTGTGTAAGTAAATGCACTGTAACTTCACAGCTTCCATAAAATGGAGGAATTAACTTGGAATAAAACTGCTTTGAAAAAGGATTATGGGGGAAATAAAATTATTAGACAAACTCACAACATGACAACAAACACCAGTGCAGCCCTTTGGTATTCTTTTGACTGTGTTTTAGATGACTTTATTTTGCTTCTCACAGAGACCTAATCTTGGAAGGCTAGAACTTTTGTGCAGAGCAGCTGGAATTAGTTAAATACCTGAACCACTGCTGATTTGGTTGCATCCTCCAACATGACCAATCCTCAGTAAGTACCATGTGAGGATAGTTATAACTTATTTTAAATAGAAGGGAGCAGGTTCCTACCTGTAGGAGAATGTTGTTGTGACATCAAGAGGGTTCTATTGATATTATTGGAAGGAAAAGCTGATATTTGGAGGAATAGTAGGATTTGGTGAGTTGTTTGAAGAGTGTGAATTAGCAGGGGGGAATAAAAGAAAGCTGTAAGCATGTCTGTCACTAACAGCCAACGGCTGCAAACTAGTATGCTATATTGTTTTCGTATCCGTTTGCCTTTTTTGTTTCCTGACAACAAACCTGTCCCAAAGCTGTTTGCCAACACTAGTCTGTTGGTTTGTTTGGTTTTCTTTTCAGTCAAATCAGATTATGTCTGTCATTTAGTCTGTCTAAGAATACAGAAAGTAAATGCTGTTGACAGGGGGAAGGCTGCAGCAACCCATTTCCTTTTTCTTTTGTAATACTGAAAACTGGATCGTTGTATGTTCTTTCACGCGAAAACTAAACAGCTTGGACTTGTAAAGGTGAATGTCCACAGGATGGCACTAAAGGTGAAAATCAAAGAAAGAAAGTTCTTGCTAAAATTAGCTCCCTCAGGCTTCTGAGTTCAGATTGTTTAGAGAGGAATACTATTCTGTTGGAAATGAAAGAATCTCAGTTTCTCTTAGGAGTTAGGCAAAGAATAAAATAAGAAGCCTTTGGGTTGTTCAAATAGTGCTTCCTTTTACCTCTATTTTCTGCCATAGTATGACGCAGTTGCAGCCTCTCCCTGCCAAATACTTGACATATAACAGCATTTTCCGATTTTTAAAATTACTTTCTTGTGTAATGCTAGCAGCAGTTAGCTCCTTTTAATTTAGGAATAATGTTTTCTGTCCAAAAGTGTTAGTCTAATGGTGAGGCTTTGACCAATAGAATCTTTCTCTATCTCTTTCACATAGAATTTTAGTTCCTTCGCCCCCATCCTTTGACTTAAAAGATATATGAGTTAAGAACTCTTTTAAATTATTCATTTTTTTCTGGAAAAAAAATGAGCTGTTATTCGGGTTGCTTAAATAGCTGGAAGATTTTAATAAGCTTCTTTAAAACAAAACTGCCAATGCAACTTTTGCAGTCGAATAACAGAGGGAAGTTGGGTGCTAAGCACTTTTTAACTATATCCCTAAGGAAAAAGAGTATCTTTGCACCTGCTGTTGAAGACATCTGACAGGCAGCCTGAGATTTCTTCAGAAGTTAACTGGCTCCTCTGGATGAAAGCTAGAGAAGTTTATGCTTACACCTACTCTAAATCAAATTGAGCGGGCAGCTTTCCCTGGGCACTGCAAAGGGTCAGTCACAGTGGATGAAGGGTCAAACCGCACCCATTAATTAACAGTTGATTTGTCTATAATGTTTAATAAGCTCACTGATCTAACTTACAAAGCAGTGAGTTTTTAGTTGGTGTAGTTACATGCCTTCTTTCTATTTTGCTTATGGGTTCATGCATTGTTTTAATATTTGTTTGTTTAGAACACATCCATTTGTATTTAGTGCTTTTGAAGCAGATTCAGCAGAGTGAAATGCTGTTCTCCTTTGACTGTGAGGTTTCTGTTGAGTTCAGTCAGATCTATAAAAGACAAGTTTGGAAAGATTTGGTCTGTCTCCTCAATGAGGATACCTCCCTCAGCGACCTTGCTTTTAAGTTGCTGTCTTTCTAGGATTCTGTGAAGTTCTTATTTCTAACTTACTTTTACTTGCTTATTTATTTATATTTGTTTATGTGTATATGTGTGTGTAGAGAGAGGGGTTTTTATTTTGCTTTCTGTATCTTCAGGCCTACAATAGAAGGCAGTATTTCAGAAGTTGAGATAATTTCACAGCAAGTAGAAGAGGAGACCAAAAGCATTGCTCCTGTACAGCTCGTTAATTTTGCTTATCGAGATTTACCTTTAGCTGCACTTGATCTGTCTGTGGCTGGGTCCCAGCTTTTGTCAAATTTGGATGAGGAGTACCAAAGAGAGGGGTAAGTACAAAGAACAGAATATGGTTTTATAGTTTTAGGTCATAGGAATTTTGTGGCCTGTAAAAAAAAAAAAAAAAAAAAAAAAAAAAAGAAGCCTAGAGCTGGAGAAGTACAGCCAGTTGTTCTCAAACTCGTTTTAAAACCATTATCACAGGATGGAAGTGACTTTTCCTGGTATTACTAATCTGTCCTGGTTTGGTGCTCTTAATCACAGCTGCTATTTGACCCCAGTCTGTGGAAGCCTTCTGTCAGGGAAAACTAGACCAAGTATCTAGCCCATCAGGCAAGCAGAATGGTCTGGTGAAAGCTCTTTAGGAAAGGTGTTTCAGGGTAACAGAGGGTTGGCTACTGTGATTCTTGTGCATAGCTGTACCTCTCGTGACTGAGAGAGAATGCCATGGTACTGCTGATTCCTGGACCAAGTGTGTACTTTTTGCAGATTAATTTGAATTGCATAGCTTGATTCTGTGGGAACGTTGTTTTGATACTGTATGTGCATATGAAACTCCTGTTTTAATACAGGTGCTGTTCCAATTTTATTGGCATAAAAGATCTTAATGAGTTCATAACACTTGCCCAAACATAAGCCAGTGTCAGATTATGTAGCATAGTTGTCCTACAGGACATTAGAAGTCGTCCTGATGCCTGGTTCAGGCTTGAAGTGGCTGTAGGTGTGGAATGCTATACTAAATTTTTTATGAAAGATTTGGGTCAACTGGAGAGAATCGAGAAGGAAGGCAGTGAGAATGATTAGAGGCTCAGAAAACCTGCCATGGAGTACTGATTGAAATAACTGTGTGTTTCAAGAGAAGAACAGGCACTCAGGGGAGAGACTTCAGTGAGGAAGGGAAGAGTCTGTTATCAATCTCCGTGATGTTTAAGACAAGAAGTAAAAAGCTTGAATTACAGCAAAGAAAGGATTAACGAGGGTGGTGAGGTGCTGGGGTGGACTGCTGGTGTGTATGGGGAGGAGGGGAAAAGAGTTGCAGTCACTAGATGTCTTTAAGAAGATGCATTTGTCAGGAATTGATAACATTATAGTTTAACATCTCTTTGGACAGATTATGTGACCACTTATGCCTAGCCCCTCTGATTCTGTGATTACTGTTCCACTGTGTGTTGCACTGAACGTGTATATACTCCACTGTCAATAGATGCATCTAAAAGCACTTCCCAGTGAGCCATATAGAGCTCTCATTGATGAAGACATTAAAAGGCTTTATATAAGCCTTCATTGATTAATAGCTGAATGTGTTTTAACCTGTGCTCAGGAATCAGCAGAGAGGCCTGCTAGGTCTCTGCTCAGCAGGTATTCCTTATGGTAGTCAGGAAGCAATATGTGGGGAAGGCTAATGCCTTTAATTTCTTTCTGGAGATGTCTCATAAAGTCCAATTTGGAAAGTTGTTACTCCAAACAAGGGGAAATACATTTCAAGTAGGTTGTATAAGTATGGTACGTCTGTAACATAAAATACCCTGCATAGCAAAAGAGGCACTTGAAAATTAATTTGAGTATGCAGGTGTAACCCTCAGGCTATTTTGGTGCTGCGTAAATACCAGTTCAGTTCAAATATGCATTTTTATGATCTTAAACTCAATTCTTCACTGTGCCAAAGTGCACAGACCTCTCATTGTAACCATTTGAGCAACATTGCAGTCTTAAGCATGGAAATAGACTTGTCACTCTTCTCCTCGGCAGAGATCTTTTCCTTCACATGGACTTCTTTTGTGGCTTTATCAGTCTGAATGGAAATAAGCAGGTGCCATCCAGACCTCCTAGCTGCAGCGTGGATTCTGTAAAGAAAATTCAGACTTTTAGTTTGTGTGTCTCAATGCATTTTGGCTGATGATGTTCAGCTGAGTCCCACGACTGCATCTGCTTTGTGGGAATGGCAGATTCTTCCTTTCAGAACCACTGATTGCAACTGATGCCCTGTGAAATTCAGGAGCAGAGCTGAGTTCAAGAAGCCCAGCAGCAAAAGTAAAATACTTTCCCCATACTACCTCATGGCTTGGTTGGGAGTGTGTCTGGTTTTATGAAAGCAGTGTAATTTCTTTTTCATGGCCTTGTTAGGTGTGACTGGCTTCCACCCGAGTAAGAAGGAGGTAGGGTGGGTCAGATCAGTTTGCTGCAGGAATTGACAGCTACATCTCCCTCATGAGTGCAGAGAGTGATGTGGGAAGGGCAGCACAGGAGGTGGCAGAAAATGTCCAAGTCCCTGTAGTTGCTGCCGGCATCTGTATTTGTAACTGTGAAGCCCTGTTACTCCAGTGCTTCCACGCAGGTTGCAGGTGGAGATACCAGAAGATACTGCTAATGCCAGAGTACTAAAAGATGATGTAGGACTGATCTTCCTCTCCATAGCAGTCTGCCTTTGTCTCAGACTCCAAGTATTACCCTCTGTATACTTTTCCCTGAGAATTTCCGGTAAGGGGCCAACCTGTATGACCTCATGTATTCTGTATGGCTCTGTTGTTGTAGCTGATCTAGGCAAGTTGTAGGCACTCTTAACTGGAAGGCTCTGCAGCAGGAAGGTCTGGCACATTAATGTGCTTGGAAAATGATGCGTGGTTGTTACAAGGTGCATCTGCCCATGACCTTGTGTTTTTCAACATGTTTGTCCACAATTCCTAGTTCCTGATGTGGGTTGTCACACTTCATCACTAGTAAGTCTCCATCTCCGTGCATGGAGCAACAGGAGAGACATCAGAAGAACGAGTGGGCAATAAAGGAGCCTTCTGATTTAATGGTGTAGTGTTGTGTGCACCCCAAGGCTTTTCTCTATCTTTCCTTCTTTAAGGCCAGAAAGTGTTCAAGGTCCAAGCACAAGTACAAATTTAACCTGATTTCTAACTAGGGGAGCTTTTTGTTTTGCCAGAGAGAATGTTTCTCAATAAACCTGATATTAATAGGCAACCAGGAATATGTGGGTCATAGCTCGGCCCCATTTATTTTCCTGGAAACTCTCCATGGCATCAGACTAACTACTCTTCCCACAAAAAAAAAAAAAAGAAAAAAAAGAAAAGGGAAAGCAAAAGGAAAGGAAAATTATGGTGTGTCTTTTGTTACATCGACCGTATGTAAACTGACATTCCCATAGCCTTAAAGATTCTGGTATAAAAATCCTGTATTGTGAAGTTTTCGTGGGTCTTTGCTCTATCGTTCCCATCTGTGAGTGGTGTTGAAAGAATTTTGTGGACACTTTGAGCTGGTTTTGTCGGAAATTTAGTTTACAATGCTCATCCCTGTGCTAAGCAACAAAGAAAAGATCGTGCGTTAAGCCTGTCCCTGAAGTAAACCTGTAAGTACTGAAAGGGTAATCAGGCAAGAAAAACCTTTCTGCTCTCCCAAAACCCTCAAACAAAACACAAAATATGTCATCTTCTAATGTGGGTTGGGCAAAAATTCTTTTCCTTCTGTAGACTTCTCAAACAAGAAAAGTATAAATGTTTATGTGATGGAAGTTGGCTAAATTGAATGGAATCTGCATGCAAATATTCTCTCTATAAGTTGTGAGGGTGGGCTGGCTTTGCCTTCCTTGCACTGAAGAGGTGTAAGGTGCCTGTGGTCTCTGCATGTGGGATAGAAGGGATTCCTGCATCTGGCTTTGCTCCCTAGCTGCACTGAGGTTGCACCTGGGGTTAATAGAGCTGTGGGTCTTCCCCTTCAGAAAAAGGAAATGTTCTGATAAATGCCAACAGTGTGCAATGAAGACATTTTGAGTTTTATCTGACTATAGCAGTCTCTGTTTATAAAGGTATATCTCTTCCACCCTGTGTAGCACTGTGAAGAAATAGCAGCTTGGTTCTCAGAACCAATATGAGCGTGGTGCTCATTACTTATGTGTCCTGCTGATCTGCCCTGCAGTTAACTTGTTAGAATCCTTCTTCGATACTGCTGCAGTGCACTGTACTGCATGCTTAGACATCGCAGAAATGATGGAGGCATAGGCTGGAGACGTGTATATGAGAAATAAACTAATGCAGACCAAGTGCCATGGATACCAAGGAGAACACATGGTGTACAATTCTAACATAACTGTAACAGATTAGGTGATACTCATGTACAAAAAGCAGCAGCAAAGCTGATTTTATTTGTGTCTCTGAATTTATTGGAGAGGCTGCATTGAAATCCGTTTCCATAAAAAGAGTATGTGAACATTTCTTTCAGGACACTAATTGCCCAGAGAGCTTAAGGAGATTTTTAAATGTTAACATTAGCTTTAAGTGCCACTCCTAATTTATTTTTCTCCAGTCAACTATTCTTTTTTCCAAAAAATACTTTCTCTCTTCTGTTTTTTCATCAGTGACCAATAAAAATGATGGGAAATAGTTGAAAAATTGACAACATGCAGAAAGTGGTACATGTGTGCTGATGACAAGTGGTGATAGAGAAAAGCTCTCTTTCCTGTATTTTTCTTATGTTCCAATTAGGGGAGATAATTCCTAGTAAATTACAAAAGAATTTACAGACAGTTGCACAACAGGCTGTATTTTTTTTTTTTTGTGAATATGTGGTTAGTCAGTGAGCTTGTCTCTTGATAAGCATCTGTGTTTAAAGAGGGTAGGAAGCAAGGGAAGAGAGATATAGCAACTGTAAATCATTTGTTGCATTTGTTTTAGATTGCAGCTCTTGAATTTTTATATGTTAAATTTGAAACATGAAGGTGCTTTCAAATACTGTGTTTTACATCAACAGCTGTAAAGGTTGGGAGTTCATGCGGTTAATGCGACTCGCTTGACATGAGCTGTAAATAGTCATGCCATTGTGATTTAATCATCTGTGATCGTCTGTTCGTAGCCTTAGATTTATTTGGTTGCATCTAGAAAATGCATTAAACAGTAGGAATATCTGAAAAAAAAGAAAAGTTAAGGAAGGGACAGAGAGAAAAAGGAAGGGAAACCAAAACTGAGAGCAGAGATTTACAGAGATTGAGAAGTTAACACCAGAAAGTCATGAGCTTTTAATTTTAAATTGATTACAAGCTTTCACTGATATATGTGTTAATCCATCCTGGGAGAAAAGGATGTCTGTTCCTTCAGTTTGTCTTCTGTAATTGCACCAAATGGATGCTATTATTTCTGGTTTTCATACTCATCTTTCAGTTTTTATTTTGATCTCTTTGAAGTATTTTACTTGTGTTTTTTACAAAGCTTAAAGGTGCTTTAACTAAAAGAACTTGAATGGACTAAGTTTGCACATTTCTCTTGTTTTCTGCTTTTCTTATCTTTATCTGTCAGCATAATTAAAACCCAGCTCCTTTTCCAAAAAGTTCTGTTCACCTCATGTAGATCCTGGAGCATATGATGTTGATCCAAGGTGAATAATGAGGTCCAAGCTTGCGATTTCATGTAGTGAGCAAGCTCCTTGTATTTACAAAAGTTACTTTAGATTTATTTTTAGCTGCCAGCTACAGTCTGAATCCAGAAGGATGGTGCAAAATGTTAACAGCAAAATACAGTGAATGAGATTGTAGTGGTGATTTGTTTTTTGTGCAGTATGATATCACTGCTACTCTCTGTGCTCTGGTCCAAAACAAAGACCTGCACTGCAGCAGAAAATGAGCATTCAGCACAACAGAACCTGGGAGGTGACCGGCTCTGTACTAGAGAATGCATGAAATTTTGGGCTGTGTTACAGGCATGTTCAGTGATCTAGAAACTTCTTTTTCTGCCCAGATCCTTTTAAGTGTTTGTCTTTGTAAATGTTGCTTTCCAGAATAGCTCATTGCTGTGTTTATCCTAGTACCTAGATCCTCTGAGTGTGTCCCTCTAATGTAGCACCAGTTGGGAGAGGGAGTGCTACTATAAGTAAAAAAAAAATATAATAATTTTCTACCTCAGTGATTTTCAGACTTTTTTGGTTTGTAGCTATTTCTGTGTTTTTCCAACTGAACTTCCTTTTCCTAGGTACTTTTTGTGGGTAGAAATATAGTAGGTGTACCCACAGACCACTGTTTGCAAAGCTCTTTACTGGAGAGTGGAAATGACATGGATCTAATTTATTTGTCTTATAATTGTGTAAATTGGAGGAGATATGGCTTGGTGCAAAAATTGAAAGATGGATAAGGAACAGGACAAAGAAGAAATGTGGAAAAGAAGAGTATTGGTCTGGAAGGAGAGTCCACGAAAAAGGTCAGCTAAATGCTGAGCATCAGCCTAAAAGTAAATTAGATGCTAGGATTCATTAGGAAAGGAGTAGGGAATAAAAGAGAGGACATTGTTGTGCCTCTCTGTATATCCAGGCTTTGCCCACATCATAGAATCATAGAATGATTAGGGTTGGAAGGGACCTTAAAGATCATCAAGTTCCAACCCCCCTGCCATGGGCAGGGACACCTCCTACTAGACCAGGTTGCCCAAAGCCACATCCAGCCTGGCCTTGAACACTTCCAGGGATGGGGCATCCACAACTTCCCTGGGCAACCTGTTCCAGTGTCTCACCACCCTCATAGTGAAAAATTTCTTCCTAATGTCTAACCCAAATTTACCCTCTTTTAGCTTATACCCATTACCCCTTGTCCTCTCACTACACTCCCTGGTAAAGA